>CM068367.1:1373645565-1374245565 GCA_034769895.1 Magicicada septendecula | reverse complement strand
GTATGGTTTAGTGAACTGGAACAAAAGTAACTGAATAAGTAGAGAATAAATGGTTAATACAAACATCGAATAACCTATAAGTTTCGTTGAGCCGATACTACAGCGCTTATAGCGGAATTATCTGACACCAAAGAGGGAGCGTAAAAAATATAAAATTAGACAGAACTCTCTTCAAGGCATAATAGGGTTGGATGAAATTGTAGAATAAATCTTAAGTTATTTAAGTTCTAGGCACACTAACACTGATAATTATTAAAGAGTTAAGTTAACATTAATTGAGTACATCCATATATTCCACAACCCCAAATATTTCCGAGAATTTATACAATTAAATTAATTCAACACAATTGACAAATACAACAGTGGGAATTTAGACCGTACGTATCCGATCTAGTACAATATATATATATATGACTTTAAAAATCATAACATTCAGCCTATTTTCAAACCGATTAACCAAATTTTATATTTAGAAAAGAGTTACTACTATATTAACGTACACAGCCTGAAAAAGTAATATAATAAAACAGCCTAAAAATTAAGAGCTTAACAAAATCGTCAACTTTTTCGGCCTTCTGGGAGGGGGGGTGTCCTCCCGTAAATACGCCCCTGACTATTGCCGTCAGCGAAAGACAAGATATAGAGCAAGAGCTGACGGTAAAAATTCCAGCCAATAAGTAAACAGAAGAAAATGTTTTCAAAATGGTAGTTCACACAGCGAGAATGGAAAAAATCATTTTGTGCCTGGGCGGAAGTTGTTCAATAATTTTTTCTACCCCACCCCCACAAAATTTTTTCCACAGCAATTCAGCCAATAAAGTAACAACTTAAAATTACTGCGAAAACTTAGTGTTTATATAGTTGAGTAAAAAAATATTTTTGTGCCTCATTAAATCTTGTTGGAATGTTTTGGCACAATTGTTTTTTTTTGTTTTTTTGAGCTGTTACTATACCCATCGAGTAACAGCTTCAAATCATGATTAAATTCAAGTTTATAATTTCTTTTAATGAAATATGCATTTGTGCCACGTCTAAGCCTGTCAGAAGTACCTGGCACAAAGCTTTGTTTTCCTAAAAATAACATGGAATTCCCATCCGCATAGGTTCTCCTCGCAGGTATATTTCCAGCTGGTAATTTTAAAAAACTATTGTTGTTCGTCCAATTAGTGATTACGAATGCTATGCTATGCTATTGTACTGTATTTCTGAATACTCTATTTTTCAATATACCACTAAAATAAGATAGAGAGTGACGCAATAACATGCAATTTCTAGTATCATATATTACATGAGTATTTGGGAATAAAATGGTAAACACTATGGGAATGGGAATAATTATCATTATTTACAAAAAGTAATAATGATTTATTACAGAATTTTACAAAACATACATATATAATATAATTAAATTGGTCTTTAACGCACTTATAATTAAATGAATTAAACTATACAGAAAATTGTAATATTATTAATTTAGTTCATTTTTTTCATGCGTTAATTACTACTTTTTTAATTTTTACCCAACATCATTTATAATCATCACTATCATTATCAACTTCATTAAATTCTATATCTTCGTCTGTCTCTACCAGGACAATGTCTTCAACTAAAAGAGGTGTGGGCTCACCTTCGAACCAAAGTGGTTCGATTTTGTCGTCATCGACAATCCAACCGCATTGTTCTGGTAACAGTTTGACGCAATTTACTTCTGTAGCATTTTGCCACATTGACGTTACATAAATTGTACATAAGATCTTTTGTTTCAGTGATCTCCAGCATGGAGGAATTAGGGTTGAATCAAAGCTTCCGTGAAGTTGTGGTGAAACTCAGATTCAGGTAATAACCAGAGTGCAAGAATATATGAGGCGCATGATGATAGGAGGCAGGGAGAAACGAGGAACAGCTGTGAAAATAAACATCGCATTTCATTCGAAAAAGAAACGGCGGTTACAGCGAGATTCAGAAATATTTTCCGCGAGTGATGAAGGAGCGATACAAATTTACAAAAAGAAGAACAACTTTAACATAGACGACAGGTATAACTTGCCGCGAGTTTGGAACCTGTTTTAAATAAGGCGTTAGAATCGTTATAATAAAATAAAAAACAACCTCTGTGTTGTAGGCTTAACAATGGTAAAACGTTATTTTGCTTTAAAATATTTCTTTTGTCAATTATGTTTCAATTTGTCAAATAATTTATTACAATTTTTTTTTGAAAAATTATTGTATGGGAAAGACCTTGTACAAATTGTGGACTTGTTTGTAACATTATGAACGATGTTTACTGTATAAAAAATCTGGCTGTCGTGGGACTGCCGACAGAAGTGTTAACTTAAAAATACCATTTCAAATTAAATGAAAAGTACATCATTTCAAAAAGATAATTTATTAAAAAATTACCGTGAAAAATTACGTTACAACTTAAGAAAATAATTACTAAATGTTTCAACATTTATTTACAACGCATATTAGACTTACCTTTCATTCAACAAATACTTTTTTGTTACATTGAATTCCTTGTAGCAGGAGGAATGGTAACCAATAATTTCATCGTCATAACTTTCCGGCAATATAACGTCGCTGTACTTATGACGTGATTTCAAGTAAAGTTTACATGAATTCCAGATGTCCGGAGTAAATTTTTTAATTTTTCCCCTTTTTTCTCTAAACCCAGGTTTATCTACTAAAGAATTGCACAAAAAGCACTCCATAATTTCCTTTTATTAGTCGCACGTGGTAGAAAATTATCAACCTTGAAGATGGGGCATATGTAACATCTCGAAATGTCTCTAAAATAAACAGTTGAACGTTTGATAAACAAAAGTACAAGTTGACCCGAAAATTCCAAACACAGGGATAAAGATTTGAGGAAATAAACAGAAACTAACAAATCAGTGGAAATAAAATCAAGCAAATTAATAATTCCGAGGGAGACGAGCAATAATAAAACATACAAGATAGAGACGAGATACCAAAACTACGAAATAATAGCCAACTAATACACAGAACAAAAAATAACAGAAGTTGGATTAAAGAACAACACACACAATTAACTAATTGAACGATGAATACAAATACAACGACTAAAGACAGTACTAATATCCCGTAAATGACAAAAAGACGAAAAAATGACGTTTATGTAAAATAACTTTAAGTAGTGTAAGTAGTAAATAAGGTTAAACATTGTACAAATAGCTTTTATAAATATCGAATCTATGAGCGAGAAAGACGAAAACGCGCGTGGGATCGAACACGCGATGTTACATTTGACCGCGCACAAAATTCAAACTTTAAATTAATAAACCTTAAAAAGTGCGTAAATTAACGGAAAAGTGCGAAATAAATACCTAATAGTGCGTATAAATACGGAATAAAAAATATTACTAAGAAACAAAGAGTGATATATGAAACATGAACATGTAAACAGAGAGGGGGAAATTGTTACGGATTCTCGTCGCATTCCTTTCTGATGACGTCACATTCTACGGATTCACTCCCGTGTAAATTTTTTCCCTCTCCTCTGCTATAAGAAGTTAACACTTCAAAAATGGGTGGGGGCTTTGAGCTCTCACGTCGCATTGGCCTTGTTCTGCGCACTAAAGTTACAATCTATCTCTTGTTTCTTCGGTCAATACTGACCTATCCTGCTCCCGCCTGGTGATCACTCTTGTCGTCCACTAACAAGTGTAAGCTGGAACAATTTCAATCTAGAACCCTCCGTTTCTTGTCGGGGTCTCCACGATTCGTCAGAAATGATGTTATTCATGGACGCTTTCTTGCTGCTTTTGTCCGGTCGCTCGCCGAATCTCTCTTTGCTTCCGCAGCGACCTCTTCCTTCCCCTACCTCAATACCATTAGTATGTCTGCACTGCCTCCACCAATCAGGGTCAAACGCCCTCGGACGATTCTTGATGACCCCCCCCCGCGTCAAGATATTTCTAAATAGCCCCGAGCTTCTTCCTTTCCTTTGTGTCTCACCTACACTGTTCAGAGAAATCCTTCCCCCCAGCAGGTCTCTAGGACACTGCTTGGCCCTGTTACCATTTTCCCACCGGCACGGAGGTTCTCTGCCTCGCGGAGGTGTCTGCCTACTGTGTCCAAAGCGGGCGGCACCTGTCGTCCGAATCGCCACCAGGAGCAGTTGCTGCTGCCGCCGAAACAAATGTTTGAATGTCCTCGATTTTTTTCTATCAAGAAGTTCCAAATGTTTTGGGCTTAACATAATCACTGTTGAAAGAATTTCCATCAATTTCCCAGAGGGAAAATGCCGGTTCTAACTCACAAAGGAATGCCGCCTTTCTTAAAAAACATAAAAAACGATAAAAAACAAGATCAAAGAGATGCCGCCGTTCCCGCGGTCCAAGATTTTTTCCCACGCTCTCCCCACCACCCTGGACCCGCAGTATCCGCGAATTTTCGCGAAAATAATTTTTTATATGCAGCCTTTCGCGAGCCTAAATCACTTTCACTTTCTAATTTCCGCGAATATAATTTTTTATATGCCGCCTTTCGCGAGCCTAGATCACTTTCACTTTCTACTGGACCACAGCATCCGCGACTTTTTCGCTGATCTGTGTCAAGATCCGCGACTTTTTCGCGTATCTGGACCACAGCATCCGCGAATATAATTTTTTATTTTTTTATATGCCGCCTTTCGCGAGCTTAGATCACTTTCACTTTCTATCATTATAGTGTATATATTAAATATATGATCGGGGAGTACCAACCTTGCATGAGTTCAAATTTGTTATAATGTATATTAAATCTATATGATCCGGTTTTCCAACCTATGGTGGGGGGTTCCGACTTGAAGCATTATAGTGTATATATTAAATATATGATTAGGGTTACCAACCTTGCATGAGTTCAAATTTGTTGTGTGTTATAATGTATATTAAATCTATATGATCAGGTTTACCAACCTATGTATGGGTTCAAACTTGATATGTGTGTGTATTATAGTGTATATTAAAATATATGATCAGGGTTACCAATCCTGCATTATTGTGTGTGTGTGTATAGAACAGATCTGCCAACATTTTTCTTCGGTGGGAAATTCAAACTATATTATAGTAAATTGTTGACGACGACTTCGATATCAACTCTCTCTCCCCTCCTCTCTCTTTGTCTCTAGACACAGTTGTCATCAGTTTTACATAAGCGTCGTGCTACTTATGGATTATTGTAATTAGCGATACTAAAATGTAATCACCAGGAAATATATATTTATCACCTATCTCGTGGCGTCCTTTTTTGACACATGACAGTCATTGACTACGATTTAGAAATTAATATACTGCCAAGTCTGTGTGTGTGTGTGTGTGTGTGTGGTAAAGTGTTACGCATAAAAAAATCTCCTTGAAATAAGGTATTTTCAAAAGTTTTGTGTACACACACATTGTATAATAATTTTCGTAATTGTAAGATACAACCTGCAAATTATTAAAATGTCTCTCTTACACATTTCTGATTACTATACAAATAATTGGATACATATTCGAAGATTTCCCTTATTCAAACGATTTGTATGTGTGTACACGAACTTAAATACAGACGATTGTAATTTTAAAAATTCATTTTTTGCATTAAATATATATCGTAAACAATGAAATAATAATATTTCGTCATTGTAAGATTTTAATAAAACAATTATCAGTGTAAATAATAATTTTCATGATTGTAAGATACAACCTACAAATTATTAAAATGTCTCTCTCACACACATTTCTGATTACTATACAAATAATTGCATGCATATTCGGAGGTTTATAACGAAATAAATTAAAAAAAACCATAATTTGTTTTAAAAAATTAAATATATATATATTTTACAACACTGTACACAAACTTAAAATATAGTTTACAAACCGCTATAATACAATTATTCAAAAAAATACATTTTACATTGATTAAATATATATATCACAAACAAACATTGTTATATATATAAAATAAATACAATATTAATAATAATGTTTTAAATGATTAAATATATATTTACAGCACTGTACACAAACTTAAAATATAGTTTACAAACCGTTATAATACAATTATTCAAAATACATTTTACATTGATTAAATATACATATATCACAAACAAACATTGTTATATAAAATAAATATTAATAATAATTTTTTGACATTGTAAGATTTTAAAATAATAATTTCACGGCTGTAGATACAGTTCACAAGGAAGTTTATCTGTAACATAACAATACAGTCGATATTAGAATCACTGATACGATAATATTCAATTATCACATGCACACACACACACGCACAGTTAGTGGAAAGAATCAAATGTGTTAAGTAAGTAAACTTTTTCAAGTATATGTCATTTTTCATAAGTTAATGTACTTTCAAATAATTTCTAATCAAACCAAACCAAATATTATTCACTGGAAATTTGTAAATACTACTTAGAATCAATGATACATTTATCGCATAAGTTAATGTACTTTCAAATAATCTCTAATCGAACCAACTATTATTCAACGAAACTTGTAGAATCAATGATACATTTATCATGTACATACAAATTCAATTATTAAAGTGTTAAGTACAGAGAGTTGAAACTACACACACGCACACACACACACACACACACACATCAATAAATTGTTTGTTAACACGATTGCTACTTACGACGTTAGGACTCAATCTCTACTTGTGTTGTTTGATTTCTCGTCCCTCGATACACTAAATGTAGTTCTTTAGGTTTGATATGTCTGAGCTCCTCATTCGTGAAGACACCTGCATACCTCTTGGGAAGATAGACACGATACTGACGGTCGCCATCCTCCAACGTAGCAAGCACAGAGTTCCCATATTTTGTGTCCACATTTGTTAAGACCATGATGGGATATTTTTTATTCACTGTCAATTCTGAACATTGTTTGTACTCGATAGCACTTACAGCATTAAACTTTACAAGAAACGACATTATTAGAAGACACTAGTGAACACGTCTGTATCAAACCAGAGAGAACCAAACAATGACAGAATATTCGACACAAAAGGACAGTAGAATGTGATAGTGGTGGTGGTGGTAACGTCGGTGTCCCACTTTCATTTGCATGTATGAACATGTCCCACAGACGAAATTAGAGACACCAAAAATATAACAATGTCATTAGGAAAGTCCATTTTCATAAGAAAATAGTCACTGCTTACAGCTATGCATGTATGTACATGTCCACAACAGAATGAGAGAGAGAGATATAAATGTCATCATTCGCGGTGACCTACTTTCTAAATTTGTTACATTAAAAATGTTTGTTTAAAGCAAAAATCATGAATCATCCATTCCCGAATAGCATGCACCTTATAGTTGGCACAACGGTCAGAAGAATTGAAATGTCTAAGACATTCTGTTCCATGAATTATATACGGTATGTTTTTAGGACAACCAAAGTCATCGAGATTGATGATATTATTGTGTATTATCTTTGATTGAAAAAAACGTTTTTTCTCAAAACCCTTCACAAACACATATTTATGTATACGTGTATGTGATGTTAACAATGAAACAAGATTGTCGTATGGTGTCTCTCCTTCGCTCCATCTAAGTCTATGATAATTTGACTTTAACCAGTGGTTTGTCCTAACGTATTTGGGATTCGTAACGGATGTAGCAGGCGGTGTCAAAATCCAATGTCTACCAGCAAATCTCAGAACGTCCATGATTGACAGTTCCTTCACAATATATTTTCCGTTGTCGTCGAAAAAGCACTGGAAGTCGATTATAACCGCAGTGTTATCCATAATACTGTAAGACAAAGAAACCACCACACACATTACAAACTCTATATATGTATATATATATATATATATATTATGTTTAAACATACAAATATCGTTGCGATATTAATATGTGAACTTACGTTTACAGACGTCTGGACTGAAGCACTGAGAGACATCAACTGACGAAAGAAACAAGTGTTGAGGGGGGTTACTATACATGGAGACGAATTTTTTTAGTAGGTGGGGAGGTGTCGTATCCAATAATGACCGTATGCAAGCGTATCATGACCATTGTTGCCATTTGATACTGCGTAAACGTGCTTGTTCTGCCAGAATATCCTTGCACAATAAAGTTCGCACCTCGGTCATTATCGGTACTATATCTTGATCTTCTTCTTCTGTGTACACAGGCAGGTAATTAAAAGTTGTGAGACATCCTCTAATACTACTGTTTCGCACGATATAAAATCGTGTCATATCTGAAACAATAGAAACACATGTATTAGCTAATAGGAATGATGAATAACACACATTCATGTTTGTGGTAAATAAATAGATAGTACACGTTAGTAATACGTTAGTTTATTGCAAACTGTGAAGATGGCAGCTACTCATGATTTTAGCATTGAAAGTGAAAGAAGAAAATCGTTCAAGTATTGGGAAGTGACGTTTGTCAGTCCCGACGAGTTAGCGTTTGCTGGGTTTTACTACTATCCGCTAAATTATGATGTTTGTGGACATAGTATGTCATTCATAGACGATAGAGTTAAATGCTTTTGTTGCGGAATTGAATTAGTTCATTGGAGAGAAGGTGACATACCTATGGTGGAACATGAAAAATTTTCTCCGTCATGTCAATTTCTAAACGATGTCAAGAGACAATACATTGGGGAGAAGGTGACAAACCTATGTCAGAACATAAAAAATTTTCTCCGTCATATCAATTTCTAAACAACGTCAAGAGACTATCTTGTACAGGTTAGACAGAGTTAATTCATATCAAACAAATTTGGTTTGCTACATAATTATAGAGAGAGACAATTGGTATTTTAAAAAAAATTGTTTACCTTGTTGAGGATGTCCCTGTTCCTGCTGATGTTGTTCTGGATTATGTTGAAGGTCAGCCATGGCGATATTCAGATGTGTGAATGAATACTGAAAAACAAAGAAACTGTTATAGATATATATAGTATTTTTAACGCCGGTATTATGTTAGTGTATCTTAAACCATGAACAACGCACGCAAGACTATAGCTCTAGAGCTACACAGAGCAGCGAGAAGGAATTTCGTTAGGCGCGCGGTTGAATTGAAGGGTCTACACGACTTGTACCAGGCGGATCTTGTGGAGATGATACCATACGCTCGAGTGAACAAAGGGTACAAGTACATGATGACAGTGATCAATGCGTTTAGCAAGTACGCGTACGCTGTACCATTGAAAACAAAGACAGGAAAAGAAGTAAAGCATGCACTAGAGCCTATACTAACTGCTAATCGAATGAAATATTTACAGACAGACAACGGGAAGGAGTATTACAACAGCACAGTACAAGCGTTACTAAAAAAGTATAATGTGAAACATTACTCAACCTACAGTGAGAAAAAAGCTTCCATAGTGGAACGTTTTAATCGCACACTGAAGACACACATGTATCGAGCTTTCAGTGAACAAGGACACTACCGCTGGTTGGATCTACTACCTACATTACTGAAATCGTACAACAATACAACACACAGAACCATTGGTATGAAACCGAGTGAAGTGAATGACGCCAACGAACATATAGTGTTGGAACGAATAAGGAAGAACACAGCGCCTAAAATCAGTCCAACGAAACCACCCAAATTTAAAGTCGGTGACCGTGTTCGTATAAGTAAGCACAAAATGACGTTCGCCAAAGGTTATACGCCAAATTGGACTAACGAAATATTCACTGTGGATAAAGTACAATCCACTACTATCCCCGTCACTTATCTGCTAAAAGATCATCTAAACAAAGTGTTGAAAGGTGGTTTTTACGAGCACGAGATTAGTAAGTCCAAAGTCGGCGACGTATACCTAGTGGAAAAGGTGTTACAACGCAAAGGTGACAGAGTGCGTGTTCGTTGGCTTGGTTTCGATGGTAAACACGATGCATGGATACATAAGAAAGATCTAATATAAAAAAGGTGACAGCACGTGCTGAAAACAGTATGCTTTCGGTATTCACAAAGATGAAGATTGTACAGCAAGCAAACAAATTACCAATAAAGGATATGGACTTTTTGGCTGGTGACGAAGGTAGTGCTAAGCGTAAACATGGCTCGCTATTACCGAACAGTATTCGCTGTATCGTTACAGGCCCAAGTTCCTGTGGGAAATCAAATGTGCTATTCAACCTACTGTTTGATGCCAACGGACTACGTTTCCGCAACGTATACGTGTTTTCAAAATCATTATTTCAACCAAAATACAGAATGCTAGAAACAGTGATGAAATCACTCGCTGATGAAGGTTTAGGTTATCATGCATACAGCGAGAACGAAGAAGTCCCGCTACCGAGTGAAATCACTGGTCTCGACTCTGTTATCGTATTCGATGACGTATCGTGTGAAAGACAAAACAATATTCGAAAGTATTTTGCTATGAGGAGACATAGCGGTGTGGACACATTCTATCTATGCCAGACATATAGCCAGATACCGAAACAATTGGTACGTGACAACGCTAACTTGTTGATATTGTTCAAACAAGACGATCTAAATTTACGACATGCATACAATGATCACGTTAACATAGATATGAAATATGATGCTTTCAAAGACGTCTGCATGGAAGCGTGGAAGGATCGTTATGGATTTCTAGTCATAGACAAAGACTCGTCAATAAATGAAGGTAGATATAGAATCGGCTTTGATCGATTCATAATTGTTTCCGACGAAGTATAAAAGTGCTTGCACTGTAGTAATGTAATCAGTCCTCTTGCTAACACACGATGGCAATGAATAAGGAGGAACGACTCGCGTATGATATAGACACGATAAGCGACAACATAAGGAAAAAATATCATGCATTACAACACGGTATCAGAGAAAGCGACGAGGCGTGTTTAGAAAAAATTACAGACCGATTCTGGAACCGTTAGAAGTTATTTCACGAAAGTTAAGTGGTGACATGATGGAGGAGGAGGAGGAGGAGGAGGAGGAGGAGGAGGAGGAGGAGGAGCAGATAAAACAAGAAGAGCCTACACAACACGTAATAACAGAAAACGAAAGTGGTATGCAGAGTCATAACGCTTCTCATTTCGGTGAAGAGGACGCCTGGAACCCTAACGCTTCACATTTCAGCGAGGATTCATTAGCAAACAAATATATGCGTTTGTGTGAATCGGCGGACTGTAAACGGATTATAGATCGCATGTATGGTGTTCGATACGAAGGTGGTAAATTTATGATAGGTGATTCAAATGTAAAAATCGATGATAACGACAACTTTCATGTCAAAGGAAAAATTTACGAGGGTACACCTGGTCTGTATGAACTTTTGTTTATGAAACTACCGAAAAAATACAATAATGATGATATGAGGAAATATAAGTCTATACTACTAGCAACCAACGGACACAAACAAAAATATAAACACAATACGCGAATAAACAGTAACAGTGGCGTCAAGTACCGACCAGTAATATCTAAATTGTTTGCACGAAAACGTACAGGGAGTGGCTATATGGAGATGAAACCGAACACCGCAATCGATTACATGCATTGGGATGATCCTAACGAGTTGGTTAATAGATTGAGACTGTTAATGGCGTCTCAAAATAGCGGCCATACTGGTCATAGGAATGAAATCGTTTCGATATTGGAAGAATTACGTGAAACTGGTATTATCATATAAAAGCAGACGCACCGTTCTATAACCATCAGTTCTTCTTCATAAATATGAGTGTAGACAAGTTCGGTAGACACGACAGCGCTGTAAGAGTGCGAAAAGAAACTCATCGAAGTCTGCGTGAGGATATCGGTTTAGGAGTGACTAACGACGGTCACTTTGATGTGAAAAACAAAAAGATATGCAACTTGGGTGATCCTGAAGAGTTGCACGATGTTGTTTCTTTACAGTACGTAAAGGACACATGCTTACAGTACAAGAACGACGACAACGCTACCGTAGACGCAAAAGATCATCGAATAATAAGGCTAAACGATCCGCTTAAATCAAGAGATGCAGCCACAAAACGATACGTAGACGAGAAGAGTTTGAAAAAAGATCGTGCAGGTAACGTAATCGTTAATGACTGTCGACTAACGCGTGTGCAAGCGCCTGTTGACTTCAAAGACGCAGTGAATTTGGAATTTTTACATGCACACACAATCAGTTTGCAAAACGATACTTTCTACGCTGCCGGAAGAAAAATTACGAATATAGCGAACGGTGTCAATGACAAAGACGCAGTCACTGTACGACAAATGCATGAATTAAAATTACATATAAAGACCGAATTGTACAAGGTCACTCAGGTATTTCACGCTCATATAATCAATCTAATAAAGTTTGTCTATAAATATCAAGACAGCACGACACAGCGTTCAGTCCTGTCTGAATATATTGAAGAGGTGGGACGTTTAATAGACGTTCTCGATACGGAAACGGAAATCAAGGATTGGAGATCTGTTTACAAGAATGCACGTACTTCGTAAGAAAAGAAGAATGGGGCGTGGTGTAATTGGAAAAATACTTAAAAACACTGTGCCCGCTATCGTTTCGTCAGTACCTACTTTGATTAATCGAGCGGTGGACGCATTACCAGTAGAATTACACCTACCGGGCTACCGATTCTGTGGACCTGGAACAAAACTCAAAGAGAGATTGGCACGTGGCGAGCGCGGAATCAACGAGTTGGACGAAGCCTGTCGCGAACACGATATCGCTTACGCTAAGTACAAGGACAACGAACGAAGACGCGTAGCGGATCGTGTGCTAGCCGGCAAGGCGTGGGATCGAGTGAAAGCTTTGAATTCAGGCATCAGCGAAAGAGCGTACGCGGCGGCCGTAGCGGCAGCGATGAAGGCGAAATCGGCAGTGGGTGGAGGGAGCTCGCGTAGTGGTTGCAGAAAAAACAAGAAGAAGAAGGGTTCAGGAATTAAACGTCAATCCATGAACAAACGCAAAACGACCTGCAAACGCAAAACAGTCCCAAGACATAAACGTAACAATAAAAAAATAGCGTCAGGTCTATACCTACGTCCTTACAGACAAAAAAACTAATTTGCATACCAGTGCGTGCATTGTCTGACAGTGATTTGTATGTGTACGCAAAACTTTTGAAAATACCTTATTTCAGAGGAGTTTTTATGCGTAACACTTTACCACACACACGACCATGGAAGAATGAGAGTGCAGTTGTTAATCTAGACAGTGCAGAAGGACCTGGTACGCACTGGGTTTGCTACAAGAAGCGAAACAAACAAATTTACTACTATGATGCGTATGGTAATATGCAGCCACCTCTTGAGCTGACACAGTATTTTGGAACCGACACTGACATTTACTACAATTACGAACGTGAACAGCCACCACACACAGTCATCTGCGGGCATTTATGTTTGGACTTCTTAACGCGCGAGTGATCAGTAAGCGACAAGATGTCTTCGCTGTCGGTCACCTTAACAGGTACGAATGCTGCTGCTCTTGTATGTGACTTTTTCCCGCCTCTCGAACTAACAAACGGCGAATGGTATGTAGGTCTATTGGACTTTACTACATACAACAGTATACCGAACGTGATTGAAGGAAAAAACAACGTGTTTCCAGTACTACGAGACGGAACAACGTGGGACTTGATAACTTTACCTACAGGTGCTTATGAAATCGGTGACATAGAAGCCTTCCTCAAAAAGCGGTTAGGAGACTCAAAGATTAGTCTACGTCCTAACAACAATACACTGAAATGTGAGCTGACTTGTGCACTGGATATTGACTTTCAACAAACAGTGTACGGTATCGGTGATATGTTGGGTTTCAAGGGAAAGCGTCTGCTTGAAGCGAATAAAACTCACACGTCTGACGCCACAGATAACATTATAAAAGTGAACAGTATACTGATAAGGTGTAATATAGCGCAAGGATCATACAAGAACGGTAAAACCGAGCACACACTGCACTCGTTCTATCCGTCAGTCGAACCAGGATTCAAAATAATTGAATCGCCTACAAACGTCATATACCTACCTGTGAATGTGAGTCGTTTGGACAACATAACATTATCTTTACACGATCAGGACGGTGACGTAATAGATTTTCGCGGAGAAGTCATCACTGTGCGTTTACATCTAAAACGACTATAGACATGGGCTTGTACTTTGTTTCTTCGCCACCGCTGCTACCACAGTCGTCGTCAGTAATAAAAGAAGAAGAAAGATCAGTTAGGAAACGCATCAGTACTCGTTCGAAACTGAAACGATTAACATCAGTTAACCGCCGTTTCCTGATTTCACTGGGTTTTGTTGTTGTAAACAAGTAACATGGCGAGTGGAATATTATCAGTGGAGCAGCAACCGTTCTTTGAAGACAGTATCACACACTTTTCATTTCACTCACACGCACCGTACGCAACAACAAGATATGGAAACAATGATGAAATACGTGTGCCAATACAACAACAGGACGTCTTTACACTGCCGTCAGAAAGTTTCCTCTACATCGAAGGCAAGTTGGTTAAAAAAAACCCTAGTGCGGCTGCAGATACTGCACTGAATGTGGAACTGGTGAACAATGCTATAGCATTTCTCTTTGAAGAGATTCGTTACGAGTTGGCCGGCGTGGTAGTGGATCATACCAGAAACGTCGGTGTTACGTCAACTATTAAAACTTTTCTATCACTCAACAACAACGCACGTAACGCAATGGAAAACGCAGGTTGGGTGGCACCGACCACGAACATATTAAAAGTGAATGATGACGGCGAATTCAATTTTTGTATACCACTGAAAATGCTAATGGGATTCGCAGAAGACTATACACGCATCGTGCTGAACGTGAAACAAGAACTTATACTCCTACGCGCTTCTACCGACATAAATGCTATGGTTTTAGTAAGCGGACAAACGACTGCTAATTGTGTTCTTGAACTAGATAAAGTTTACTGGAAAATGCCTTATGTACATGTAGCTAATGTGTACAGATTACCACTGTTACGACTCATAGAGAAAGACCACCCGATAACTATGCCTTTTAGGACCTGGGAGTTGCACGAGTATCCTGCCTTACCACAGACTAAAAGGCAGAATTGGATTGTCAAGACCTCGAGTCAGCTGGAAAAACCACGCTTTGTTGTGTTAGCGTTTCAGACAGCAAGAAAAAATGTACTGACAGCACACGCTGATGAATTTGATCACTGTAACGTGATCAATGCGAGACTGTTTCTAAACGACAAGTATTATCCTTACGATAATTTAAACTTGGATATTGGGAAAGACCGTTTTGCATTATTGTACCGTTTTCAAAGTTCGTATTACCACCGTTTAGACGGTAGCCCAGTACTGACACCGGAATTATTCAAATCAAAAGCCCCGCTGGTTGTTTTCGATTGTAGCAAGCAAGACGATACACTTAAGTCTTCAGTAGTTGATGTACGTTTAGAATTTGAATCGTCAATGAATTTTCCTAGACAGACAACCGCCTACTGTATGATACTACATGATTCGCTTGTAGAATATACACCATTGTCCAACACAGTAAATAGACGTGTTTAAGTCTTATTTTATACATATTTTGTAAATACTAGTTTTAAATATATATATATTTTCATCATATTTGTAACATTATAATATTGGAGCTATGTGTGTGTGTATGTATTTTTAATTGTAAAACTAGTTTAGATATATTTTAATACTTGTAACAGTATAATCTTGGAACTGTGTATGTTTTTTTTTTTTTTAAATTGTAAATATTAGTTTAGATATATTTTCATACTTGTAACAATATAATCTTGGAGCTGTGTATGTATTTTTAATTGTAAAACTGTTTAATATAATCTTGGAGCTGTGTGTATGTATTTTAATAAATGTATATATATATATATTACACACACTTTATTATTATTTGTATAACCCACTCCATAATAATTTGATCATACACGCGCACACACACATGTATTAAATTCAATAATGCGTTTGATAATGTTTTAATGCAAATAATTTTAGGAAAGTCTACATTCCGCATTCATAAGGAGATAGTCACTGCTTACAGCTATGTATGTCCACAACAGAATTAGAGAGAGATATAAATGTCATCATACGCTGTGACCTACTTTCTAAATTTTTTACATTAAAAACGTTTGTTTAAAGCAATTTTTCAGAAAATTTGTAACAGACATAATAATTTGATCATACACACGCACACACACACATGTATTAAATTCAATAAATAATGTGCTTGATAATGTTTTTACGTTTAAATAAATCTGTACACTCACCAACTAGTGTTGTCTATACACCCTTAATGATGAAAGTTGTGTGTGTATACTACAACAGTCTCAACTATTTAAAAAATGCAGTGATAGCTTTCACGCAGGCAGTCAAATGCGAAATTGCCACTATAAAAAAGAATAAATACGGTAAGAATATATTTCAGACAATTGTAATTTGATCATACACACACACACACACACACACACACACACACACATGTATTAAATTCAATAAATAATGTGCTTGATAATGCAAATAATTTTTACGTTTAAATAAAATCGGTACATACAATAAAATTAATATAAAAATACATTAAGAATATATTTCAGATAATTGTAGCAGACATAATAATTTGATCATACACACACACACACACACACACACACACATGTATTAAATTCAATAAATAATGCACTTGATATTTTTACGTTTAAATAAAATCTATACACTTACCAAAGACGATGTGAAGACACGTAATACGTGCAGTACAAGTCGACAAATAAGAAATTGCCGCTAACTTACTTAGCGTATATATAGTGTACACTGTAGTGGGGAAAGCACGTGTGTGTGTGTGTGTGTGTGTGTGTGTGTGTGTCCGTTTTCAGAGTAATTACTGTAAGCGGTGTTAATGCTTGACAGGTGTCAAATTAGAAAGTAGAGTTGTCCGTTTTTAGAGTAAATACTTTATAATCCTAATCACTGCTAATGACTAGCAGGTGTGAAATTAGAATGTGGGACGTCGTATACAAGGTTAATGACCTCTGGTTTAATTTAGCGAATAATAACTATATCTAATTCAGTATCGTTGTGTGTATGTGTGTGTGTGTGTGTGTGTGCATAGACTTGTTTCACTGTCAACGTACTCCGAATATGCATGCAATTATTTGTATAGTAATCAGAAATGTGTGTGAGAGAGACATTTTAATAATTTGTAGGTTGTATCTTACAATCATGAAAATTATTATTTAAACTGATAATTGTTTTATTAAAATCTTACAATGACAAAATATTATTATTTCATTGTTTACGATATATATTTAATGCAAAAAATGAATTTTTAAAATTACAATCGTCTGTATTTAAGTTCGTGTACACACATACAAATCGTTTGACTAAGGGAAATCTTCGAATATGCATCCAATTATTTGTATAGTAATCAGAAATGTGTGAGAGAGACATTTTAATAATTTGCAGGTTGTATCTTACAATTACGAAAATTATTATACAATGTGTGTGTACACAAAACTTTTGAAAATACCTTATTTCAAGGAGATTTTTTTATGCGTAACACTTTACCACACACACACACACACACACACACACACACACAGACTTGACAGTATATTAATTTCTAAATCGTAGTCAATGACTGTCATGTGTCAAAAAAGGACG
This sequence comes from Magicicada septendecula, assembly GCA_034769895.1. NCBI lineage: Eukaryota > Metazoa > Arthropoda > Insecta > Hemiptera > Cicadidae > Magicicada > Magicicada septendecula. The sequence continues at coordinate 1,374,227,975 of CM068367.1, read as the reverse complement.
CCACGAGATAGGTGATAAATATATATTTCCTGGTGATTACATTTTAGTATCGCTAATTACAATAATCCATAAGTAGCACGACGCTTATGTAAAACTGATGACAACTGTGTCTAGAGACAAAGAGAGAGGAGGGGAGAGAGAGTTGATATCGAAGTCGTCGTCAACAATTTACTATAATATAGTTTGAATTTCCCACCGAAGAAAAATGTTGGCAGATCTGTTCTATACACACACACACAATAATGCAGGATTGGTAACCCTGATCATATATTTTAATATACACTATAATACACACACATATCAAGTTTGAACCCATACATAGGTTGGTAAACCTGATCATATAGATTTAATATACATTATAACACACAACAAATTTGAACTCATGCAAGGTTGGTAACCCTAATCATATATTTAATATATACACTATAATGCTTCAAGTCGGAACCCCCCACCATAGGTTGGTAAACCTGATCATATAGATTTAATATACATTATAACTTCCCACATAGGATTTTGTGCCTTCAAATTTCGCCACTGTGGGGAAAAATACCCACACCCGACAACCTTGACTGGTCGTTGTGGGTATTCTGAGATGAAGAGACTGGATCAGAACAATAGGAGGAGCTCTAGAACTGCAACAAACCAGTCAGACGACTGCTGACACTGAAAGACACATATTATATGATCCACCCTCTTTCATCCACAGTTAGATACCTGTGTTGTGTCTAATCAGGTTGCCCAGTCGTAGACAATTCTGTCGGACAGAGGCGCGCCAGTAGTGTCCGGGGCCTGTGTGTAGATCTTTAGTTAGCCCCTTACATCCCTCGCCCAATTAAACAAATCACTTGATAAAAACGTATCAGTGAGTACAAATTAATACGAACTATATTAGTTATAAGTTTATTGAATAAAAACCAGGAATTACAAAAAAAAGTAAAAAAAAAACAATAACCATACAAGAAGGGTACAAAAACAAAAACATCAAAAATCATTTTGGCCAGAATGCCCGTCCAGAGCACCGAAAAGGTTAATGCAATTTAATTTAATGAATAATAATTTTTTTTTTCAAATAGTTCCTCCTCACCTGAAATGTTTGGTGCCTTTACCATCCTGTGTCGACGCGCTACCGTGTCGAACCGAGTTTCTTTAGACTGTGGCATAACTCTTTTGGCAGGGCTCGGATTGTGGGGGCCCGTTGTAAAAGGACTTATCGCTTCCTCTTCTCCTCAACCCAGACGTTGGTGGGCTTGCAATTTCTTCCCTTCCGAACACATTTCTTCCTGCTCCTTTTATGTCATTCATATACTCTTGTCTAGTCCTATGCCTCCCACCACGCCCTTAATTATTCCCTTGATCAGGGTGGTGAATCAGTGGCGGATTATCCATAACGCTAGGGTGTGTTGCGGCACCGGGCACCAGGGCCTCAGCTGTCAGAGGGAGCAACACACAACTGAATTGACTAAACGAAGCAAAGCTTATGATCACATTACGAAATTGTTTGGTTTTCTTACGCAGTTATTAACAATGGAGAATGTCGAGTTGGAAAATCAAGCGAAAGCTTTTATAGATGTTTACTCAAATGATTTGAATAACGATCTTCTAATAGAATTGAAGCACTTTGTGCCACCAGTAAAATTGAAAGAAAGAGGTTTTTTCAAATCGTTCGAATGAAGCTGATATATCCCAAGATACTACAGTCTGTCCGATCAAAGTATTAAACTGGATGATTGATTGTAAAATGGTTGATGTATTTCCGAATATATACATTGCTTATCGCCTGCTTTTGACGATTCCAAAAGCTAACTGCGAATCTAAAAGATCGTTTTCTGTATTATAACGCATTAAAGGTATGTTGAGTTCAACTGCGTATAGGAGATGAGAGATTATCTTCAATAGCAAACTTGATTACTGAAAGCGAGATTCTTGAATCGCTCGATTTAGAAGAATTATACAAGACTTCGTTAAGGCAAACTCAAGAAAAAAATGGATCGGTTAGTATTTTCTAAGCTTAAGTACTACTGTGCTCAGTGTAATCACTATTTGGGTAAAAATTTGTTGTAATTTGAGGGTTTAATAAAATAATTGTTAACTTTCGATATTTTGTATGCCATTTATTAGTGTAAATTGGTTAAAAGGTTGAATTTTGAATTGGGGGGGGCACCAGTCTGATGCCAACATAGGGCACCACGCACCCGAGCGTGAAGCTGAAACATGTACAGACTCCTGAAACGCCTAGTCTTAGTGGAACGAAGGTTCGCTCAACACGTCAAATCTACACATGACAGGAAAGTACATCAGGCAGACGAAAAAAACATATACATAGGCTATATTTCTAAAGAATGTACATAATTCCTTGCAGATTAAAAATACTATCTACCTGTTTTTAATATTGAACAATAACGAAATATGTTATAATTCCATGTCAGAAAGAAACCGTTTGATAAAATAAAATATTTTAACCTAATCTCTCTGTCTTTCTCTCTCCCTCTCCTCGCCGTCAGGGATGTTGATGGTGGTGATGGCTACAGTAAATTTACTTCTAATCCGGCCCAGTTTGAATGGTGTAGCAGGTGGCCAACCTTTCCGCAATGAAAGGTGAGGGAAGAGGACGTAGGCTATATAAGATGTCAATTTCGAAATTTAATAGCTTCCCATTTTAGTTTTCTTATTATTTCATATACTGTATTTGTTTTCATTTTAGTTTCAATACATTTTCATGTTAATGTGTGAAAGTTCATTTAACTTTTGAACGCATATCTTTGAAAAGTAAGCAATTAAATGAAAATTCGTGTCTTGCGGATGCAAAATGGCCGCCAGAAATGTTAAAAATGTAGTGGTTTGTGGTTTTCACTATATCATAATTATTGATATAATTAACTAATTCAGCTGCCACAAGTCTAATGAGGTGACGTGTGGATGTAACAGATAAGGAGGGTGTAACACAACCTCCCTGTATAATTTTTAACGGTTTTAAATATTGACTGCTCAATGCGCGGATGATGATTAATCTGAAGAATTTCCTATCGGGTCTCCCTTGGCCGACTCTTGCTCTTTTCGACCCCGTGCCCCTTTCTCATACTTTGTCTGCGCTATATAATTCTTGTTTTCTTCTTTTTCATTTCCTTGTCATCCGTTAAGGGCCGGCAGAGGGTCAAAGATAATAACTGGCCAACGGTCCTAGGAGCGGAAGAGGATTTATATCGTAAGGTCACACGGCTGGTGTCAATATTCCTAAATTGATTATAAACCGGGCTGTTAGGCCGTCATCGGTTGCTACATACTATACTGTGTATACATCTGGTTGGCCGATGGGCCCGGGTCTACCTGCGGCCACGGTATAATTCCTTCCCGCCTCGGACTGGGCTGCGTAGGACGTCGGTCAGTTGCGTCCGCCTGAAAAAGAACCCGGTCAATTGCGTCCCTCATAGGAAATTTTACCCGGTCAACTCCGTCCCTCGTAGGAAATTGTACCTTGCTATTCCGAAAAATTGATCATAATAATAAGTATAGATACTAGTGTATCTTCCTCTAATCATTTGTGGTTTTAATATCCCAGTGAAAAGCAAAAACATATTTCACACTTATTAGTGATTATCGGCTGTAGATATCCTTTGAAAGGAACTAAAGTATATGTTCTGTCTACCCACTTATAATAGTTTTGTCAGTTCTCTATGTTACATTTTTTTATTTTATTTTTTTGATGCTGTTTGTCTAGCCACTTAAAATAGTTTTGTCAATTTTCTATGCAACTTTTATTTTTATTTATTTTTTACTTTTATTTTATTTTTTTATTTCTGTGTATTTTATTTGTTTGCTGCTGTTTGTCTAGCTACTTATAATAATTTTGTCAATCTTCTATGTTACATTATTTTATTGGTAAAAATTTCATGCAGACAGCCTCTACATACTGTATTCGAGAACGGGTTTTTCTGGTGAATTTATTCATTTGTTCCCGAAGATACATTTCCTTTTCTTCTATCCGTTTATATTTCCTTACATTTTCTTTGCTTCTTAATTTGATGTATGTATCAGCCTGGAAATGTTTCAAAACATCAACAACATTATATATGTTGGGATGAGAAGTGTAGAAGTTCGCATTTAGGGGAAGGGCGGGCATAACGGCCAGGCGGATTTGTAAGGCTGTACAGTGCTGCTATCCTGCGGTAAACGCGTGAATGTTACCTCACAGTCCCCTTAGTTGTGTTGAGTCTCTAGACGAAGAAAGAAGTGCGTGATCAGAAGTTATTGCAATTTTTGTGTTTTTCATACCCTCTGATCTAAGGTAAGTCCTCACTTCATGTAATGATTACAAACTTAGCAAAACAAGCTAGGTTTTTGAAACATAGTTGTTTTAAAAGAGTGGTAACTTGGCTATAAAATTCAATATTAAGAAATGGCTCATCGCTGTTTGTTGACGTCTGACAACAAGCTTTTGTTAATGGCGTCCGGACGGGCACAACGGCCAGTAGGTGGCTAATATGCCCGCCGCTGTGACCATTATGCCCGTCTGCACTATTTCTCTTTGTTTTTAATACAATTATATTATAATTATAATTAATACAAGTTTTAAATATAATTATGTGTGATAAACGATTATTTGTAGCACTTCATGTTACCTAATATTGTATTAAATGTAAAAAAATTGATTCTATTAGAATAGTTTTAAATTTCGTAATTTGTTATTATTGTTTTAACTATATTTTAATTTTGTTTTGTTTTAGGAGCGATGGTTTACAATTACAAGCGCAAGGGAGAAAGGCAATCGTGGGATTCAGGTAACATGCAAAAAGCAATAGAGGCAGTGAAGGACGGCATGGCTTTCTTAACCGCTGCAACCACATATAATGTTCCTAGGAATACTTTGAAGAGGAGAGCGTTGAACCAAAATATGCGTGCTACAGGCAACAAAAAGGAATTTGGAGGTTTTAAGTCCGTATTTACTAGGGAACAAGAACAGGAAATCTACAACCATCTACTAATGTTGGAGACGAGATTTTTCGGTATGACTATTAAGGATCTGCAAAGTTCAGCATTTGAACTTGCTGAGAAGAACAACCTTCGTCATAATTTTAATAAAGATACCAGGATGGCTGGAAAAGGGTGTTTCGCTGGTTTCCGGAAACGCCATCCAAAGTTAACGTTAAGGTCGCCTGAGTCAACTTCTTCAGCAAGAGCTAGTGGTTTTAACAAGGTTGCCGTTAAGAAATTTTTTGACATCCTGATCGAGGAAAGAGGCAAACGCAATTACCCAGCCCATCGAATTTTCAATGTTGACGAGACTGGGCTCACTACAGTCCAGTCTAAAAGCTCAAAAGTTCTATCTTTAAGGGGTAGACGACAGGTTGGGTCTCTCACCTCAGCCGAAAGAGGGGTTTTGTCTTCTTTGGTAATGTGTATGTCAGCTGGTGGCATCTACATCCCCCCTTTCATTATCTTTCCCCGGGTTCGGATGAAGGTTGAATTGACGGATGGAGCTCCTCCTGGGACTGCATTTACTTGCCACCCTACTGGATGGATGCAGACAGAAATTTTTGTACAATGGTTTATGCATTTTCTAATGCATGCTAAACCCACAGAAGATGATCCAGTATTGTTGATATTAGATGGGCATAGCACTCATACTAAAAACATTGAGTTCATTAGGCTGGCCAGGGCTAATCATACAGCTGTGGTGTGCATACCACCTCACTGCAGCCATAAACTGCAGCCCTTGGACGTTTCTTTCATGGGACCCCTGAACACTTTTTACGTTCAAGCAATCGAACGGTTTTTAAGGAACAACCCCGGGCGAACAGTGACGCAATCTCAGGTGAGTCGTCTCTTTGGGGAAGCCTACATGAAGGCTGCTGTTCCACTCAATGCAGTGAATGGATTTAGCAAATGTGGCATTGAACCACTCAGTGAACACATTTTCTCAGAAGACTTTGCTGCAGCAGAAGTAACGGAAATACCACTTCCACCAGCTGCCATGGGATCAGCAGTAAATGCTATAGAGCCACCACCCACCGACAGGGCTGCCGCTCCTTCATTGCAAGCTGGATCGTCGAGCAGTAATACCTCCGTCCTAGATAAAACTTATGATCCACAACCGGGGTCATCATTTTACATCCGCCCTGAGGATGTTTCCCCTCAGGGCGGAACCTATCGAGTGGCTGCTAAGCTACAACTGTTTGTTTGACGTGTTTCCGGAGGTGAAGTTGAATCATTAGAATGAACCGTTCTTCTTGAAGACAATTTATTGTGATTAGCAAAATACAAACGAACTTTTACAAGTTACTTTATACAACTCTTCTTGACAAACTATAAGTCAGTTAATTCAATTACTCTTTTAAACTCTAAGTATCTTCAGTTACTAGTACTTAGTTCACAATTTAATGTAACTATTTTTAGTTACTTCAAAAATTACAAAAACAAACTATTGACAACATCTGGTTTTCCGGCTCTCTAAGAACACCTTCCAACACAGATCAAAGTCAAAATAAAAATGAGAAAAGATGAGTAAGTTCTCTTGGACCTCTTACGCAATCAGATCTGACTTCTCCAGCGAATGCTAGAGTTTTTATAGTACATCATCGTGGGTGTAACACTTAGTTTTAGTGGTGGGACTGTTCCCTCCTCTTAATTCTAAAATCTTAATTATGATAGGCTACAACTAGTTGAAGTAAGGGTAGTTTCATGCAATTTTTATAAGACTTTCTATTATTCGTCAAAGACTGTATCATGTGACCCTACGTCACGATTTGGGGGTGTTTTACTACTTTAGATTAAAAGTTCTCACGGAATAAAACACCTGCTTTCACCAATGTTCACACGGAGTACACCTGGCTTCACACTTGTGACCCATTACTTGACTCTCCCAAAAGCATATCAAGTTTATATGACATTTTATATTTTCTGTCTAGACTTTGCCACCATTAATTCTTATTTGATGTGTCTCGCCAGATTTCCTAAGATTATCACTTCCTGGACAGTCACGCTTATTGAGAAAGAGGGTGAGGTACCATTTACAAACCTTGGGAAAATTCCCTAAAACTATTTTTATGTTCAAAACATATGCTACAGTCTCGTATACACACCTGACACCTGTCTCTGTTTCTTCACACAACTAAGAATTTCTTATATTCTCACTTCTAAGTAGCAATTATGCTACAAGTACAGTAAGTACAATTGACAATTACAACACAAGTCTTTTTGGTGCATGCCCATCGCTGAATTCCGTCCATCAGATGTTTGTGGAATCTGAATTTGTAACCACCAACTATGAAGATTGATTTACCCTTCTCACTTTTCATAACTTCCATGATCGATGCACTACACTTGCTACACACTACAATTTGACAACTCTTACTAACGACAACTAAATGAGGAATAAATCCCGAAAAAAGGTATAAATACAACAAGAAGCAGGTGGGGTGGGGGTGTTGAACCATTCTTAACCGCAATTGACCGGTTTGAAAAAGGGAGTTAGGTAGCGGCGGACGGAATTGACCGAGCCCGGCTGCAGCTGTCTCGGCAATGAGTCACCTACTGGTTATGTTCCTACGAGGCTACACTTTTTTTTACAAAGCATAATTTGATATTTTTTAATAAATATTTGGAACCTACCAAAAAAATAATGAAAAATGATACCAAACTCGACTATATTATGTTTTAAAATTAACCCCTAGTATAGGCTAATTATGAAATCTATTTTTGTCCACTGACTTTGTCAAACATTTTAAATAATTACATACATAATTTTACGTTTGTTTATGAATACAGTATTTGGAATATGCTTGGAAAACTATTGGAAAAAGACACAAACATTGATTGTACAATGTTTTATTAAGCATTAGTGTAAATTTAAATAACAGTTGACTAATTAAACGTTCTATAGGCAATCTTTGAAAAATAAAAACTGAGATAGAATTTTTAAAGTAACAATTACAGTAACAATCAAAAGAACAATTATACAATTAAAATACTATATGAGTCTTAATTAACAAATCTTCAGTGATGCAAAATAACTTCTGATCGATTCATTCTAATGATATCCGTGTCCCCTCTGCAAGAAAAAAATAAAGATTTTAACTTTAGCGTACACAAACTAACATAACAATAAATGTTAGTGAACCAGTTTTCTAGCTTTTTTTAATACGTTTTACTGAATTAAAATAATACGTTTTATCAAATTAAAATAACTTACTTATTCAAGCTGAGATACTCCCAAGTCGTCTTCCTCCTCACTGTCCCAGTTGCTGTCATCTTCGTCCGAGTCCCCTGGGGCCAGATTTATTATGAGCTCCTGCACACTGCTGTCATCGAGGCCTTCACTTAGCCAATCATTGTCCATTTCTTTCTTAACATGATCGACACATTTTTTCCACGTATCGGGGGGATACGAGTTCACCGCCTCCAGGAACAGTTTTGTACGTCTTTCAACTTGAATGTCGTGTTCCGTGATGTTACATGTCGCTTCAAGTGTCCCCATACCATTTAAATTGGGTTATAATGACAATGGTACGGTGGGAGCCTTATAACCTTAAACCCCATGTTGCCATAATCATATTAAATGTTATAATACCATAGTCGCGTTTGGTATCATTTTTCATTATTTTTTTAGTAGGTTCCAAATATTTATTAAAAAATATAAAATTATGCTTTGTAAAAAAAAGTGCAGCCTCGTAGGAACATAACCAGTAGGTGACTCATTGCCGAGACAGCTGCAGCCCAGTCCGAGGCGGGAAGGGATTATACCGTGGCCGCAGGTAGACCCGGGCCCATCGGTCAACCAGATGTATACACAGTATAGTTGCTCTAACTAGGAAAAAGGTTGTCGGTTATCGTTCGGCCAACATTCGCCGTACGTGTTTGTCTAACACTCTGACGTATTGCGGCCTGAAGAAGATCCCCGAGGGTGCGATTCGAAACGTTGCCGACGAAGCCGCTAGCGACCACGACCTAACGGGCCGGTTTATTATCAATCTAATAATAGCGGAAGAGGATGTTTTACTAATGGCGTTAGGGGTAAAAATACCTACGGACGAAAACCCAGAGCAGGACCAGAGGCGCAAAGACCAGTCCTATCACTCAACTTCCTCTACGCTGGTAATATTCTTGGGGAACATTTTTTTTTAATTAGAAGTCTCAAAGAGAAAAATCGGGAAAACTTCGAAAGAGACTCAGCTAAAATTTTATAAGGTGACAGCCGTGCTGTACGGTTCTGAAACTTGAATTCCAGCGGAAGAAACGCCTTAATAAGAGAACACGGACATCGGAGATCAGGATTTTTACGATCTGCTAAAGGCTCAACATGGCCGGATAGGCTCAACAATTACGACTTACGTAAAGAGTTGACAGTCTGACAATTTTAAACATTCAAGACAGCATTATGGAGAAACGGAGATAGATTCCTTATGTGAGTAGAATACCGGATGACCGGTTTCCCAAGGAATTCGCAATACACGCTCACTGGACAAACAAATATAGAACTACCTACGAAAATCGGTGATATGAATATAATTCCTTTGGTCTTTTGGGAGAGAACAGATGGTTCGACTACTCCTTGATGGAAGGAGGACATGATGATGTTGATGATGATGACCTACTGTGTGAACTGTACCAAAAGTAAATTATAGTTTTTAACAGTCCTTTCCGCTGTACTCACATGTTTATTAACGCGCGACTCTCCAGCCTGAGTTAAGACCACAGTTGGTCGTCCGTAACTTTGGTTTTTCACCCCTTTTTCAAATTTTTCAATCCCTTGCAAAAATACTCGTGATTCACACAACCTTACCGTGTGAACATTTAAAAGCCCTTACCACAAACTACATACACTCCACATTCGCCACACATTTACAAAATGAAAACCACGGTTACACAAACATAAAACACAACATGGAAATACTACACTACTTACCCAAAAGTATTGGGTATTCTGTTTTTTAAACAGAAAACTAAACACAGCAGAACAATATGAAATATACAGACATCACACACTACAACCAAACAACATATTAAATGAACAATTACACTATAGATCACATATACTTTTGATACACTTGTACTTGTACATCAAACACAAACTTTGAATCCCAGCGCCAATTCCCTCCCACCAGCAACCCCCACCACACACACCTACAACCCATAACGGTTACTTTGTACCGACATTCTGTATTTCAAATCCCACTGAGGAAGGTGGACACCACGTCGAAACGTTTGGGACAAAAAACCATAAGTAAGTGCTCATAGTGAAAGTTTGAATATATATAATATTTACCGCGTTGTTTAAGCATTAGGGTGTAAATTTCAGGAGGTTTTTTTATATATTCTGAAATAATAATCGTATCACTGTGTTCTTTCATAAGTACACTTTTAAAGAGGGGTTAACTATTGTTAAATTACAGACAGTATATTAAAATAGTTACAAACATAAATAACACTAAAATACTTCGTAGGCTTACACGGCCGGAATCAATGTTATTAAAATTCATTCCCGGGCTGTTTGGCCGTGGTCCATTGTTTCTTACTAAAACAGCCTTAGTGAATTTATAAGTATGAGTGGTGTTCACGGGACTGCTAGCTTTTACCACGGTACTGTGGTCTCTAACGTGTACCACCGTGCGTTAGTACAGCTCGAAGTTTTTACACTGATGATGGCAGTCGATGGTACTGTCGAAACGTCTGTTTTTATTAAGAAACAGCGTACCACGGCCAAACAGCTCGGGAATGAATTTTAATAAGAGAAATAACACTATTGCACATCACTGGAGGAAAATTTTTCTATTAGTGCTTTCAAGTTCCACAGCTCATATTTCCGAACTAATGTGTTCATCATCTCTGAAAGTTTGAAAGTTGTAATCGAAAAAATTTTCTCGATTACAAGTGTTATCTCGACAGCAACAGTGTTATTTCTGTCTGTGATTATAACCAGTACCACAACTTTATTAATTAAATATTAAAATAGTTGTGAATCAGCTGTTTTAGTTTGAAGATAGGAATGACAATGTATGAAAGTACCATATTTAATATTTACATATATTTTTTTAACTGTCGATATTTGACTGTACGTATTGAATGACCATCCTATCACTGAAATCCATCATCTTTTTTAAACAGACAATATTAAATGTATATCCATACATTTTTGGCACCCTCAGTTATTTCGAGGTTGAGAGAGAGAGAGAGAGAGAGAGAGAGAGAGAGAGAGAGAGAGAGAGAGAGAGAGAGAGAGGAGTGAGAGGGAGCGGGAGGGCTGAGTTTTAAATTAGGTATTAGTACGCTACAATTAACGATCGCCATTTGCGTACTATTCGCCTGATACACATCGTGCGTTACTGACTAAAGCAAGCGAACTACCCGATAGCCGACTAGCCTTATGTAACATATCCCCTGTGCAGTCCTATCCGCCCGATACAAAGTGAGTTAGAAAGTGCGCCATTGCAGGCAAGATAGATGGGCATTTACACCGCATAGGATCGCACTAACAAAGAAAACCGTTTTTTCCCACTTTCTTCTATTTTCATCGTTAAACAGTTACTAGTATTTCCCACCGTAAACGGGAAATTCCTAACTCGGTGTCCGGTCCTCGAATCTAACAATAGATGTGTTTTTTCGGAATTTATTCTGATTCTATTTTAACGTGGTCACTAACACTATAAACTGTCACTCCTATATGGGAGTCACTACGTCGACGACTGATTCCATCAAAGCGAAAAAGACGCCTGCCTCGCCTTGGTTGGATCTTGCGAATTCAGTAACTAACATCTCTATTCTTTTCAAAAATACTTTAAGTATTCATACATTTTTTTATAAATGAAAACCCAAACATAACGTCAAACTTTGCCAAACCGAACATAACACCAACTGTGTTGTTTATGAAAATGCGTATTATGCAATTTGTGTGTGTGTGTGTGATACTGTAAAATAATAATAATAATAATACTAGTACTACTATTACTACTACTAATAATAATAATAATAATGATAACAAGTTGTCTGTTTAATATATATATATTATAAACTAGTACAGTTGTCCTCACGATGGAATAAAGATTTTCGAAACGACACACATGGTTTAAAATATCGGTGTGATATACATGACTTCCATATTCTAAGATTTATATTTAAAATCATTTTCGAAATTAAATATTACCATAGAAACTACTTCTTTCTACTTACTGCTTCAGCCTTAACCACAGTACTGTGGTCACTAACGTATACCACCTCACGTTATCGCACTCGATTTTCACTGATGATGGAAGTCGATGGCATTGCCGAAACGTCTGGTTTTGTAGAAAACATTGGACTACGGCCAAATGTCCCGGGAAGGAATTTTAACAAAAACTACTTCTTTGTTGCCGATAACGTTGTACACACACACACATATATATATATATATATATATATATATATATATATATATATATATATATATAAAATATGCATAAAATTAATGGCTTGTATAAGTTAATGATTGATCTCCATTAAGTAGTGCTCAAGTTTCCAAAGTTTTAATATTATGATGTCCGTAATTAAAACATCAGAGCAGGTTTAGTGTGTATGAGGGTACACCGTGGACAAAAATTTTCAACATTTCCTATTGAGCGTTGCTTAGAGTAAAGCTGCGAATCTACAGTGTACGTTTCACATAACAAACACGCGGAAAAGAAGGAGCGCTCCGAAGTCACTCATGGACCGTCAGCATCTTGCAGAGGGTTCATTCCCTAAAGACGAAAAGTCTGTCTATGAATCGTTCCTCTGTAAACACTTGGAGTTACACTGCCCAGCGATCCACAGGAAGCAAATCGCTATCCACGCTGGACACTTTCGGCTTGCACGCGTTATGTTGGTATGGGTTCGGCACTTTCCATTTAAAAAGCGTGCAAATGTAAGAAAATAAACATGAATGAGGCCAGAAATAACGCGAATTTTGTGTGTGTGTGTGTGTGTGTGTGTGTCTTCCCTGCCTTTTTATTGCGGTAGTCATAATAATAAAATGGAAACGTAAACAGTAGATAACTGAGATATGCTTGCCTGCCATGCACGATATATTTTCTCTTATACATGATTTACATTAAAATGAAAAAATTATAAATTTATTGCCTGGCAACAAAATTATTTTATTTTTAACAATTACCATTGTTTAAAAAAGTTTAAATGAATTTTCAAGTACTTTAGTGTTGTTAAAACGTAAAAGGTTGCAGGTAAACTACCCCTTCCCCTTAACCGATCTTCACGAAAATCAAAAGGCCTTGAGATCTCTACAATTCAGTGGTGTATGCAAAAAATTATTTGATTAGTTTGAATATGCGGCAGTTATCGTTCGTCATAGAAAATTACCCTTGTTAAAACATAAAATGTTGCAGGTAAACTACCCCTTTCCCTTAACCGATCTTAACCAAAAACAATAGGCCTTGAGTCCTCTACAATTCAGGGCTGTATGCCAAAAAGTATTTAATTCTGTTTGAATTTGTGGCTGTTATCATTTGCCATATAAAAAATTCTACACACACTTTTCGAAAAATGACTTTTTTTCATGTTTTGTGTGTAGTACAATCAGAATCTGCAATAATCTCGAACACGATTTTTTTGCCATCACCATGCTTCCATTCCTTAAGGAATATGGAAGTAAAATTGTGTCTACTCACTAACCGAACTTTTATAATTTAATAATAATAATAATAATAATGGCTCCTCTTGATTGGATTCTGCTAAACGTTATGACGGCTCTCACGGCAGCCATCTTCAGTAATTAATAGATGTTAACATCCAAACGACTAGAAGATAAATATAGGTCTATAGCAGAAAACGAAACAACAACAGATCATGGCCGAAAGCCCGAGATAGTTTTCACAAATAAATTTGACGCGGGCGTGAAAGCGTTTGCACATAATAATAACGGCTCCTTTTTGTACCGCTGACGAAATTTACGCGTAAGGAAGAGTAGGAGCTGACTTTTGTAAGCCGTTAGGAAGGCGGTGTGGCCAGCACGACGCTGCAGCCGCCCGTTATTACCCCAGACAAGGTATTCCTGACAAGGAATTAATTATTGTAAATTTTCAAAATTATTGTTAACATAAAGGGGAACACAATTGTAATTAATAATAGTGTTTTGGAGCAGGTATCACATTTTAATTATTTGGGATGTGATATCTCGTATAGGAAGGATAACGATGTCAAGAGAAAGTTAATGTATAGATGTGAAACATGGACTGTCCTGCAAAAAGATAGTTCAAAAATACAGAGGAAATGAAAATTTTAAGTGCTGTTAAGGAGTGTAGTTTGAGAGATCATTTACGAAACGACGACATAAGGAAAGATCTGAACTTACAATCGGTTCTGGAGTACGAGCAGAATTGGAAGTCCCATGTGGAACGCATGGTAGACACGCGTATTCCTAAATAAGCGTAGCCCAGCGAGGACGAGAGATCGTGGAAGACACTGGAAAAAATGGTCAGAGACTCTGTGAAGTCGAAACAGCCTATAGCCCAAGCTATGTAGTGAAGAATAAGAAGAAGAAGATAAAGGAGAAAAAATCGTGTATCTTAATTTAATTGGATTTTTAAGTTGTATAAATAAATAAACATGTGTTTACATCTGTTTTTATTAAACAGGTGGTTTTTAATCGTTATATGCGTCTGTGGAGGATAGTTATGGTCGAAACTGAATAATTTTCGAAACCTGGAAGCCTAATTTTACTGCCAAACGTTGCCAGCACACGTTATCTGACACTTTCTTTTCGTTGAGAATCGACGAGTACGAGGTGTAACCATACATCTATGAGTGTAACCTATACCGAAAAGTTAACAAACACATCTATTAAAATTTCTGATACCCTAATAAACGGTGTGAGATACAAAGACTGCCAAGCAGCAACACATTGTAATCTACACGACTCTTTATCTTCTAGTTAGTATTGTTTGCCTGATATATTCGGGGAGGTACGGAGTACGCTAAAGGAAGCAACAATCGGGACAGCACAGCAGTGTTGTGAATACGTTTGGAGCGTTGTTTGGGTGTTGAGACAGCGTACAGCGAACGATGCCACACAGTTCACAAAAATTAATGTATGCACTTCTGTCAAGTGCTATTCGCCCGCTACCTTCCAGCAGCGTCAAGACTAAGCAAAGAAGTAAAACGATGCAACCAACAGACGCGAGCGATAACCGTCTACAGTTTTGTACTACTACCGTAATATGCCCGCCTGATCCTCGCCATGATTAACAAATAGCTAAAGCTGCAGCAAGCAACAAGATCAGCGCGAATGGTTTCGTCCCATACAACAAGCGCATGCTTCTGCCATCTGGTAGTGTATAAATATAACACTTTATAATTTTTTTATACCGTCTTTTTCACTTAACATTGTTCTGTATGCACAGGAAGGGGGAAGGTTTTATTCATCCAAAATGAAGGGGCAGACAGGTCATCAGATTATGATGGATATTGGGAATAATTTTTTAAAATGTAGCTCGTGCTTATTTGTGTTAAAAAAAGAAAAAACAAAACAGATTTTAGAATTAAAGACAGATTGTTGTCTGACCACTAATTTACTATTATTAAGCCTTACAATATCGTTTCAGCCACCTTCCTTAAAAGGAATATGGAAGTATGGACAAAAAAATTGAGTATGGTAAACGCTGAATTAGTTAGTAATAATATACAATTATATTTCATTTTGAACTATCTTTTAAAGTAAGTCCATAATGTAAGGCATAATAAAACCAATGGTGTAAGAAAAGCTTGGTAAAACTTTATAAAATGACTAATTCAGAAAAGTAATTGTGTTTCAACAGTCAGCACTAAAAATTCTTGTATTGTGTGTAACCATAGATCTATGTGTGACCAATATTAGGTATCGTTTGTGCAAACAGGTATAATTCACAGTAAATCACATTTAACGTACTTTCTGCCAGTGGCATAACAGCCGGGACCACAGGGCCTACAATATGGGTGGGCCTGCGGACCAGCGGAGCCAGCACAACATTCCCTTACATTTTTAAGAATGGGTATAAGCCATTGAACTTAAATGAAACCAAATTTCCCCATATCTACTTAATATAAAAACAAATACAGTACATTTTTTTTTTTTTTACTGTTATTTTACCAGTACCTAGTGATGTATTATGAGAGTATTTGGTTAACTCCACAATGGAGTGGTGATTCTAGTTAAGAATACACTGAGGCCAATGGCCGGGCCAGCATCATTATTCCTTGTGAGCTATGAAAGGAAACTAACAAATGGGCCAAAATACTGGATCACGTTTTAAATGTTACTCTGACATTGGCAGCTTCAAATTCATCCTTTAGGAAACATTTTTGGTAATTATTGATCTTTTGAGTAAATACGATCTGTTGTTACAAGAGATAATCAGTGGAACCAACTTAAAAATTGATGAAAACTCTTTACGATTTATATAAATAATTGATGAATCTAGCCTAGGCTTAGAAGAAGAGATTTTAAACAGTCTTGAGGAGAACGTATTGTAGTTATATAATTTTAGTAGCTGCCACAGCTGTAAAGAGGGGTTAGAATTGAAGATGGAAGATTAGCAGGAATTAAGTTAGGATAGTTGGGGGGTCTGCAAAGTATTCCTGCGGTGTGGGCCAGAAAAAAGAGTTAAGCAACTGCTTTCTATTATACATTTTTATTGACAAATCATTATGTATGCATTTTATTACTTTTTTTACCTTTTTGTATGTTGTGGAGTAGTGTCATGTTTTTTGTGTCTATGAAGTGATTGTGTTGTAAGCAATGATCTGCAAAACCTGTATTAGATGTATTGGTTAAAATCACCTTCTTATGTTCAGAAATGCGATGTTTCAGAGCACGGCCACATTGTCCGATATAAATAGCATCGCATTCTGCACAGTGTATTTCATAAACTCCATTTTTCTCCAGTGTGTTAGATTTTTCTTTATTACTGACTAGTAGTGAAAAAAGATTACGTTTGTTTACTGATACCATGTTAAGACTATGGTTTTTTAACCTATTATTAATCTTATCTGTTATACACGGAATGTAATTTGTTAAGTGAAATTTTTTGTTACCCTGATCTGGCTCTATGGAATAAAATTCTTTTAAAGTAATTTTCTTCTGTTTTTTTTTTTAAAATTAAAAAGTCAATTATTCTTTCATCATAACCATTATTTTGTGCTATGATTTTTATAATATCTACCTCTTTATTGAAATTTTCTTTGGATAAAGGAACTATAAGGAGACGATTAACCATTGCATGAAAACTGCTTAATTTTATGTGCCATGATGTTAGTGATTGTTTATGTATAACGGTATCTGTAAAAGTAGGTTTTCTATATATCTGAAAACTAAGATTATTTTGTGACCTAGTAATGGTAAGATCCAAAAAATTTAAACTTTTCATATTTTCTGTTTCAAGTGTAAATTGCACGCTAACTATAAAAGGAATTAATATAATCTAAGAACATATGGAGCTGTCTATGTGTTCCCGTCCAGATACAAAATATATCATCAACATACCTTGCCCAATGAAAAACATATTTTATGTTGGGGTTATCGGATGTAAAAATGTTTTCTTCCAAAAATGTCATAAAGATTTCACTTAATAAAGGTGATAAAGGAGAGCCCATAGGTAAGCCATTTAATTGTTTATAGATTTTATTATTAAACTGAAAATAATTTTGTCCTATGCAAATATCTAAGGCCGAGAATAATTCTTTTTTCTGATCACTGTTTAAGGTTAAAATATTTTGTATATTGTAACGTGTCAAAATTGGGTCATTATATCTATTGCGGTTATGGGGTATTTGTATTTTTATTTATTTCATTTTTTGGGGTTTGGGAAAAAATATTGTGAAAGTTTTATTTTCCGACAAACATTAATTCCATTGTAACAGACCACGTGGCAAGAGAACAGTTAGACAAAGGCAAGACGCAGTTTCTGTTGTGTAACCAAGCCAAGAATTTGTACCACCCTCGAATTCTCAGAACTCTGTATAAGTGTGACGGTGCACGCACTCAACGACTCAAGCATGCGCGCTGTTGGGACGCCGAGAGAAACAAACGACGCTGTACAAAATGGCGCTGGAGCGAACAATTTGTGACATCAACCAGCCAACTACAGGAAATGGAGTTAAGTCCCGCCTACTGCTAGTGACATCAGACTAGCAGTGGCTAGAGATCGTCAACACACTTTGCTGATATAACCACGATGCTTCATGAATAAAGTTGATAGAACACAGCAAATCAACTTTTAACGGCGACGAAATCCTTTGGCTATGAACAAGTAACTTCCTGCCGCTCAAAAAAGGACGATTCCCAGTCTTACTCTGTGCATACCGGCCGGTACAGAGCCAAGTTAGGCTCCGTATAAAATTTTATGTTTTACCGTTAATAGAGTGAAACAACAGTAAAAATTCATGTGACCGCGGTCAATCCAAAATGTAGAACAGAATCAGATGTTTTTCGGACATTAAAAAACAAGAAATTTACAAGAACGATGAGTGCGCGCGCGAACCACATTGCCGGCGGTTTTCATTTTAATAAAGGTGTGAGGGCTGTGGGGTTTTAAAATGGTATGGTTTTTTTTTTAAAGAAATTAAAATTAATATATGTGAGAAAGGCAGGCTGGGCTGTTTATATTTATGTATGTGTGTGTCATATAGAAGGTAAGGTAATTATGTTTGTTGTATTAATAATCATCTATGTATAAGTCTGTCATTCCAAGTTTAAAAAACAGAGTAGAGAACAACAAATTTTTTATTTTATACATGTAAGATGCTCAACAGCAGTAAAAATTAAAAACTACTATTTTTCAAATGGTAAATATTGAGAGTTAAATTCTTTCAAAAACCTTATTTCGTTTTATGTACTGTCAAGTTCGTCGAACGAATTGGGTTCGTCCCCACTATGCGATCCGGCCAGATCGAAGATTGAAGGTAAGTGGAAGTTTCAAAATAGTTAATAAATAAATACCAAATTATAAAAAAAGTTACAATTGTTGCCGTGACGCCAGGATGTAATATAACAAAAAAGGTTGTATTGCACCGGCCTACAGTTGACAGTACATTGAACGGAGTACGGTTACGAAAGCAAAATTGTAGTGATGTAAACTTACGTAATTATGATAAAAGGGTGATTTTATGTATGTTGTAATATCAGTTTTGAAAAAAGATTAATCATTGGTAGTTGTTAACGTAAGAAAAAATAGATCAAATAAAAATGTCTGAGAACACAGAGAAAAGTAGTGTAATAGATTCAGTTATGAGTGAAAGTGACCTTGAGTCGCAATCGCTGAATGAAAGTGGTATGCTGACAGTGGGGCCGAGCGCTGTTACAGAAACAGCTGTCGGCGGTAATATAATCGTTCATTCCACTCCGATTGCGGCTCAAACACAATTAAGCGAAACAGATGTTGATTCTGGGGTTCAGTTGACCCCAGTTTCAACTAATAAAAATAAACAAGCAGATGACATGGATGTAATAAGTATTATGTTGAATCAATTTAAAGAATTAAATAAACGTTTTGATGATAATGATAAACGCTTTGATAATAACGAAATAATTTTAAATAAGATGAAAAGTGATTTTAACAATAAATTAGATGAACAGAGAATAAAATGTGAACAACAGAATACTCAGTTGCAGCAGAGTATTAGCGTAAAATTTGATGGTTTAATAAAGGATATACAAGAAAAGAATAAATGTCTTGAAAATACTAATGAAATGATAAGAAATAATTTGAATAAAGTAAAACAGAGTACGAGTAATACAAATGAAAGTTGTAATGGCAATGTTGTATTAGACAAAGAGTTAACCAATAATAATGATAATGTCAAAAATAATGAATGTAATATTGAGAATAGTAGTGTGTTTAAAGAGTTAGTATCAGAGACCGATACGGTACAAATGAATAATGAGAGTACTAATGAAATTGCAGAATGTAGTGATAATGAAATGTTAATGTGTGTGTATGAGTTAGAGAGAGGAAAAATAGTATAGTGATAGAATGTGGGCAGAGGGTAAATTTTCCCATTAATTTTTCTGAACCAAGGCGTTCACAAATGTTGTTTTTGAAGGGCAAGAGACCCGTATTGGTAGACGAATTGAAGTGTTTATTTTTGTTGTGTAATTTTGTACCCTCTGTCTGGAATAATTTGGAGAGTGTGATTTGGTATTGTGATGAGAGCGATTTAAATTGTGACAGTACAAAAAGTCTGATATAAAAAATATGGTATGTAAGGTAGCAAACTATTGTATTGCAATGTTTTAAAGTCATTTCTATGGGTGACACAATTTCCCTTGGTTTTTGCCTACAACGACGCAGTTCCGAGACAACAAAATAATTTCAAGGACAGCAGTGTACGTGCAGTTAAAAAGACTTATAATGGTTACAGCCACTAATAACGGCGCTTCATACTTATGTTTCATTGGCTAACAGCTCAAAACGTCATTAAAACCACTATGACGTGAGAAAAATATGTAACAAACAAGGCTATTATATAACCAGAGACAAAAGAACGATGACGTATACTCACACACACATACGTAAAATTTGCATAATTTTCGTCCCAGTCGCTGTAACATCACCATGGCAGTAACACGTGAAAATTGTGCTGGCATAAAATAGTCAGCGAAAGTGTTTATTTGAATTAACAAAATGTGACTAAAAGTAAATAGTGAACAAATAACAATAACCACCATGTAAATTCAGTGTAAAAGACAGACGAAAACTAGATATACAACGTCTGACCCAGTCGACACAACACAGCAGCAGCAGTAACAACTTGTTACAGGCCGCCGGCAATTTATACCGGCATAGTGTTTTAAACAGTACAAAATGTAACCAAAATATAACTATGTGATCATTAGAAGTGAGCTAAACAGTGAGCAATAATTATTTTCAAAATTATGCAGTAGAGTCAGTGATAATAGCAAAAAATGTAACCACGCTACCTTAAGGACCCAACATGTGAACCCGCTTCTAGAACTTCTAGTCTACAGATTCAGGAAAGTGCAAAACCAAAATTATACTAAAGAGCTCGTTAACATTATGATGAGATATGTGTACACAAAAGTAATTTGAATTTATAAGTATGAATGAGAGAGAGAAAGCGGGGCGTGTTTTTTAATGTCGACATCCGAACGGGGTGTTGGTTTGCGTTTGTGTTAAGCCAAGATAATTAAAATCATTTAATAGCAAAGCAGCTGCTAAATTAAAATATGACATTTGGTAAATTAACGATTAATAAAATATAAAGAAGTTTATGATGAAGGCGGGCCAATAATTAATGGCCGCCATGTTGATTTTTTGTCCGGTGTACACGCTTATAGAATTTATGGAATAAACCACTATTAATGATTAATATTTCCACTGAGCGTATTCTCATTTCAATGCCTGTCTCTGCCAGCATTCTCGCTGAGCTGAATCCTGGATCCTTAGGTAATAAAAATAGAGATAATGAGACTGAAATGAACAGATGCTATAATTATGGTAGATACCATAATTATGGTAAATGTGACACACGTGTCTAAATCGAACAATGTAAACAGACCCGAATATAGTTTATTGTGTATTCCTGCAATAGATACATTTATTTATATTTATTTAATAATAATAAGAGTAAAGTAACAAATGGGCCCGAACTGGTGACTATATAAAATATATAAATACATTTTATATAATAAGCCTGAATTGCGGCGGAGTGGACATTGAAAATGAGAATGCGGTTGTAGGTTAGGTGATGATAATATAAAGCGACAAACCATTAACAAATTTTATAATGGCAGAGAATAAAGAGAATAGTTCTTTATTAAACATAAATGATAGTACAAATAACAGCCAAATAAGCATGACAGAATCAGTAGTTATGAGTGAAGGAATAGTGCACTCAACACCAGTCCCAAATAACAGGGCTGAGAATGACGAGATGATGAAAATGATGCAAATGCTTTTCAATACACAGAACAATAATTTTAATATAAAATGTGAAGAATTAAAAAATGAAATACAAAGACAAAATGGTAGTATTGACAAAGTGGACAAATTAAACAAAGACGACAAGGTAAGTAGTGGTGAGAATTATGATATTAGAATTACAAATATGGTGTTAGAAAATAATTGTGTGAGTATTGAGAGTGGTGATAAAAGTATAATGGGAGTAGAATTTGATAATGAAGTGATAAAAAGTGTTGATGAATTAGACAGAAAGTATAGAGAAAAGTTACAGATAAAGGGGTTGCAGGGGGTAAATTTTTCCAGTAATGTAGTAGGGGGTGAAGAAAAGGCTTCACGAGTGTATTGGGTAGATAAATGGTCTACCGATAATTGTTTTTTGAATAGTTGTATTGTTCCTGTAGAAATCAGGAGAGGTTTTAATGTAGTAGTACCCTCTGAATGGAGTGAGAGCTATTTAGAGAAAGAGTTGTGTGTAGATGGTGAGATGCAAGTATTTAAGTTAGATAGAGGTTATAAAGAGTTGATAGAGAGATTAGGATGGAAGAAAACAAACTATATGAAATACTTACCTTGTAATGAAGCTGATATAGCAGTAGTAGGAGAGGATAATGAAAATAATGACTTAGTAACTTATCTGATTGTGACCAATTATACTGAAGGCGACAGGACCATAACCGATCGTGACAAGTTGTATGATAAATTGATATGGAATAACCCTATTAATTATGATAGTCTTGTAGAATATAAAAATTGAAATAAGTACTATATTCATGATGGTGATATAATGTTTTCCAGGAAACATAAGTTGTATAGACTTAAGATAAGATTATTATTTGACGATATGGGGTAGTTGTGTATTGTTTATTGTGTTATGAACATTTAATTGTGTGGACAGTGTTTTTTAAAAAATGGACTGATTAGGACTGATTATGGCAAATGATTTAGTGATTATGTGAATTGTATATTTTTGTGTATTAATGTCAGTGTATTTGTGTATTCTTGTAGTTGTGTATTTTATGTATTTTTGTGTGTAACCATGTATTGTAGAGAAGTTTAATAATGATTTTAAATGATACTAGGGAATTTAGATTCTAAAGGGTTAGTAAATGATTAAGCATGTTATAGATTTGTGTATTGAGAAGTATTGTTGTTAGTTGGTAAGCAATGAATTTTCTAGTGATATATTAAGTTAAAATGTTGTAAAGAGTTTGGGAATAAGGATAAATCAGGGCATTGGAGTTAGTTGAATAAAGTTATTGGGAGTTAGGGAAAATAAAGTGCTGAAATGCTGATAATATATAAAGAGGTGTTAGATATTTTAGGGACACAGTAGGTTAGCGATTATATGTAGAGGTGAGTAAGGTGAATGGTAATTTCATTGTTGTTGATGGTGATATTTTGTAATAAGGGTATTGGTGTAGGAGTCCAACGAGAGATGTTGAGACGGGAAGGGACCGTTTAGCGCCGGAAAGGGTTATCTGAAAGGGTCAGGAACCGATAAGGGAATGAGTTGGTTAGAGGGAATACACACATACTAGTACAAAAATGAGCGGTGCCAGAGGTTTTAAATGGGATTTGTGAATGGGGTTATTATAGAGATATTGGTGTCATATTATATATAAATGGTTAGAAGCGGTTGTTAGTGGAAAAAAGAGGTGAGTAAGGTTAGGTTGACAAATACCAAAATAAGATAGAGAAAAATGAATAATAGAGAGTCCCCCAAACTAGTAAGGATAAAAGGATTAGAAAGGGAAAATTCATAGTAGAAAGGTAAGGTAAATGGAAAGGTAAATGACAAATTTGAGAATTTTGCATAGAATCTAAATGAATGTTAAATGGTAAAAGTCAATAGAGAGTCGATAGTAATAATGTTATAAAGTTCTGCTACAAGTTATATAAATATGAATTAAGTAATGTAAATTGTTCAATGTTAGTGTTGAATGCTTCTGATGTACAATGTTTTATTGTGTTTTATTATGTTAACAATAGTGTGTGTGGATAGGAGGTTACTACCAAGATAGTAACGATTATAATATTGAAAATTTGTAAAGTTTGTTCATTCCATAGAAATGGTTCGGTTATAAAAAAGGTTAAAAGTAAGAAAAGGTCGTAAAGAAATTATAAAGCTTTAAGGTTGTTTGCCATGCTATAGATATTGTAAGATTATATGAAGTAAATTATTAGGGTTAATGGTTGTTGCTAAAACAGTAAAATACATGGTTGTTTAGGTTAAGAACAATTGTTTTCATATGATAAGGAGCGTGAGTATAATTGACAGGAGTCAGAAGGGTGTACTAGATACCGGAGTGTTAAAAGGAGAAGTAATTTTCTATTTTAATTCTTGTTAGACATTGTTGGAAAATTTTAGAATTAAGCAAACCAATGCCCCGAAATGCAAACCAACGTGCTAAGAGGAAACATATTAGTTATGGATATGGATATAAGGAAAGCCACTATTTTAAAATTTTATATTGGATGTTTCAGAGTTTTATGGTGTGGTGACCGCGGTCCTGAGCTGGCCGGTGAGTCAGAACAGGAGCGTAAAGTGCCTCATGGCCTTATGGTGTAGGGATCTCTCTGGAGAAGTCCAGTAAGGTCAGAAGGTGCGAACCTCATCATTGGACCAAGGGTAAGTGATTGAATTTGTTTTATTTTATAATAACACTACAGGGGGTTGTGGCTCCATATCTGAGCTGATCCTTTTAGAGAGGTGTGAATGAGTCAATGAAAGTTTTTGTGTCTCGACACAAAACCTTTCATTGAGGGGGTTTTGTGACAGTACAAAAAGTCTGATATAAAAAATATGGTATGTAAGGTAGCAAACTATTGTACTGCAATGTTTTAAAGTCATTTCTATGGGTGACACAATTTCCCTTGGTTTTTGCCTACAACGACGCAGTTCCGAGACAACAAAATAATTTCAAGGACAGCAGTGTACGTGCAGTTAAAAAGACTTATAATGGTTACAGCCACTAATAACGGCGCTTCATACTTATGTTTCATTGGCTAACAGCTCAAAACGTCATTAAAACCACTATGACGTGAGAAAAATACGTAACAAACAAGGCTATTATATAACCAGAGACAAAAGAACGATGACGTATACTCACACACACATACGTAAAATTTGCATAATTTTCGTCCCAGTCGCTGTAACATCACCATGGCAGTAACACGTGAAAATTGTGCTGGCATAAAATAGTCAGCGAAAGTGTTTATTTGAATTAACAAAATGTGACTAAAAGTAAATAGTGAACAAATAACAATAACCACCATGTAAATTCAGTGTAAAAGACAGACGAAAACTAGATATACAACGTCTGACCCAGTCGACACAACACAGCAGCAGCAGTAACAACTTGTTACAGGCCGCCGGCAATTTATACCGGCATAGTGTTTTAAACAGTACAAAATGTAACCAAAATATAACTATGTGATCATTAGAAGTGAGCTAAACAGTGAGCAATAATTATTTTCAAAATTATGCAGTAGAGTCAGTGATAATAGCAAAAAATGTAACCACGCTACCTTAAGGACCCAACATGTGAACCCGCTTCTAGAACTTCTAGTCTACAGATTCAGGAAAGTGCAAAACCAAAATTATACTAAAGAGCTCGTTAACATTATGATGAGATATGTGTACACAAAAGTAATTTGAATTTATAAGTATGAATGAGAGAGAGAAAGCGGGGCGTGTTTTTTAATGTCGACATCCGAACGGGGTGTTGGTTTGCGTTTGTGTTAAGCCAAGATAATTAAAATCATTTAATAGCAAAGCAGCTGCTAAATTAAAATATGACATTTGGTAAATTAATGATTAATAAAATATAAAGAAGTTTATGATGAAGGCCAATAATTAATGGCCGCCATGTTGATTTTTTGTCCGGTGTACACGCTTATAGAATTTATGGAATAAACCACTATTAATGATTAATATTTCCACCGAGCGTATTCTCATTTCAATGCCTGTCTCTGCCAGCATTCTCGCTGAGCTGAATCCTGGATCCTTAGGTAATAAAAATAGAGATAATGAGACTGAAATGAACAGATGCTATAATTATGGTAGATACCATAATTATGGTAAATGTGACACACGTGTCTAAATCGAACAATGTAAACAGACCCGAATATAGTTTATTGGGTATTCCTGCAATAGATACATTTATTTATATTTATTTAATAATAATAAGAGAAAAGTAAAGCAACAAAATAGAGAATTGTATGTTAATAAAGAAACAGAAGTGTATTATTTGAATAGAGAGTATGAGGAATGGAAAGAAAGTTTAGAAGTATATTTGAATAATAATGACTATAATGATTTGACAAAAGTAAATAACCCGACAATGAACATAATCATTGATGGAGACTTAACAAAAACACTTAACGTTGACTGGCTTAATGATTATTTTGGTGAAAGGAATGAATTTGGTTTTTATGGTGATAACACACAAAACAGTAGTTTGTGTGTGAATAAAATGGAACAATGTTATATAAAACCAAGGTTAATCTATGACGATGGAGGCTAAGCTATAAAACAATAAAAGACAGTTATAAACATTTTGTTTTGTGCTTTTGACATGGCAGATTTGGACAATGAAGTGCGGAAAAACTGAACAGTTAATAACAAAAGTTTGTAAATAAAATGTAGTAAATTTATTTGTGCGCATTGTAGAATGTTAAGTAAACAAGTGTGTGTAATTGTTGCAATAATAATAATAACATGTGTAATTTAAACAAATAACCGAATTAATTTTGAAAACAGTATTTGACTAATAATAGTTGTTATGATGGTAATGAAATTTGTGTTGTTAATAATTAAATGAATTAAAACAATTTGATATGTTTTAAATATTTTGATTGACTATTCCAATGTTGTATAATTAAATTTTTTAATGAATTCAAATTATTTTACGAGATGGAAATTTGGTGCTTAAATGATAAATTGTTTGATTTAAACTAACATTTGTGTTAAATGTTTCAGAGGTGAGGTGAAAGTAATGTGGTATGGTGAATATGTTTTGTGTATATCATGTTAAATGGACTGTAAGTATAGAACTTTTACAGTATGAATCATGGACAATAAGAGTGTTTACAGGTGTAACTAAGATTTTAATTCAATAGTGAGATTATTTGAAATAATTGTGTTCAATAAAAATGATAATTAAAAAATTTAATAATAACTGAAAAATGATATATACTAATTATTAATAATAAATTTTGAAAATTTTGAGAAAGTCCAATGGTAGAAAGTTATGAATGAGTTAAATGATTATTGATGAAAATATTATTTTAGAATGTATATAAAAATTTAATTAGTTAGTTATTAGCTGCTATTGCGGGGATGGCCTGTGCTCTCGTAGATAGTGAAATGGGTTGGGGGTAACAGAGAGTGTTACCTCCATCGGAGGCGAAAATGGCGAAAATGTGTGACACACCTTTTCGTGCAAATTAAATTTGTACACTGATAGACGTTCGTGTCGCACATACTAATGATGAAGTAGAGCAGGCAATCAAATGAAGTTAGATTTCCCCGACGTTTCGGGCGATTACTGCCTTACCAGCACTAATCGTGGATTTGGCTAGCGGTTAGCTATGGTCATACCAAGTCCCTTGACCATAGCTGACTTGAAATTGGTATATAGTAGAAATTAAATGGGGGGTGAATTTTAGGGGAAATCCAGGTACTATGGAACAGCGGCTACCACTCTGTTCAAGTAGGAACAGCAAGGCCAGGTGGTAGACCCGTTTAAGGGCGTTTAATTATAGCCAAGAGTATGTTGATATTCAGATGTTAAAGTATAACTGCCGAAGCAAAGACACGGAGAGTTCAAACTACTCCAAAATATGCCGTCTTTGTGGAAGCGAGGAGGCGCCACAGCCTTACATAATTTGCAATAGAGTGTGTGGATGGGAGGTGACTCAGGTGAGTCACGAATTTAAATTTTATAACATGAAAAATTGCTAACTCAAATTTTGATCCAATAAAAATGCTTGTGCTCTGTTTAAATAACTAGCTGCTCATACATTCACTATAAGGTGTTCATTGTATACATTTTTAAAGGTAATATTGTATTTTAGCAGGTTAGATATAAGAATCGATAAAAAATTTTTTTTATATAATGTGTGTATTTTTTAAACTAAGCCAATACTTAAACCGTCTGGCAGGCGGTTAACACAAAGTATCAGAATCAGAAAGAGGGGAAACAAAGAGGTCAGAAGCGAATATTGATAAACCTATATATTTCATGTAATTTGTAAAATTTTGAGATGTGTTTTCATTGTGTTAGGAGACCAGCTGATCAGCAATAAAATGTCACTGGTATATTGGTTGTAAATGTTCCAGGTAATTGATGTTTAATGTAATGTTTCAATGTATTACAGATGCTATTTAAAGTAATGGTAAAAGTAATTGGATAAAATGAGAAATAAAGTAATAATTTGTGAAAGCTAATAAGAGATAGTTTTGGGTGATGAATATTTTATGGGACATATAGATCTGTCCAGGTTGAAGTCACAGTTAAAGTTGAAATAGTAGAGATGAAAATAAGGTAATGTTGTTTTGAGTTAACGTAATGTTGTTTTGTTTTGAGAAGTATTGATGTTGACACAGTAGTTGTGGGAAATATATGTAGAGTTTTGAGTGATATATTGTTGTTTATAATTGATGTTGTTATTTTGTTGAAGTTGAAGTGAGGTAATAAGATTGAGATTTTGGGGATGGCAATTTTGTAAAGGGGGTAGTGTAATGTAGGAGTCCGCAACATAATGATAAGTTGGGACGGGATGGGATCGATTTAGTGGGAACGGGGTCGCCTTAGGTAGAATCCAGGGACCAGATAAAGGGAAATGAGTTTTGGGGGGGGGAAACACGTATCCTAAATACAAAGGGTTAGAGAGTATTTTTTTTATATATCGAGAGAAGGTGGCGATTTGAGTTTAATGATAAGTTGGGTTTAGAGAGTGTTTTGAGATGTTTTTGATAGAGTTGGGTGTCATGGTAGTTGAAGTTGTTAGTGGTTAGAGTCAGAGGGGTAGAGATTATATGTGTATACAGATCAAGTAGTACAGTAAATGAGAATAAATAAATGTTTAAATCACCCACAGTAATGGAGAGTAAGATTGTCAAGCAAAGAGAGAGATTTTTAAAAAAAGATATAAAATTTTTATTTTAAAACCAGTGACAAAATTTAGATAGAATTTGAAAATAATGTAAAATTAAGAAGTGTTTATTTTGAATAATTTAAATGTCAATTTGCTTATTATTTATAGTCATATTTTGTTATTTTAAATATTTTATTTTATTATGTTTTGTGTTTCAAGTTAGGATGTTACAGATGTTAAATGTATTTTCAGATAGAACTTATACATAACGTATGTAGGTCAGAGTTGTGGACTTGACCTAGTTTTGATCAGCTGACAGTGAGGTCATATACATACTGAGCTTGTATAGTAAGGAAGTTAATTCAATTTGTTTATTTAATCAATTTAAGCAAATTTTAAATAATTTCTATACGTAAAGGAAACATTTTAATAAATTTAAATTTTTTTCTTTGAATTTAAAAATTTTTTTGGAAAATATTTTTTTTTTAGAAAAAAAATCTTGATTTTTCGCCTGCAAGGTAATGAATATTTTTAAGCTTTGATTATTTTATTGTTTGTGTACTAACCATGTTTATTTTTATTGATTTATTGTATTGACTTGTATTGGTAGATTCTAAGTGATCACATGTTAGGTTAAGGATGTTCTTAATTATAAGAAATGTTTAAATTCACTTATTTTAAATAAAAACAGAAACCAGGGAAGAGAATAATTTAGAATTTATACAAAATTTATGAATCGATTTTACATGAAAGCAACCAATGGGTTGTAACTTAAATAACTTTTGAAAATTTTTCAATTTTATAATATGTGATGTCAGTAGGTAATGTGAGTGTATGTGAGCCCAGTGTCTGCTAAAAGCAGCCCAGCTTGCATATAAGGGGAAACATATCGGCTGAGGATCTGGCATAATCTAAGCCAGGGATTGAGGATTTTGGGGGGTAGCATGTTAGGAGGTGAGGTGTGCTGTGGTACTTGT
Source organism: Magicicada septendecula (assembly GCA_034769895.1). Lineage (NCBI taxonomy): Eukaryota > Metazoa > Arthropoda > Insecta > Hemiptera > Cicadidae > Magicicada > Magicicada septendecula. Next base: position 1,374,197,983 of record CM068367.1, on the reverse strand, counting down.
CTGTTCGATTTTTCGGTGTTGGGATCTCTTACGGAGAAGTCCAGTGATCTCGTTCAGATGCGTCCATAGTCGCCAAGCCAAGGGGGTCGTGTACCCATGAAGAGTAAGAACAAGGGGGTTGTTGGCACCAGTTCCTCACCGGTCCTCTTAGGGGTTTTATCAATGAGATTTCTTCTGTTCTGGACAGCAGAATTCTCATTGGGGGGGGGGTATTGTAACGTGTCAAAATTGGGTCATTATATCTATTGCGGTTATGGGGTATTTTTATTTTTATTTATTTCATTTTTTGGGGTTTGGGAAAAAATATTGTGAAAGTTTTATTTTCCGACAAACATTAATTCCATTGTAACAGACCACGTGGCAAGAGAACAGTTAGACAAAGGCAAGACGCAGTTTCTGTTGTGTAACCAAGCCAAGAATTTGTACCACCCTCGAATTCTCAGAATTCTGTATAAGTGTGACGGTGCTCGCACTCAACAACTCAAGCATGCGCGCTGTTGGGATGCCGAGAGAAACAAACGACGCTGTAAAAAATGGCGCTGGAGCGAACCATTTGCGACATCAACCAGCCAACTACAGGAAATGGAGTTAAGTCCCGCCTACTGCTAGTGACATCAGACTAGCAGTGGCTAGAGATCGTCGACACACTTTGCTGATATAACCACGATGCTTCATGAATAAAGTTGATAGAACACAGCAAATCAACTTTTAACGGCGACGAAATCCTTTGGCTATGAACAAGTAACTTCCTGCCGCTCAAAAAAGGACGATTCCCAGTCTTACTCTGTGCATACCGGCCGGTACAGAGCCAAGTTAGGCTCCGTATAAAATTTTATGTTTTACCGTTAATAGAGTGAAACAACAGTAAAAATTCATGTGACCGCGGTCAATCCAAAATGTAGAACAGAATCAGATGTTTTTCGGACATTAAAAAACAAGAAATTTACAAGAACGATGAGTGCGCGCGCGAATCACGTTGCCGGCGGTTTTCATTTTAATAAAGGTGTGAGGGCTGTGGGGTTTTAAAATGGTATGGTTTTTTTTTTAAAGAAATTAAAATTAATATATGTGAGAAAGGCAGGCTGGGCTGTTTATATTTATGTATGTGTGTGTCATATAGAAGGTAAGGTAATTATGTTTTTTGTATTAATAATCATCTATGTATAAGTCTGTCATTCCAAGTTTAAAAAACAGAGTAGAGAACAACAAATTTTTTTATTTTATACATGTAAGACGCTCAACAGCAGTAAAAATTAAAAACTACTATTTTTCAAATGGTAAATATTGAGAGTTAAATTCTTTCAAAAACCTTATTTCGTTTTATGTACTGTCAAGTTCGTCGAACGAATTGGGTTCGTCCCCACTATGCGATCCGGCCAGATCGAAGATTGAAGGTAAGTGTGGAAGTTTCAAAATAGTTAATAAATAAATACCAAATTATAAAAAAAGTTACAATATGTGAGGAACAGATAGCCAACAGAACATCTACAGGTATAGACAGAAATAAATTCTTAACATCAAATGAAACTAATTTTGCATTCAGTGGTAAATGTACATTTTTTATATTATTAACTAATTTTAAAGTGTTTTTAATAGCATACTTTGGGTTGAAGTTAATATATTTTGGCAGTAATTCATTCAGTTTTTTACAGACTTTATATGCAGGTGCAGTTACATATGAAACAACTGGGCGCATGGGACAATTAGGTTTATGTATTTTTGGTAAACTATACAAAACAGGAGCTTTTGGGTTCATCATAGTTAGCACGAAACTTTTTGTGTCTGAAAATATATTAGGGCAATTTTTAATAAGTATTAATTGAGTATTTACTCACACTGAGGAAGAGGCACAACACCTTGAAACGTTTGTGAAAGTGAGAACAAAAGTAAGTTCATTTGTGAAAGTTTTTTATATATAATAATTTTAATAAGGGATTTTATTTGTTTTTGAAACTTATTAGTGGGATCATTTAATATCTTGAAATTGTCATTCCTGAAGAGAAGTTCTGTCTTTTCAATATATTCACTCCTATTTATTATTGTAATCGTATTGCCTTTATCAGCTTTGCAAACCACTTAACCATTTGAATTAATTTTTTGTTTTAAACTGTTAACTATGTACTTATCTGAATCTTTTAGACTATACTTATTCTTATTACTTTTTGATATAATGTTTGCACAGGAAACTAATTCATTATGTCTTATTTCTGGGTTATCTAAATGACTAAGTGATATTTCTGTATTTATACATAACATTTCCATGTCTCTTTTGTACCGTATAAATATACATAAATGTATATAAATGCAAAATTAGTTTCATTTGATGTTAAGAATTTATTTCCGTCTATACCTGTAGATGTTCTGTTGTCTATCTGTTCCTCACATATACAAAATACTTTAACCTTAAACAGTGATCAGAAAAAATAATTATTCTCGGCCTTAGATATTTGCATAGGACAAAATTATTTTCAGTTTAATAATAAAATCTATAAACAATTAAATGGCTTACCTATGGGCTCTCCTTTATCACCTTTATTAAGTGAAATCTTTATGACATTTTTGGAAGAAAACATTTTTACATCCGATAACCCCAACATAAAATATGTTTTTCACTGGGCAAGGTATGTTGATGATATATTTTGTATCTGGACGGGAACAGATAGACAGCTCCATATGTTCTTAGATTATATTAATTCCTTTTATAGTAGCGTGCAATTTACACTTGAAACAGAAAATATGAAAAGTTTAAATTTTTTGGATCTTACCATTACTAGGTCACAAAATAATCTTAGTTTTCAGATATATAGAAAACCTACTTTTACAGATACCGTTATACATAAACAATCACTAACATCATGGCACATAAAATTAAGCAGTTTTCATGCAATGGTTAATCGTCACCTTATAGTTCCTTTATCCAAAGAAAATTTCAATAAAGAGGTAGATATTATAAAAATCATAGCACAAAATAATGGTCATGATGAAAGAATAATTGACTTTTTAATTAAAAAAAAAAAAAACAGAAGAAAATTACTTTAAAAGAATTTTATTCCATAGAGCCAGATCAGGGTAACAAAAAATTTCACTTAACAAATTACATTCCGTGTATAACAGATAAGATTAATAATAGGTTAAAAAACCATAGTCTTAACATGGTATCAGTAAACAAACATAATCTTTTTTATATTATAAAATAGGTTAATTACCTTCTGTCAACATTTCTTAGAATCCTTTTCGGGATAACTCGAGTTTCGACACCAATGGTGTCATCATCAGATCGGATATGAATAAGGTTAAAACATTATTGATGTATATATCTCGTCAAATATTAAAAATTAAAAACAACACATACATTATACAAATAATAAATAAAACATAATATAACACAATAACAATATAACAACGAAATATAAAAACACGCGATGATATAAAATATAGATGATAAAATCATTTAATTGAAAAGTCTTAATTGGACCACTATTTTATACCTTGTCCATAGATTTGGATGATTTAGCATTAATATACACAGTTATTTTGTACAAGGACAAAAATTTGGGAAAAGTAAGGTTAGTTTAATGAGCTGTGTATACGTTTTATGACCATCCCATTTTCATATAAGAAGTTGTAAATATAAAAAATAAACTTTTCAACTAGATTGGGCATATACATTAATTTTAGAAATTAAGAATATGTGTACATAATATGAGTAAATGTGTATGGTAGCTTTTATCTATGTAATAGTAAGAAAATATGGTAATAAAATTTTAATTTAGAGATTAAATGGAAATGTGGCAAAATTTATGTAGAAATGTAAGTGAATACATAAGTATTTCATGGAACGTGTAATAATGCATACCCTAAAAAAAAAAAATAAAAATAAAATATGTGTCTATGAAAATGCATCATACACTTGAAGAGTAAGAAGAAATATCTCACAAAGGCTGACTAGATTAAAAATTATTATTGAATCAAGATTCTGTGAGACAGAAACACACTGAAAGGTTTTGATCCCAAAGTTTTAATTTAATTTGGTGAAAACATGATTATTCTATAAACACTTTTCAATTGTAAAAGAATTATTTGGACTATTTTATGAAGCAATCAGGAGAAATTTGTAAAAATAGGAACTCAGGTGAGTTACTTTCTTTGTAAATAACATTTTTCATTATTCTAGGTGTGAAACAATATTTGAATGTGTGTTACAGTAAAAACTAACTGTTTAAATGGTTAATCTGTTATTAATTTGCTTTTGTTAACATAAGCTGTATGTAACATGTGTTTATTTATTTGATATTCTGTCTAATATTTAAACTTCTATGTACTTTAAAGAAATTTCAATACCAGCATAATAATGTGTATATGTAAACTAAACAAAAATGTAAACTAAATGGACACCTGTAAGGAAGAATCAGTTACTTATATAAAGGTGATTTTCTTAGATACGTATGGTGTTATTAATTGTCAAAATAAAAGTGTTTTAAAGCCAGTAGTGCTGGTGCAGACAAATACATGTAAAGTGAAAATAAAAGGTGTATGTGAGGAAAATCAACTTATTTTATATACTCAAATGATATGTTTTATCAAGATATAGTTGATAAAAGTACATGTGTTTTATTCTTGCTAAATATTCTCATTCATTTATTTAGCTATAATTGCAAATATTCAAAAACTCGTGCAACTCAAAAAAGTACAGCACAATATAAATTAAGCAAATTTAAAAGCAAGATAAAGTAAAACTTTTTTTATTTTTATTTGGCACACAAATGTCAGGAAACTTATTCCAAAGCAATTTTTGTATTTGCATATAAGAATTTTTTAAAGAGTAATGTTCTAAATTAAAGGCACAGAGTCATTTTATGTGTGTATCTCTAAACACACACATTTTATAAAACACTTATTGCTGACTATATAATTAATACTGTTACGACATCACAGAACAATCTACGTGTTTGTCGAATGTGCCAGAAGAATCTCGCTCTACTGTGTGTGGCGTACGTGCTTGTAGACGCATTTGCGAGAGTCTTCTAGATGCCGCCAGCCGTGCCGACTGTGTCAAGGCCGCAGTTAATTACGTAGTTCATACGGACGCTAAGACGCAATTAGGAATCGTCTAGATTTTCGGCGGCTAAAAATTCAATTACTCAGGGACGCTAAAGTCAGTATTAGTGCGATTTTTTGATAGTGCGGTTCGAGAGTTATAGTAGCGATATTACTGTGCGCGTTCAAGTGGTTATTACTTAAGAGTGGTGTTTTATAATAGGTCGGTTTAATTGTAATACAATTGTGTTTAATTTTAGTGGGCATTTTATTGCGTTTGAACAATTTTCATTTGATTTGTTGTAGAGACTGTGTTGTTAATTACGAACTGTTTAACTGTAAAAATTAAAGGTGTGACTAGTGACTTAATTGGTGTCTTGTAATTTTTTTCCACTGTACCTATGATGATTGAGTAGACCCACTGTTGAAAACCCATCCTATATTAATGGTAATGGTAAGAGATAGTGTTGTTAACATCAAACTTCTAATATCCTTATATATCCCTAGTCTGGAAAAAACATTTCTAAATTCTGGGTTGCATAACTTCACATACAGTGTGTTGTTTGTGAAATGTATGTAAGACAAACTTACAACATTAAACTATTAAGATAATAACAAAGAAATCAGTAATAAATTGATTTCTGTGGCCACCACCACATGTGATCATACCTAATCTTTTTTGTTTTTTCCTAAACAGATTACTCTTTTTGTTATATGACTAGCAACAATAAAATGAATTATTAGTTTGAAATGGGGTAACATTTGCATAGATATTATTTTTTAATTTTACAAATTTTATAACATGTGAAGATGAGGCACCCATAAGGTGAGGCGATTGCCAGTGAGAGTTTCATGACCATATATGGATATGAAGCATAACAAAAGTTTATTTATAGCCAGTGACTAACGCCGCTAGTATTCTGTTGACGAAAATCAGTTCGTGGCAAGCTGAAAAGGTGATACTAAGCCCAATGGAACTTTCCAATACTGAGGATGAGACGTATGGCAGGGAGTGGGATGAACTGGTTTCCGATACGCCACCGAACGGAAATTTTAAGACTGAAAGTCAGTCAACCACCATCCTTTGCGCTCTGCAGCAGCAATCGTGGGCGACTGCATAAAACGCAAATCCAAAAATTGTGAATGTTAATACATTTAAAAATAAAAACAGTGTGGGGATAAAATGTTCATTAATATCAGTGACTATTGGGAATAAATTAACAGTTTCGGCTGTAAGATATAAAAGTGAAAACAACAAAACAGTGCACGCAACAGGAGACGTCCCGTATGATGAAACCATACGCACCATGAAAGGGAAGTAGACATTTCAACAATAATTAAATACTGGCTTTTCACCAAATTTTATAAGTTGAGCTCAACAAAACCTAAAAGTATGTAAGTGTGTATGATTATGTGAGTGAAGAATATGAATATAGGCCTAATAAGAAGGGTTGAGTTTGCGTAATTTTTAATATACATATTCGTATTTTGATGTAATAGTTATTGGTGATTAGTTTTACGCCTTAAGGCGGAATAAGTGTTTTCATGACCTGTTTCATGTTGTCAAAAGAAAATAAATAATGTTATATTTTTCTTGATGTACGCATTTTGTTATTTGTATTTGCCTATTGTTCTCTGCCGAAGTACACTAAACGACGTCCTGGATAAACCTTTACACATACAATCAATATTCAATTTAATTATTAATTACTGAACATACTTCAGTTGACGTCCGAACAGGGACAATTTTAATTATTAATTACCGATAATACTTCAGTTGGCGTCCGAACAGGGACATTGTAAATTAAAGTGGAAAGTTTGCAATTTAGTCGAAATGGCAGAGAAGAATGCAAATGCAAATTTATGTGAGAATATAGCTGTGGGGTCCATCTTGAACGTTACACAAGATGACTTGGTAACAAAAAATGAAAATGTTAATGAGAGCGTAGGCGAAATAGCAAATGTAAATGAAACGGTCGAAGCTGAGGGTAGTAGAAGTAATGGGGTAAATATATTTAGTCAATTAGCATTGATTATGGAAATGATGAATAAGAATAATGATAATTTGAACACGAGCTTGAATGAGTTTAAAACTGAAATCAAGTCAGAGATAAATGCAAGTAACATAGAGCTGAAAACTGAAATAAACAAACAAGACGAGAAATTAAGAGACATAAATAACAAATTTGTAAACATAAGAAGCGAAATAAAAATGAGTAATTTAAGTATGAATAACCAATTTGAAAATATAAGTGAGAGTTTTAATGGAGTGAGTGAGAAGTTCGTTGAAATAAATAATAAACTGGAGAAACAGAGTGAGACTATTGCAAGAGTGAAAGGTGAAATTACTACAAATATAAATAAAATACAAACCGAGATAAAAAATGACATACAAATAATTAGTGAAAAGCAGGATGAGAAACTGATAGAGACGGACAAAAAATTAGATGCGTTAACTAATAAATTTAACGATAAATTTAAAAAACAAAATGACAAAATTGAAGGTAATGTTCAAGGCGTGATTGATGAGTGTGAAGGAATTAAAAAAGCTACAAGAGAGCGTGAATAATGAATTCAAAAGTAACATTGAACAAATTGATACAATTAAAACTACTGTAACTACTGTAATTTGAAAAGTAAACACACAGAACATGAACAAGAAATAATTAAAGTCAGAGAAGATCTAAGCCTAGCAATTAATCAAAGACTAACCAATATGTGTGAGAGAGTGAACGTTGATGTTGAATAGGTTATTTCAGTAATGAGGGTGAGGGAGTGAACCCCATACAATTTTTAAATTCCATAAAAAGTTTCAATAAGTATAATAAAGAAAGTTGGGAAATAAAATTAGTACGAATTTTGAAATATTTTAAAGGGGATGCTAAAATTTGGGCGGATGCTCATAATGATAATTGGGCAGATTTGGATGAATTCGAACGAGCGTTTAAAAATAAATATTGGTCAGAGGTAAAACAAGAGGGTTTACGTAGCACGATAATTTGATGGGGTAGTTTTAATATTAAACATATAAGCATTACTGCATATTTGACGCGACTATATAGCCAGGTTAAATATTTGGAACCACCAGATGCCTCTTCCATCTTTTATAAGGTATGTTAGTAAACATTTACCTAAAGACATACGATCCACAATTAGAACCCGGGAGTTTACTGATATAGCTGAGTTAGAGACAATATTAGAAGCTTACCAGAGTATGAAGAAGAAGAAGAAGAAGACAATAAGTATCAATTTAGAGATAGACAGTTGAGGCCAATAAATACCGAATTAAGACAACCAGACCATTTTATTAGACATGATAATAATATGAGTAGATCAGAGGGGGGTACGTGGTTATGTCCGCACCCTAATTGTAGAGCTAGCAACTATAATAGTTCTCGAGATCAGTGTTATAGGTGTTGGGGTCCTAGGGGTGGTGCCCAAGGGAGAGAAGCTAATTATAATAGAGGGTTTGATAATAGTGAATATAATAGAAGGGAAAATTATAGTAATGAGTTTAGAGGTAATAATAGAGGGAGAGGTTTTACCAGTAATAGGGGAATGCCGGGAAGTTTGAACTATAGAGGGAGAGGGGGATATGTTGGCAATATAAATGAGACTAGGGGTATTGAAGCACCTTCTAATAATCACAATAGTAGAGGGGATCATAGGGGGGCTTACAACGAACCACCACCTCCAGCACAGGTAAACTAATAAGGACGGTTGAAAAGGAAAGTCCCCAGCCATCTAGAAATAACATAACAATAGGGTCTCTTATTACCAATATACGTACATAATGAATTATCCGATGAAGAAGTAGGTGAGAGCAGCAGTAATTTTAGCATGGCTGAATTCGAAGCCGAAGTGTTCAATTCCAAATACACCTTTCTAGTAGATTCAGGGAGTGAAATTACCACTATAGATAAAATTTTTGAAAAAATAAAAAAATCAAACCACTGAGACAATTCCACAACTACCAGTATTGGGAATTAGTGTTATAGGTGTAACAGGTGTTTGGAGTAAAAGAGTGACTAAGCAAATAATGTTACAGCTAAAAATAAATAAACACACAATAAATGTACCGTTTTTAGTAATTTCAGGTTTGAATATGGGGGCAATAATGGTAATGATTTTTTAAACAACTTTAAAGTTGAGTTAAACTATTATACACAAACTATATAATTAAACAATAAAAACAATATAATTGAAGTACCATTTATATGAAAAAAAGATGTAAAAATGAAAGCATTAAAAATAATTAGTAAAGGAATATTAGTATCTGATAATGAAATTAATGAATGCAGACCCTTGATGATTAATTATTGTAATTCAAAGATAAATAGGCATGAATTAATTGGAACTGAAGATAGTTGGGTTGAAAAAATGAATAAAATTCTATATCAAACTGGGGAGTTTAGTTATCAAGATAGGGAGAGAATAGTACAAGTAACAGATAAAAATAAATTAGTTTTTTCAGACGAACCAGGTCTAGTAAAAGGTTTTAAGGGTAGATTAATTGTTAAAGAAAAAACACCTTTTGCGCCTAAAGCATATCCGGTACCATACTCTAAAAGGGGGTTAGTACATGAGGAAATAAACAAGATGTTAGCAGAAGGGATAATAGAAAAATCCACCTCACCATATTCCAACCCTTTAGTAGTGGTTACTAAGAAAGACGTATCAATAAGACTATGTTTAGACGCTAGACAAGTAAACAAAATAATTATTCCAGGTAGAGAATCACTAGAACCGGTGGGCGAGATTCTACAACGCTTCAATGGGACAAAATATATTACGCCATTGGACTTAATGGCTGGATATTGGCAAATAGAATTAGAGGAGGGGTCTCGCAAGTATGTAGCATTCCTATATAATGGAAGAAATTATCAATTTTGTAGATTGCCTTTTGGATTGAACGTAAGTGTCTCAATTTTTATTAAATGTTTGGACTACATGTTAGGGAGAGAGATTTCGGAGTTTACAACTGTTTACGTAGACGACATAGTGATAACTTCACCAGATATTAATACACATTGTGAAAGGTTAGATAGCATAAATTGCATGAGTATGGCATAACTGTCAAGTTTAAGAAGTCAGAATTTTTAAAAGAATAGGTTAATTTTTTAGGTCACATAATTTCAGCCAAGGGTATCAGTACCGATCATAAAAAGGTAGAGATAATACAAAATTTTCCAGTACCTAAGTGTGAAACAACTGCAAAGTTTTTTAGGCCTGTGTAATTATTATAGGCAATTCGTAGAAAAATATTCTTATTTAACTGTACAACTGGGGCATTTGTTAAATAAAGGTAATCGATGGCAATGGGATTTACAAGAGCAAACTGCATTTGAGCAAATAAAAAATAAGTTTTTAAACACTGCCATATTAGCTCATCCTAATTTTATAGAACCATTTTACATACACACCGATGCATCGGACATAGCTTTGGGGGTAGAACTATTTCAATTAGATGGGGATGGTAACCATAAAGTGACAGCTTTTGCAAGTAGATCCTTGGTAGCTAGCGAAAAGAACTACACAATAACGGAAAAGGAAGCACTATCAATAGTTTTCGCCTGTAAAAAATTCAGGACATATTTGTTAGGAAACAAAATAATAATAAGACCAGACCATCAAGCCTTAACCTTTTTAAAAAACTGTAAACTGACACATGGTAGGTTAGTGCGTTGGATGTTAGTACTACAAGAGTATGATTTAACCATAGAGTATTGTAGGGGTAAAGAGAATATAGTAGCTGATGTCCTATCTAGAACTGATTTTGATAATAATACTGAGGTAGATATGGCAAACACATATAAAATAGTTATAATCAAAGAAGTGGAGGGAGTAAATATGAAAAAATTAATACATAACCTAGCAACAGAACAAGGAAGAGATACAGAACTTGGTAAAATAATAATAGCATTAAATCAGATACCCAATATACCTAACAAATGGGAAAAACATTTTAGTTTGTATGATAAACATTTATTTCACCAGACAAATGAACAAGGTGATGATTGGAAATTATGCATTCCTAAAGTTTTAATATCCGAAGTAGTGAAAGATTGTCATTTGAGGTATGGTCATACAGGTCCCATGAAATGCAGTGACATATTAAAAGAGTCTTGTAAATTTAATAATATGGAAAAAACCGTACGTAAAATGTTAAAAATGTGTGAAATTTGTCAGAAAGCCAAGGTAAATAATCGAAAACAGGAGGGTTTAATGCAACATGTAATACCAGACAGTCCTTTAGCAATAGTTGCCGTTGATTTATATGGCCCTCTACCCAAAAGTCGGGGCGGGTTGATTTATTTATTTGTTGTACTAGATGTTTTTACCAAATTTGTAAAGTTGTATCCTATTAAAAAAGCTACATCTTTGGTACTAGTTAGGAAGATAGTCAGTGAATACATTGCTGAAGTAGGTAGACCTAAAATAATATTATCGGATCATGGTTCTCAGTTTACCAGCAACACTTGGAGGGAAACGTTAGGTTGGGAAAATATTTTAGTTAAACATACATCAGTGTATCATCCCCAATCAAACCCTAGTGAGCGTGTTATGCGGGAATTAGGGCGTATGTTTAGAACCTTCTGCCATCAAAACATTCATTGTGGGCCACATTTGTGAATAAAATAGAATGGTTTTGCCAGTGAGAGTTTCATGACCATATATGGTTATGAAGCATAATGAAAGTTTATTTATAGCCAGTGATTAACACCGCTAGTATTCTGTTGATGAAAATCAGTTCGTGGCAAGCTGAAAAGGTGATACTAAGCCCAACGGAACTTTCCAATACTGAGGAAGAGACGTATGGTGGGGAGTGGGATGAACTGGTTTCCGATACGCCACCGAACGGAAATTTTAAGACTGAAAGTCAGTCAACCACCATCCTTTGCGCTCTGCAGCAGCAATCGTGGGCGCCTGCATAAAACGCAAATCCAAAAATTGTGAATGTTAATACATTTAAAAATAAAAACAGTGTGGGGATAAAATGTTCATTAATATCAGTGACTATTGGGAATAAATTAACAGTTTCGGCTGTAAGATATAAAAGTGAAAACAACAAAACAGTGCACGCAACAGGAGACGTCCCGTATGATGAAACCATACGCACCATGAAAGGGAAGTAGACATTTCAACAATAATTAAATACTGGCTTCTCACCAAATTTTATAAATTGAGCTCAACAAAACCTAAAAGTATGTAAGTGTGTATGATTGTGTGAGTGAAGAATATGAATATAGGCCTAATAAGAAGTGCTGAGTTTGTGTAATTTTTAATATACGTATTCGTATTTTGATGTAATAGTTATTGGTGATCAGTTTTACGCCTTAAGGCGGAATAAGTGTTTTCATGACCTGTGTCATGTTGTCAAAAGAAAATAAATAATGTTATATTTTTCTTGATATACGCATTTTGTTATTTGTATTTGCCTATTGTTCTCTGCCGAAGTACACTAAACGACGTCCTGGATCAACCTTTACACATAAAATCAATATTCAATTTAATTATTAATTACTGAACATACTTCAGTTGACGTCCGAACAGGGACAATTTTAATTATTAATTACCGATAATACTTCAACAATAATTGTTTATGTTAAAGTACACAAAGTTGATAATTTAATTAGTTCTATTGGGAAGGTTTACTGTCATTAATTGAAAGCTCACATAAGTAAGTCTTATTTAATTTCAGTTCCTATTTATGACAATACAACAATATTTGTGTAACTGCGAAGGGTTATTTTGTAGTTTAAAGATTATTCTTTTAAACATTCTTCAATTCTTAATTAAAGAATTATTCCTTTATTCAGAGAGTAATTTGAAAGAACTACATTTGCAGAGCAAATTATGCAAAGCATACAGCAGGCAAGCAGAATTTGATCGTCTGATTGAATCTACTTGCAGATTTGTTTACTTCTCCTTAAAAGCTATGTTGGAAAAGCTACATCTAATACTGCAGTTTTTTTTCACAGCGTGCAAATAAAAATACATTTTTTTAGTACACTGCATATGAAGAAATGTGAAAAACACAGTTTTGCAAGTTTAATGGGTGTTCTAAATTTACTTCAAACTTTTACCACATAATTTTTTAAAATTTAGTTTAGAGAAAAACTTTCTCTGTTTTGTAAACTGTATAAGACTAACTCATAGACTTGTCAGAATTCTCGGTAAAAGTACTTTTTTACTTGTCTGATGTATTTATTGGTATTATTTATTGAATTGAAAGCACCAATTATTTCACCCATTTTATGTTGTAACACCTTTAGTGACAAAATATCAGCTTATTAGTGAGAATGACAGTTCATAGAATAGGTAAATATTTGATGTTAATAAAATATCAAGAAAGAACATGGTCATACGCTAAAAAAAGTGCTTGTAACTGTAACTTATGATTTCATCTGCAGCATAACTCAGGGTCTTTACTTCCCAAATTAATTTCAGTGATAATTAAAAGTAGAAAATATGTAATATAATAATTATTAAATGTGTTATTTTGGTTAACCGTTGTTGTTTACAATTTTTCCCATTCACAATCTTTGCTTGTCTTTGAATATGTTAATATGCCTAAAATAGAAAATAGTACAAAATACTTATTTAAGAAACAAAGATATCATAGAAAAATAAGATGTTTGAACATCTGATCTAATGCCGGTCTGAAATGGTGTATTTCACAGTAATAATAACAAATTGTTAAGTGGTAGTTTTATGGATCACAGGAAATATTGTTATTTATTAAAATGCATGCTTTGTTTGTTTTCAGATATGGCAGTCTGTTCATGTGGATGGAGAAAAAAATTTGCAAACGGCAAGATCAACAGAATACTTTCTGCCTTGCGGTGAACACAGTATACATAAAAATAAATGGTATGTAAATTTTTAAAAATATGTTGTGTGAAGGAACTGTGATTCAAGTAATTATGTTAGAATAGCAATAAAATGTTCTTGTGAGACTGAGATGTGTACTATGAAATATACTTTTGCACTGCGTTACTGCTATCAAATGACAGAAAATTACAGACAATGTAAGAGCAATTCTCTGGTTTGATTTTTGAATCCAGTTTCTCTCTAAGTATTTTTTCCACTGTTTAATAACTAATTTGTCTATGTTTTTTCTTTGTTTTGTCAATTCCTGCTTCCCAAGTTTGTTTTACTGGTCTTGGTTCTAAATCAAAATGTTGCCATCAAAATATCCCCCTCATGTAACAAAACTTAATAATAAACTCTTCATTACCTTGTGGTTCAAATTTCACCATATGAAAATGCCTTTGCATTATTACGCCTCATTTAAAATATTGGACTTAAACTGAGTTATTGACAGATGGATTGTGTCCTAGTTTGTGTATGTTCTTTGTTTGTACTTCATTAATTTTTATTTTGTTCATTATTTATTACATTTCTCTTTTGTTTTAAATATCACTATATCTTTTGTTTTGTTTTTCTACAGTTAAATTTTAACATTTAGGAGATAAGTAAATTATATAACGTTTTTTTATTACTTTATTATTTTTATAATGAATCTGTTTATTTCTGTTTTACATTAAATATACAAGATATGGAAAACACATAGTTTTGGTTAAAATTAAAAAACACATAGTTTTGGTTAAAATTATCGCTATCAAAAATGGTACCTTCCCACCTTAAGGCATGTCCTATCTTTGTTACAAATATTTAATTAAAAAAAAAACTCAATAATATTGGGCTCCAAAATGTCACTGTTATTTTGATGTTCATAACTAATTTTTGTACAAGTTAAAAACAATATAGCTATCAGGGGTTTTTAACAGTGGCATTTTGGGCTGCAATATTATTGATGGGGATGTTTTGTATGGACACATTTTGGCAGCTTCATTTTGATTGGGTACAACCAACTTGATGGGCCTCCTCCTATTAGTTCAAGCATAGATCATATTTCTAGATTGCCTCTAATTTCTGTGTCTTATTCCATCTCTCCTTAACTTATGTCAGGCACTTCATCACTACAGCCTGTACTTTTTGCTTTTGAGTTTTCCACGACTTACATCCAAATGTTAGTGTTGGTATGTAAACTAATATAATTACCTTTATCTTTGTTTTAACCCCTTTGTTTATAACATTTTAATACATAATACAGTTTTAATGTTTTCCACTTTTGCTTTCTTTTTTTGACTTCCACTGCTTGTGTTCTCTCTTCATCTAGTTCAGTGGTTTCCAACTTAAAAGTGTACCCTGAGGGCACAGTTCAACTCAGGAACCTTCCAGCAGGCATCATAAGCGTCATAAAAATCAATTTTTGACAAATAACATAAAAATAAAGAAGGGTATTTAATTATAAATAAGTAAAATGAGGTAACTTGCTCATTTATAATATATTACTACATGTCTTTAATGGTACAATCTTTATCATGCCAATATAATAATGAAGATATTAAACGTTGTATGTTTACATACAATCTTCAATGTGGAAACTAAGGATGATCTGCTGCTGCCACTGAAAACACAGGTCGAGTCGTAGTTTGATAGCTTAAATGTAACATTGAATGCAACTGAGCATGAATCAAAGACGAAACATTGGACAAGCATGTCTATTTTATCTAGCAAAGGAAGGAAATATTCTTCTTGTCCTGTCTAGCCTAGGTCTTGTAATATGATGAAAATAAAAGAGGACTAGAGAAAATACATGTTCCATTAAGCATGTAAAGTGTAATCTACTGTATATTTAATAATGAATAAGTGAAACATTTTTTCATAGGTTTCTTCTGCAAAATCATCTCAGTAAAAATAATAGTACAGTATTTATTTATTAAAATTAATAGGGTAATTATTAAATTGGTTTACCAAGATAAGATCATAGGCTGCCAGTTGGAAATCTTTTATGGAGTGTCACTCCCAGGTATCAGAATGTTCTTACTTCACCCGACATTATTCTTTAAATTTCAGAGTTCATATCTTTCTGTTCTTCTTTTATAACCATCATATTAGTTTGTCTTTTGATTTGTTTTAAATCAGCTGAAAATATTTATTAAATTCTATCAATGTGTAAGGTTGAAGTTTGGGAAACAATTTGGTCTTTCAGTAACTGAAATTAGCTGACTGACTAGAAGTCATATTTTAGAAGATTATGTACATCTGTTTTACAATTGTTATAGGAAACTTTTCATTGTTTTGTAATGGAAAGTTAGTGGTAATTTGGACAGTGTTTAAAAAACAGTTTGTGTTTGGTCTAATAAAACTTAAACACCACTAAAAAATATTATTTATCATTTCAACTGTAGTGCAGTTCCAGGATGTTGGGTCACTTCTTCATTGTGGGTGTAGGCCATATGGCTGTTTCACACTCTGTCTCCCACTATCTAATCCCACCACTGTCTTGATATAAACATATGTTTTATTCCCCTTGATTTATAATCACAGTAGAGCATTCTTGTTGCCTCTGTCCAATCACCATATTGATTCAGTGAATTTCACATTGCTCAGTTTAATATTTATATTGTATTCTGCCACTTCTCCCCAGCCATCATCATTTCTTAATCAGTTTCTCACATGACTCCTTTGATTCACCTTAGAAATTGATTTTACATTAGTAAAAAAATATGGGTTTAGGCCATATGGCTGTCACACACACACAGAGAGAGAGAGAGAGAGAGAGAGAGAGAGAGAGAGAGAGAGAGAGAGAGAGAGAGAGAGAGAGAGAGAGAGAGAGACTCCCACCTCTCGTATATTCAAACACTTTTTGCTACAGTCTGTTTCTTGATGTATATATTATATTAATTTTTGTAATGAATTTACCTCAAGATATTTCTTTCCTTATTAGGAACATGTTTCAGGTACTATTTTGTACCCATCCTTAGCCTTCTGGATTTTGTGTCTGGTGAAGTACATGTGTGTTGGTTGGCTGTTATTGTGGCCTCCTGTTGGCTTCTGGCACTACAGGATATATAAATTTTAAATATTATATATATATATATATATTGTAACGAATAAATGAAGTCATCTCTGTAATTATGTATATGTTGTGTGTTCGCCTCACACGGGTGTTGTTACATCTATGTGTTGCGCTAACGATGTCCGTTGCGATCCTTCAATTACCAGTACAACGTGAGTGGAAACCTTTCCTGTTATTCAATAGGGGTTTATAAATCCCGGGTGGCACCAAATTGTTTATTTAAAACAATTAAATTAATTGACAGTGTGGTAAACGGTGTTCTTAACTATGACGGCCTGGAGCATTCAAATTTTGCTCCCGCCTTCGTTCGACCTTCTTAATCGAGCAGTTAGTTCGCTAGATTTGCGAAGTGAGCACTTGCCGTCATTCTCGTTCTCTTTGCTATACAATACACAATTTATACAACGCTTCCCTATGAAATAAAAACAGTGGTTACACTCTGTACTAGTTTCTTTAATTATTGAATGGTAATTATTCTGTTTGACAATCTAATTATTCTTGGTTATTAACAATTTTGCACCGACAATTAATATGGGTCTGATATCTCTAGGGTTCGGCGAAGTCGATTTTGAACGAGCGATTTAGTAAAGTATGGCGACAGTGTTGTCTGTTTACATTTATTATCGTTCAAAATCTGGGTCCTTGTGATTACAAGAAAAATATTAATAATGATTACAATAAAAAGTACACTACCTTACATTATTTGTACTTAAATAATATAATGTGTAGCTACAATTTGTTCCTGCAGTGTAGTAAAATGTGTTTCAAAAGTTCGCAATCTAATACGAGGTTATTTCCTTAGTTATTAAATTTTCAGTGTTTGTTTATTTTATTTAATCTTTGAAAGAAATTATATTCAGTTTATAGTGAGAGTTCAGATAACTGTGAGAAATATTTAAAGTGAGTTTATTTCTGGAATATGGGTAATTTAATGATACTTAACACATCAGTAGGCTTGAGATAAGCTGTTGTTCAGGTAAAATGGAATTGGGCTGCAATCGTATTCAATTTTCAATTGTCTGAGACTTCTGGCATCTTTTTCAAGTTAGTTGTATAAATTTCTTCATTTCATTTTGATTTAAATTGGTCCTTGGCATCAGTTAAACGTTATTGTTCATCTTCTGCTGCTTACTGATTCTGCTTTTTGAATTTTGGTTACTTTTTATACATTTTAAATTAACAATTATGCCATTCAGGATCTGGCGTCTAATCTGGATAAGCGTCACATTGAAAGTACTATAAATTAACGGAAAATTCGTAACCAACGGTCTTTTGTCATGGTTACAAATTAATTCTGATTGGTTAATCTCGTCTTATAACCATTGTTATCAATTTTGAATTCTTATTCAAAATTACTGTATATCTTCTAATTGCTTTTATTCTTCTGTCTTCCTCCCTATGTATTAAATATTATCACTACTGTTATTATTTCCTTTCAAAGATTATTTTGATATCCCATAAGGTTGGGTTCTATAAAATATTAATGTTTGAACAATTATGTTAATATTTGTTAATTACATTTCTCTTTCAATTTAAGTCCTTATTCTTACATTTTTCTTTTAATATGATTTACAAATTATTCTTGGCTAGTTACTCGCCTTGGATTTGTTAATTTCCGTGTTGATTTTATACAATTTGTAGTTATTTGTTTTTGACAGTTAGGTATTTCCTAGGCCTAAGTAGCCATTGATTATATTTACTTATTTTATACAAATTATATCTCATTTTACTTAATGTGTTTTGTTTTGTTATTATAATTGGTTGGTTTATTTGTTGATGTGTTTTGGAACTGATTTTATACTATTTGTAGATTTCTATTATTTTCTACATCATGGCTTGTTAATTATTTCCTAACTGATTTTCCAGTGTAATTGTATCTGTATTGATTCACCTTCTTATTTATCTATTTAGCCCTTGTTAACAATATGGCTCTTACTTACTATTAAAACATAACATCTAGGCCTATGGTCTGTACAATTCCTTCAGCCATATCCTATTCATAAATTTAATTAAACAATTTTTTAACAGTTATTAGGTAATGTTTGTTTACAATTCATTTCATTCCTTATTATTTTTTGGGTGATAAACATCATCACTCCTTCTAAACTTACTTAATTGATTATCCCTTATAACCTGGGGTGTTTATTAACTTCATTTTTAATTTCTGAAATAATCTCTACCTTCTATCCATGGTAACACAAACTATTTACCTTTCATGGGATTCTCCCTTTTAAATACTATTGTATACTATTAAACTTAACTTTATTAACTACGATTCTTTTTTAAATAATAATGTCACTATCAATATTCAGTGTTCATTACAGGTTATTATCTATTTACTTCTAATACTATCATTAACAATATTCTTAATTATTAATATGGTTCACCATTAATCATTTAGTGTTTATTATAGATTGTTAAGTGTTTATTCCTATTAATATTGTTTCTAATTATTTTGGGGTCTTACACTTTCACTTTTGCACTCCTTAAATGTTTATATTAAGTGTTTATTAGTGGGTAATCCCTATAATTACTTTTTCTTTGTCACTTGTTGATTGTATATTCTCACCATCTCAGTATCTCTCTCATTACAAATATTATTTATATTATTAATAAGTTTATGTCTTTATAGAGTTTTTTATCACATCTAACTCTAATTCTTGGGTTAGTGTACCTTTGTTTTTCACATTACTTTATTGGGTTTTATCAAATCATTTACATTTATTTTTCAGTCGATAGTAATAATTATTTTATACAGTGGTTAGTTATTGGTTTTGTTTCTAATATTACATTTGAGTGTACCATTTCTCCTTTTCCTATTCTATATTATTTGTCTGTGTTTTCTCATTCGGTTTCACTTTATTTCCTTTATACTTGGTTAGTTTCATGTTCATTTTCCTTCTTCACTTTTTGCTTCATTTTATTTTAGTTATCTCCTTCTCATTTTGTTTCTTTTCATTTGGTCAATCACTTTCTTATTTGGTTTCGGTTTTCCCTTCTCCTTTTGTTTCTTTTCATTTGGTCAATCACTTGGGTTAGGTCATGTCGTCGTTTGTCGTGTCATTGTCATTTTATTTTCATTATATTAAACATTTTATTTTATACGAATTATTTTTTATATTGTTGATTCTTCTTTTTTATCCCTGGTATTGGGGTGGCTTATTTGTGTTGTAACATAATATATATATATATATCTTTTATTCCCTTGATTTATAATCACAGCAATGCAATCTTGTTGCCTCTGTCCAGTAAACACATTGATCCAGTGAATTTACATTGCTCCGTTTTGTATTTATGCTGGCACTTCTTCCTAGCAATAATCATTTCTTAATCAGTTTCTCAAATGGCTCCTTTGAGTCATGTGGGAAATCTGATTTTATTTGTTTTGTTACAAAATTAATTTCATATACTTATTATATAAAATAAAAAATATTATTGTTTACTATTTACTAAAATGGATGTTTTATTTGTCTTTCAGATACATCGCTTTGTTCAGAGAGATGTTTGTGAACTGTAGGACCAACAGTGGCAGTGAGGACAGTGTAGATATGTAAGAGGTATGTTTGTTTAATTTAAGTTTTGTATACAAATATTATGAAAGAAATTATGAAAAAAGTAACTGTGCTGTACTTGACACAAGAACATAACTACTTGTACACAATACAGTTTATTGTATACTACCTGACTCTACACTGGTGGCCAAAATTATGGAAAATTTTTGGAAAAAGTGTATTTCTGAGGTTTGATGGCTCATAACACCAATTTTTTTGGAGTAATACTAAAAAATTATATATCAATGGAAAAATAATTTAATCAAGAATGTAATGCAATAACTTTTATGAGGGATTTTGTATTAGTAGAACAGCAGTTACAAAGAAGAAAAGTGAAATACGTAGAAAAAATGAGATACACAAAAATTCTTACCATGTCAGTTAATACTTAGTTGGTTAATATTTAGCACTAATTACAGCCTTACAGCACCTTCCTATTGAGTGAAAAGTTTTTTAGCTCTGTAGCTGTTATAATGTTAAACCAAGATTAAATTATTGCTTCTATTAATTGAGTTTTATTGCTGGGTTGCTTCTAATGAAATCGTTTTTTAGTTGGCTCCATAGTTTTCGATTGTGTTAAGGTCTGGTATTACCAGGCCATACCACCAGTGGAATATGATTATCAAATCAAATTATAACAGCAAGCTATGTAACAAGTGGATTAGCCTCAAGGTACAGACTTTGATCAAACAGCATTTAAACACACAAAAACCAATGGTCCGCTACACCATTTAGCCCTCTCTGTATTATGTATGGGCATTTGTTAAAAGGCTTTTCGTTGAATATTGTAACGCAACATAGTTGAGGTTCCCCAACGTTACATAAAAGACTGAATGAAATATGGTCAAAGACCATACCCTGACTTAAGGTTGTTCGATAGTTCATATGTTTGAGAAGGACCTCAAGTAAAAAGGAGGCAATGACTAATATTAAATGTAAAAGAGCCAGACCAATGAATGATTGGATGTAATGAAATGTTTGTTTTGTACTGTGACATGTTAAGGTCTACAGAATATTTATATTGTATGTTGAATGTGTTAAAAATGAAAGATGTTGTTTGATAATAATACTTACTCAATAATTATGTTTATATTTTATATTAGATTTGTTTTTATACAGCACCATATAGTTACCAATGTTAGGCACGGTACTAAGTTGTCAGTATTGTATAAAATTGAAAGATACTGTTGTTCTAATTAATGTTTATAAACTGGATCAGGAGTGTGACCAGTGTTTCAAGTCTAACAAGTAGTTCTGACAATTATGTCATAAATTAATAAAGGGTTCCAGAACCAATTGATTAATGTAAAAACAAATAACCACCAGTAAATTAAAATTCATGTAATTAACTATGTAATCAATAATTAATTGTACAGTAGGTCAGGTAAAAAGAAAATTAAGTTAAAAACCAAATAATGTTATAATGGTTGTAAATGAATCTATAGGCCTAAATTCCATATTAGTGAAAGGAAATTAATACCTTTTTAGTAAACCCAGTCCAACGAAACTCTAGTAAAACATTTACTGTTTAATAAGGAAGGTTAGGGGAGAATTTTATGTGATTCAATATTAATCCAAGCATGGAGTATTTTATTGGAAAGGAGTAGTAATATTCTATAATGCTGGCTCAAGGATATATAGAAAACCTGGTTGTTAAGGCAACTGATTTTTAGTAACTTGTTGATTTTGAATAGATGGTACTGATTGTTACAAGCTATTAGGTTGAAATGAACCGATATATTTAAAATATATGAATAAATATAAAGAAAATATATATCCAAATTGAAAAAAAAGCATTTTGCAAAACAATTATACTGGAATGTTAATGAATCATACAAATTAAATAACCCTATAAATTATCAATGAATACAATAAAATAGAACTGAAAGCGTCTCACCTCATTCACTAAACAATTCCGCTGAATTTGGTATCAAACCAATTCATGCTATAAATTGAAGACCAATAAAGAGTTGAAGCCTGAATTAACGGAAATATTTGGAAATACAGAAGATTCGGTTGACGAAATAACCTTCATTGACAGCGGAAGCTGAGATCCTAATTCCAGTTCGTTGGGACCAAGAATTGTGAAGACGCAAAAGAAGACTCGAAGCACCAGAGTTCCCGTGGGATTATCATCATCCATTCATTGAAGACCAGAGCTGTTTTACTGGGAGAAGACGATATAACCTGCATTTTGATCGTAGTTGACAAACATTCACCGCCTAATGAAGCTTTCGCCGCTTGGGTAAAAAAACAAATTATTTTCATATCATTGTATTTTAAGTAAATAATTTTATTCTTTTTGTAAATTGAACAACCTTAATTATGCGTTTTACCTGGCCTTACTAATGGTTCAAAGAACTACACGAACCCTGGTATAAGAATTATTTGTCATTATTTTCAAAGTATATATGTTTTTCTTTTTAGAATTCGAATAATTAAGAATCGATACATGTTGGGATAGTCGATTGTATTGTCTTATTGTTTGTCTGAGACAACGTAACTGGTTAAATACCAGAGAAAAATAAATAAAGTACATTTGTTGTATGAGATAACGTTTTAATCATTGCAGAGAAAATACTATATGTAATTGGCGTAATAATTTATTAACAGATTGATACAAACACTCAGAATAACTAACCTATACGCACAATTATTTATAATAACAGCGCTCCAAGTGTGCAGCTGGTGAGACGGGAGATTGCTGAACTAACGGGTTTTGCCATACTAAATTTGAATGAAATTTTTATCGTTGAGGGACTAGGGCTGAGACAAAAACCACTTACATTCAGTAAATACTCCATATATATTGCTCATATTAAACAACCACTGAGAATTAAATTAAGTCTACAGAATACTACCATTATAAATTCAGGAATATAATTCTAAGTTTGTGGACTTAATAATCTGTGTTCTGAGGGTTTCACTGGTCACAATCGCAAGGTATATTAGTTAATAACATATTAATTAAACCAGGTAACAGCATTTTAATTGTTACGAATCGCCACCTACAACGTACTACTTGGCGTTTGTTACACCGGAGTCTCTTATAACTAATTACACTCATAGACAAGATCTCTTTATAATTTGACGTCTCCAGCTGGTATCATACATTATTACATACGTCCTCACATAATTAACAAGCAGTTCGTTACTAAATTGATTACAACAGTGAGGCTATAAGGAGAGATATCGAGTTGTGTTTCAAATTTACGCTCGCAACGTGGGGCATCATCGTCTCATCTTAACACCTTCAATAAGAGTTGTATCAAATTGGCGCTCAATGAGTGGGCTTTAGTTAAGTAAAAACTCATATTATTTGTTACTTAACTTGAGCAGGCAACCATTAGAGGCACAGGAATGCATACGAGAGCTCTTACGAAAAGAATGGAGAAGGAACAAGAAATAGAAGAAGATAGGAGGGAGAAAGAAACAGAGGTAGGTACAGATACTGAAATGGATCAACAGACAGGTGATACAGAAGAAACCGAAATAGTTATGGATACGGAAACGGAAATAGTGGAAGAAGATGCCCAAGGTGACCAACCAGATAAAGAGGAAACCAGAGGAGGATTAAATTGGGAAAAATTAATGGAATTAATGAGTAGCATGAAGAAGGATAATAAGGAGAACTTTAGACAAATTAAAGAAGATTCCAAGAAACAGAAGGAAGAATTAAAAGACAGTATTAAGGAAAGTACTAGTGAACTTTTAAGGCAAACCATAAATGAAAATAATGAACGATTGAAGGCCGATTTTAGACAAATCAATGAAAAGATAGACAGTATAAATGAAAATTCAGAAAAGCTGGAAAATAAAATAGACAGTATTAATGAGAACTCAAGAAAACAAAACGAAATTTTGAGCGAAAATTTAATCAAACAAATGAATGAAAAGTTTGACAGGAATGACGAGAATTTGAGACAGATTCAAGACGATAACAAAATAATGAACGAAAAACTTGAGGAAAACAATAAACGAATGAAAGCAGATCTTGAGAAAATCAATGAGGATAATCTTATACGAATCGATGAGAGAATTGAACATTCTAACCAGGAAATAAGGGAAAATGTTGAAAAACAGAATGAAGTGTTAAGACAAGCTTTCAATAAGAAAATCGAGGATGCTAGTGAGGCAATCAGCCAGAAGGTAGGTAAGAACGACGGCGAAAGAAAACAGGAGATCGCGGAAACAAATAGAAAACTGAAAGCGACCGATGAAGTTATTACACGAAATAGAGCTGAACTAGAGGTCAAGCTAGGCCATATAGAAGAAGAAAACCGAATTCAAGTGGAATCAATACGAACTGATTGCGGAAACCAGCATCGAAATTTAGATACGATCATGAATGAAGTACAGGAGCAAGGACAACGTAACCAGGATAGAATCGAGAACCTACAACGGTCAGTTGACAACCGATCGATCACTGTCCCATATACACAACATATAGACGACCGGGAGACCATCAACTTTAAATCATACAGGAGAAATCCAATGGAATTCTTGGAACGGGTCGGTGAACAAATCATGAGAAATGGTGAAAACAGGTGGCCAATAATTCGTCGTTATTTAGACGATCATTTTAAAGAAACTTATGATAACTGGTGGACAGCCACCAGGCACGAGATACGAAGCTACGAAGAATTTAAAATAGCTTTTAAAGCCAGATACTGGTCAGACGCCACCCAGAACGTAGTGAGGGAAAGCATCAGTTATGGAAGATATGACGCCAGCAGGGGAACAACACTTACCGCCTACTTCCTGGGAAAAGTATGTTTGGCAAGACATCTTGAACCAAAAATCCCAGAGGAAATTCTCGTCACCAGGTTAGCATATCACTATGATAACGGTATATCAATAGCACGATCGGGTGGACAAATAAAAACTATACAGGCCATGTCAACGCTATTAGAAGAGCACGAGCGTGAAGTACACTATCGAAGGAGTCGTCAGAGAAACGACCAGTACGGGAACAGGGATTTCCCAGACTATAACAATAGAAACAATAACCATAACAGTCATGAGGCGAATAACCGGACGAACTATAATGGCAGGCCTGGTAATTATGGTAATGAGGCATACCAACGGCAAAATAACAACAACAGCCCAAGGAACAACGGAAACAATTACGGGAATAGACAGAGTATTCCGAACAACCAATATAACCGGTCGTATAACCCAAATTACCAGAATCGGAACACGAACAACCGAAATTATGATAACAGCAACCGTAACCCGAATAACCAAAACCAAAACTACAGAAGAGTTAATTATGTGGGGGCGTACGACAATTATAACGGGAGGACATACTACCAAGGACGTCGAAGTTTTGATAGGGACACCGATTGGAACCAGTACAGTAATAACGATCGAAGGGAGACTAGAACTAATAGGGGCAGAAGTCGGAGTCAGGAGGACTACCGCCGGGTTAACTACGAAGAGGATCGTCCATTACGGGTTTCCAGACCAATGGTGAATTTTATAAGGGCCGAAGAGAATGGTCCAAGGAGTGATCAACACCAAGGGGAGAATGATAATGAGTGTTTACAACGGAGCAATAGCATCGGAGAATCCAGATCCGGAAGCGAGAACCAAAGAAGGGACGATCCATCTAGGAATGTCCGAATAATTTATAATCAACAGAACCCACCAGAACGCTGGATTCCCCTAAGAGGAGATGGCCACCGACCCAGTACATCCCAGGATGTAAGACAAGAAATAAATGAAGAAGAAGACACGGCCGACAGATGGAATACATGAAGAGACTAAAACCCAAAATTCTAAAGAAACTGTAAGGACAACTTACTCATGTTATTTCGAACAATACAATTTAAAATGAAGAAACTAAAAAACCCAAAATTCCAAAGGATGTAAGAACAACTTACTCATAATTATTCAGAAACAGTATGATTTAAAATAAAGAGAATAAATACCCCAAAATTCAAAAAATGAAGTAAGCTCAACTTACAAACAAGTATCTAAGAAAACAATTTATGAATTATATAAGAAAGAGAATTTTGAAGGTAAAAAGAACAACCAAAGTCGAAAAATAAGTAAGAACACCTTACTATACAATTTAGAAGAAATTGATTTAAACTGATATGAAAGAAGAAAAATATTTTACACTAATTCAACCTAATAAAAATCATCAAAACCAGAAGACGAAATGAGTTTATCTGATATAATATAATAGCGAGAAATATAATTTTGAATGTAAAAGAAATAATAATGATTGTGCCAGAAGAATATAGCTACATAATGTAATGTATAGTACTGACCAAAATCTCATAACCAGCTGTATTGATCACAAAGGAATATGAGCCAATGAAGACAAGAGAATGAAGAAGCCAAAATGGAACCATCAAAAGGATCACAAGAAAAGAAAAAAAAAAACTAATGGTTAAGAATTATCCGTAAACAAAACCCAATTAATAAATGTCAATAAAATAGCCAAGTATTGGAGAGAAAAAGTGTATAATAGAAGGAAGAATTAATATGAAGAAATAATATGATCTGAGTTAAAGTACAGTGAATAATCCCTAGAATATGATTATTATTTATTATTTTATTGAAGGTCACATGATGACTACCTTACGAGGTTTATTAATGAAGATTGACTGTAGAATATTCCAGCAATCATTTGACTGGGCAGAGATGATGTTCCTCTGATCCCAGAAAGTATGTAACGGACGACGGTAATTGGTTAGCTGATAGAGCACCACCGATTCGATTCCAGTTATAATGTTAGGGAGGTTTAGGAAAATTAAATATTAGAGGGAAAACTCACAAATAAATATAGAGAATTAAATAAAACCAGATCCAAAATGTATAATTAATGAAGAATGTCACAAGAATGATTATAGAAATAAGATTTAAACTTGGGAAATAATTGACTTTAAGAAGGAACGAAGAAATGATAATAAAATAACGAATAATTGGGAAATATAAAAGTACTATAAATAGGAAACCAATTGGCCAGATACAAATTAGAAGTTTATTTCTTGCTAAACTTTGTTTATACCAAAATAAACTTATTTCGAAGGGGGGGGGTGTTATGTAACGCAACATAGTTGAGGTTCCCCAACGTTACATAAAAGACTGAATGAAATATGGTCAAAGACCATACCCTGACTTAAGGTTGTTCGATAGTTCATATGTTTGAGAAGGACCTCAAGTAAAAAGGAGGCAATGACTAATATTAAATGTAAAAGAGCCAGACCAATGAATGATTGGATGTAATGAAATGTTTCTTTGTACTGTGACATGTTAAGGTCTACAGAATATTTATATTGTATGTTGAATGTGTTAAAAATGAAATGATGTTGTTTGATAATAATACTTACTCAATAATTATGTTTATATTTTATATTAGATTTGTTTTTATACAGCACCATAAAGTTACCAATGTTAGGCACGGTACTAAGTTGTCAGTATTGTATAAAATTGAAAGATACTGTTGTTCTAATTAATGTTTATAAACTGGATCAGGAGTGTGACCAGTGTTTCAAGTCTAACAAGTAGTTCTGACAATTATGTCATAAATTAATAAAGGGTTCCAGAACCAATTGATTAATGTAAAAACAAATAACCACCAGTAAATTAAAATTCATGTAATTAACTATGTAATCAATAATTAATTGTACAGTAGGTCAGGTAAAAAGAAAATTAAGTTAAAAACCAAATAATGTTATAATGGTTGTAAATGAATCTATAGGCCTAAATTCCATATTAGTGAAAGGAAATTAATACCTTTTTAGTAAACCCAGTCCAACGAAACTCTAGTAAAACATTTACTGTTTAATAAGGAAGGTTAGGGGAGAATTTTATGTGATTCAATATTAATCCAAGCATGGAGTATTTTATTGGAAAGGAGTAGTAATATTCTATAATGCCGGCTCAAGGATATATAGAAAACCTGGTTGTTAAGGCAACTGATTTTTAGTAACTTGTTGATTTTGAATAGATGGTACTGATTGTTACAAGCTATTAGGTTGAAATGAACCGATATATTTAAAATATATGAATAAATATAAAGAAAATATATACCCAAATTGAAAAAAAAGCATTTTGCAAAACAATTATACTGGAATGTTAATGAATCATACAAATTAAATAACCCTATAAATTATCAATGAATACAATAAAATAGAACTGAAAGCGTCTCACCTCATTCACTAAACAATTCCGCTGAATTTGGTATCAAACCAATTCATGCTATAAATTGAAGACCAATAAAGAGTTGAAGCCTGAATTAACGGAAATATTTGGAAATACAGAAGATTCGGTTGACGAAATAACCTTCATTGACAGCGGAAGCTGAGATCCTAATTCCAGTTCGTTGGGACCAAGAATTGTGAAGACGCAAAAGAAGACTCGAAGCACCAGAGTTCCCGTGGGATTATCATCATCCATTCATTGAAGACCAGAGCTGTTTTACTGGGTGAAGACGATATAACCTGCATTTTGATCGTAGTTGACAAACATTCACCGCCTAATGAAGCTTTCGCCGCTTGGGTAAAAAAACAAATTATTTTCATATCATTGTATTTTAAGTAAATAATTTTATTCTTTTTGTAAATTGAACAACCTTAATTATGCGTTTTACCTGGCCTTACTAATGGTTCAAAGAACTACACGAACCCTGGTATAAGAATTATTTGTCATTATTTTCAAAGTATATATGTTTTTCTTTTTAGAATTCGAATAATTAAGAATCGATACATGTTGGGATAGTCGATTGTATTGTCTTATTGTTTGTCTGAGACAACGTAACTGGTTAAATACCAGAGAAAAATAAATAAAGTACATTTGTTGTATGAGATAACGTTTTAATCATTGCAGAGAAAATACTATATGTAATTGGCGTAATAATTTATTAACAGATTGATACAAACACTCAGAATAACTAACCTATACGCACAATTATTTATAATAACAGCGCTCCAAGTGTGCAGCTGGTGAGACGGGAGATTGCTGAACTAACGGGTTTTGCCATACTAAATTTGAATGAAATTTTTATCGTTGAGGGACTAGGGCTGAGACAAAAACCACTTACATTCAGTAAATACTCCATATATATTGCTCATATTAAACAACCACTGAGAATTAAATTAAGTCTACAGAATACTACCATTATAAATTCAGGAATATAATTCTAAGTTTGTGGACTTAATAATCTGTGTTCTGAGGGTTTCACTGGTCACAATCGCAAGGTATATTAGTTAATAACATATTAATTAAACCAGGTAACAGCATTTTAATTGTTACGAATCGCCACCTACAACGTACTACTTGGCGTTTGTTACACCGGAGTCTCTTATAACTAATTACACTCATAGACAAGATCTCTTTATAATTTGACGTCTCCAGCTGGTATCATACATTATTACATACGTCCTCACATAATTAACAAGCAGTTCGTTACTAAATTGATTACAACAGTGAGGCTATAAGGAGAGATATCGAGTTGTGTTTCAAATTTACGCTCGCAACGTGGGGCATCATCGTCTCATCTTAACACCTTCAATAAGAGTTGTATCAACATGTATAAAATACTGTATAATATGATCAGCTAATTTAAATAGGAATAAGCAATGGGATGTGTGTAAAAATTATATGTAACTTTGGAATTGTGTTTATACGGGACGTATTGTTGAGAAGAAATAAAGCTGGGTGATTATCTGTTGTTATCTATTATGTTACAAAGTTATTATCTATTGTAAAGTTACAAACAAATTTAGAAAATACACACTGCTAGACTCTTACCTACCTTGCGATCTTTTCTCGCAAATTTATCTTTTAAACACTATCAGAAGTTCAGGGCCACCACGATATTTTGTGGTTCAATATCGAAACCTTTACACTCTTCGTTAATTAAAAAACACTGGACAATTTAGCTATCTGACTTCCCACAATTCAGAAAATCCCCGGAACGTTAGACGAGTTTTTTCAGCACAAAGTATAGGAAGTGGTTACAGGGTAAATAATTAAGCCTAACACATGTTATGCTAAATAAATCTTACTTTTTATTATATCTCCAACTTCAATTCCCTCTCTCTCTCTCTCTTCTTCACAAACTACTCCATAACAACATTATTTACTTGAAATTATACACGAATGACTATATTAAAATTAATAAAATCCCAACATTATTATGTGAAATTATAAGTGCATGATTATAATAAAATATGAATAATTACTATAACCTATTACTAAATAATTAAAGGACAATCCAGTACTTTATTTTTAATACTTTTGTATTCCTACCCACACACACACACTTTCATTCTTATCATCATATCTTTATAAATAGATATATAAACTTTTTACCCCCCCCTTATTTGAGCTCATCAATATTGTTATTCTTTACTGCACTTAGGTCCATGAGAGTTACTCCTTTATTTTACCTGCACGTGCTGTCCTTATGCTGCCACAATTAGTTCCCCCTCACTGACACAACTCCCACAAACGCATTTTCTGAATATTATAACGGAATTGTTTACTGCTTGACTACATTACAAGTCACTTTTTGGTAGGCCGACATTAGCATTTTTGGCCCACCAGACTTCTCCCGAGGCTACGTAAAAACTGAACTGCTTGAGGAACTATACTCAACTGGACTACCTGATGACTTAGGTTGAACTGCAGCCCGCTTAGTTGGCTTGACGTCTCACTGCCTTACGCTGCCGCTTGGTCGCAGATTCGAACTCTGATTGGCTGAAAACCTTCTCGAACATTTCGCTCGGACCAGAAAGCCGTCCGAATTGTCGCCACGAGGTAATTTTTGCGCAGTACAAACACGTGCTTTTTCGTGACTCACATACTTCGTTCTAATCGGTACCTGGCACGGCGCCTACAGGCTGTTCACCAAAAGTTGTACATTGATTGGTTAAAACGGGTTGCCTAATCTGCCCCGTTACAATGAGCAGACACAGCCATCACAGGTAAGTGGCACTTGCGGATGTAGTAACATAGTAACCAAAAAATTAAAATCAGTTTGTTGAACCAAAATCAGTAAAAAATGAACCAAAATCACTTTGTTGAAAATTTTTATTGGGAAGGAAGATATTTTGTAAGTTTTCTTTATAATCTCTTGTACCTGAGATGTTGAGACAATGTCTTAAGTTTACTTCCATCTTCTGCTTCACATTACCAGAAATTTATTCATTCATTTTTTTCCCATTCTCACCACAAGCCTGAAGATCTCAGCTGTTATTTCCAATTGTGCCCAACTCACTTCTCATCTTTAGATTGTTTTATCTGTGACGGTGTCCATTCCACTAATGTCCAAAAACGTCTGCATCACCTTTAATTCACACACTTGTATTTAACTTTTATTATTTCTAATTCTGTTTTGTCTGTTTTATCTATTATTGCTCCAAGATATTTTATATGTTTTGTTTCCAGTATTTTCTTGACTTGTACCATTGTCTCTACTTGGTCTGGAATGTCCATTAGTTCTTTCTATCAAGTTTATTTAAAAATGTAACTACAAAAGTTGGGTAATCTTCTCTCTGCATTTCAGTCATCAGCAAAGTTCCATGTTCAATCATTCAGTTTTAGACTGTCATCTTTTCTGCTGGTAATTTCATAGATTTCTGCTTTCTGGTATACAGGCTCTCTGATCCTTGTAATTTGTGAATCCGTTATTTATGCTGTGAACTTTTAATTTTACTTATTTTATCACTCCTTATTTCATGGCCTCTTGAGCACTTCAACTCCTGGCTCAGAGTTAGAACTTAAGCTGCGCTCTATCGCCACTATCGAACTCCCGGCTCAGTTTCACACCATAAGCTGTGCTCCACTCTGTCAACCTTCTGGCTCAGTTTAGACCTTATGCCACACCCTATTAAGCTCCCAGCTTAGTTTTGAACCTTGAGACGTGCTCTATCAAACTCCCGGCTTAGTTTCAGAAATTTATCCGCACTCTTATCAGATCTATCGAATGCCTGGCTCAGTTTTGGAACTTGACTAATGCTTTATCAAACTCCCGGTTCAGTTTTGGATCTTATGCCATGCTCTATCGAAAGCCGACTATGTTTTGGATCTTAAGCCATGCTCTATCAGCAGTATTTAATTGAAGTACTGTTAATTTATAGTATTAGTTGAGTGGACTTTTATTTAACTGAATTAAGAATAATACCAACTATTAGTTAAATGTACTAGTCCAGTAACAATTTCAACAATTAGTTAAATGAACTACTATTAATTCCATCTATTAGTTAAGTGGAATACTATTATTTTAAACCAGTAGTTAATAGCACTATTAGCTAATTGAACTACTAGTAACATAAACTATTAGTTGACTGTAGTGTTAGTTAATTGGACTATTTGTTAATTCAACTATTAATTTAAACTACTAGTTAGACTATTATTTAATTGAACTACTATTAAGTCTAACAATTATTTAATTGGGCTATTGATTAATTTAACTATTATTAAATAAATTACTAATAATTCCAACTATTAGTTAATTGGACTATTAGGTAACTGAACTATTATTAAATTGAACTGCTACTAATTTCAACGATTATGTAACTGAACCACTATTAATTTGAACTATCACTTAATTAGACTACTATTTACTTGAACTACTATGAATTTGAACTATTAGTTAATATGACTATTGGTTAATTGAACTATTCCTTAAGTGAACTACTACAAATTTCAATTATTAGTTAAGCGGATTATTACTAAATTGGAGTATTATTAATTTCAACTATTAGTTAATTGCACTACTAGGTAACTGTGCTAATATTAATTTAAACCATTAGTTGATGTGATTTGATTGAACTATTACTTTTAGATCTATAATTATTTCCAACTATTAGTTAACTGGACTATTATTTAAGTGACTATTTTTATTATGGACTATTAGTTAATTGAACTATATGAATATCTACGCGTTTCGGGACATATGTCCCATCATCAGGAATATCGTCTGTTCCTTGGTGAAGTTCGTCAGTTATTAAAATATTAAAAACAACTTTATATACAATTTTACACATATCACAATAAATATAAATATAAACACAAAAAATATATAAAAACCCCCAAACGTGAGAACACATGCTGGTGCGCACCACAGAATACTATAGTCGACTGCTGTGCTCATGTTGTTATAGGTCGCGCACTATGGACCTTGTTTTGTATTCTTATCGCTGTGTGCTATAGTGGATTTGATTGGAAATTCAATTGTTCATTAAGAAGGACCTCTTTTGTGTTTTTCCTTTATACGCCTTATACATTTCGAATTCTTCGACAGCATTCATATAACTTCCTTTTCTGCATACGTGGAGGGGTTGAAAGTTCGTCGTGAAATCGGTATAACTATGGTTTTTGTCCATCAGATGGCGCGCATAATTTGACAGTTTTACTAAATACTTTTTTAGGTAAATGTTCTTTAAAGCGTTTTTTAAAGGGTCTACCAGTTTGGCCAATATAGTAGGTATCACAGTCATTGCACATTATCTTAGAAATGCCCGTCTTGTCCTCAACTGATTTTGAATGTTTAGGTAGGAGTATCTTATTAACGTTGTTATTAGTTCGGAAAGCCATTTTTATATTTATCTCACTGAATACTTTGTTTAAAATTTTAGGTAGGGTGTTACCATATTCTGATCCTATATACCTAACTTTATTTCTATTATTTTCTTGTAATTCTATGTTTTTCTTTTTTCGGTGCCTCTTGACTAAACTTTCCACAATTAAACCTTTATAACCATTGGCCTTAGCTATGTACTTGATTGTGTTTAGTTCTTCATGAAAATCTTTGTCTTCCAATGGTATGGAAAGTAACCTATGTACAGCTATGTACTTGACTGTGTTTAGTTCTTCATGAAAATCTTTGTCTTCCAATGGTATGGAAAGTAACCTATGTACTGTAACGACTACGGCCGTTACGTAAAAATTTAAAACTAGACAGATGGTCTAGATGGAAGCAAAAAATGGCTGGAGTCCATTGTGACAGGACTTGCAATTAAAAACGCTTGTTTAACAATAACAACTTTTATTGAATTTCCTCATATCAATATTATACAGCTTAATACCATCTGAGTATAGAATAATATTCAAAATTCAAAACCAGCTCTTAATTTTCCTTTTGTTTTAAATATCTTCACATATACATAGAATATGTGTTTATAATGATAATAATAATGTTATTTAAACAAGAATTCATTAAGCACATAACAGGTGGGTCCTTTAGCAGTTAATCATATAATTCAAAAATATAAGGTATAATCACAATCTGATTCTAAAAACAAATTACTGCTTATAGCTATAGTTTTATATTAGCGATTAGGTGTATATATATATATATTGTAATGCGACATAATAGTAACCCTGTCCCAAAGCTAGAACTGCTCAATTCAGTAGGAATGATAGTAGGCAGAGTTGCCTATGCTATCCACATAGACCAAATAAAAATAGGCAACCTTTAGTTATAGAAAAAAAGACTGTCTAATATAAATAATAAAAGAAAAATACAATGCAGATAGTAAATAAACTAATCAAAATGTATTATAAATATAAAATAACATACAAACCTTTTGTAATTAAATTAATGTGAAAGAGTGTGGGATAAAGCTAGTGATCCCTGATATTAAATAGTGCAAACAAACAAACACCCAATTAATAAAGTGTCAGTGAGGAGGAAATGGCAGAAGTGTGGGTTAAATACTTTTATATAAAAGGAAAACCCATGGACCACGTTAATAGAGAGTTGTGATGGGGGTTTAAAATAATGTTAAGATGTTCATAAAGGTTTTGGCATGACTAGTTATGTTTTGTGTTTTATGCCAGAGCTTATGGGTAACACTCATGAACCATGTTGTTAGACATAGTTGGAACCTATGAGCAGAATCAGAAGGTGATGCATTAGGAACCAAAAACCCATGAACAATAATCTAATCACTGATTAGTAGTACTGATTAAGATTAGTGGGATGGCTGAATAGTATGCCAGTTAACTAATGATTGTGGCTAATTGTAAAATACAAGGTTTAACCATGTAGGCCATGCCTAAAACATAGCATGCCGGATGATTCTGTTCTTATCAAGTTATTGTATTAACACTAATTATATTATTTGTCAATTGATAATTGTAAACTAGGCCATAGAGGCAGTATATTGAATAATATGTTAAAGGATTTTATTGTAACCATTTGTTAAAAAATGTTAAGGGTCCAGACTTGTTTAGTAAATAGTTAAAATCAGAAAAAAAGGGTTCAGAATCAGAGTTTAAGCAATAATAAATGTAAATTATAAAATAGTATTAGAAAACCACTAATGGCCTAAGCCACAAATTTAGTATAAAAGGAATATTGTCAGAAACAAATAGATTAGTAAATAAATGTAAGGAAACCAAAGTGTAGGCCCAAAGTTAGAAATTTTGTAAGGTGGGAAATCACCCTTTATAATAACCAACTTATGTAAATAAGGTATCAAAATGCTCATAATTATATAAAGAAAAACACGATGTGATTTAAATTTCAGGAAACTTAAAGCTAAAAAAGGAGCA
Source organism: Magicicada septendecula (assembly GCA_034769895.1). Classification (NCBI taxonomy): domain Eukaryota; kingdom Metazoa; phylum Arthropoda; class Insecta; order Hemiptera; family Cicadidae; genus Magicicada; species Magicicada septendecula. The sequence goes on along the minus strand of CM068367.1, from coordinate 1,374,161,944 downwards.
TTTTTCTTATAGGCAAATGAACACTTGATTTTTGTAAACTGACCATGTGACCTAATGAACCCTCAGTTTTGACCAATCACAGGCCAGTATTGTAAGGTACAACAATACCTTACTGTTGCTGTTGCTGTTGATGAAGAAGTAAGAATTTAGAATTGTATTGTTAACCACTGCAGAGGGCAGATGTGCTCTGATGAAGCGAATATTATTTAAATACAAGTAATGTTTTTGGCAATTACTTATTTTTTTGCGTACCGTATCACTTATTATATGATATATAATTACCTTACTATCCACTTTAGCAATACAAAGTTTCGTCAATGATGACACGTTTCGGGACTAAGTCCCATCCTCAGATACACTTAATTAATAAACTAAAACATTAAAATCGCGACCATGATACTGGTCAAGTCAAAAATAAAATAAAATAAGTTACAAATCGCATGTAAAAAATTTTACTAACCACGGCCGGAGCTCCCGCATGCGTTCACTCGCAACCGCGATCGTCACGCGACTGGTCAAAGATTAAGACAAACTGATTGCAGTATCGAACAGGTAATTTGACGCAAAATTTATCTGGTAATTTAATAAACTGTTTTTGGTGTTACTATCTTTTAAAGCTTTATAAATTTCAAATTCCTCCAGACTATCCATCCGTCTACCCTTTTTACAAAAATGCAATGCTGTTAAATTTTCTTCGAAGCTCGTATATTTATGTCCGCTTGATATTAAATGTTGTGCAAAGTTGGACTTAGTATTACTTGGCTTAGGAATATGTTCTAAAAATCTTTTATAAAAACATCTGCCAGATTGACCGATATAGAACGCGTCACAATCATCACATTTTATTTTATATACACCACATTTCTTTTTTAATGGTAATTTGTTTTTGTTTTAGAAATAATTTCCTAAATTATTAGTTGTTTTAAATGATAAAATATAGTTATTATCTTTGAGAACGGGTCTTAAAATATTTGGCATAATACCTGTGAAATTAGCCGAAAGATATTTATAATTTTTGTTACTTGCTTTTATACAGTTTGAATTTTTATTTTCTAACGTTTCCTATGCCTATTTATTATTTTGTCAACTATTGTAGATTTATACCCGTTATTTATTGCTATTTGTTTGATAGTGCTAACCTCATTTAAGTAGTCCTCCTTTTCGAGGGGAACATTTAAAAGTCTGTTGACAAGACTGTTAAACACTGCCATTTTTTGTGTAACGGGATGATGTGAATCATAGTGTATTACTGTGTCAGTACTAGTGTGTTTTCTAAAGATTTTGTATTTTAAATTATTCCCGTTAAGTAATACAGTGAGGTCTAAAAAATTGATACTTTTGTTGTTTTCGATCTCCATAGTAAATTTTAATTTGTTATGAATTTTGTTTAGGTAATTTTTAAATAATTCTATTTGTCTGGCATTCCCGTTAAAAATAATAAAGGTATCATCTACACATCTGGAGTAATGGATGATTTTATTGGCGAAATAATTATCTTTTAAAATTTTTGTATTTTCTAAATGGTTTAGATATAGGTCCGCCAGGATGCCAGAAAGTGGAGAACCCATGGCAAGTCCTTCATTCTGTTTATAATATGCATTTTCAAATGAAAAATAGTTTTGATGAAGAATGGTTTTTAGTATCTTCATCAGTTGGTTAACTTTCTGTATTTCTAAAGAACCTTTATTCATTAAATTATGCCCGAGTAAAGTTAATGTTTCATCAATAGGCACATTAGTGTATAAATCTACTATGTCGAATGATGCTAGTTTGTGGTTTGGTTGAATTGTAACGTGGTTTATATTTTTGATAAAATCCTTATAGCTTTTTACACTCCGATTATTTTCTAAGTTGGTGTGCTCTCTGATGATTTTTACTAAGGTTTTAGCTATTTTATAACCGGGGGCAGTTGTAAAATTAACTAATGGTCTAATTGGAGTGTTCTGTTTATGTACTTTCGGAAGACCCCTTAAACAAGGCGCACTAGCATTTATTGGTTACCGACCAATCGATTGATTGGTTGGTTGGTGACTATATATATATAGTCACCGGACAAAAGGCTAGCCGCATGACAAATGGTGCCAATCGTACACTCTAGTTATTTTGGTGGCCCTAAAAAGGACCTGGTGGCGAGAAAGCTGATGTTGGTAGTGCCGTGCTGAGATGTTAGGCGGCTGTGCCCGCTGATCGTGGTGTACTGCTGTCCTCCTCTTCTTTCGGCATCGGTTGTAGAGTCGGCTGCCGGCCCAGCGACGTCCATCGCTGGCACGGAACGGGAGTGCGAAGACGCAAGAACGGCGGCGGTTCTATTCTTCAGCTGTTCCTTCCGGCTGACTCCGCCTCGATGTCGTCCGAGAGAGGAGAGGAGATGAAGTCCGTCCGATGGCGTGGCGATAAAGTCTGCCCAAAATTTTCTGCCGGCCTGGGTTTTATTAACTCACCGGGATCGCTGATTCGCTAGCTCCGAACACGCAGTTGGTCACGTCTCGGCGGCTGCTGATGCTGGATTGGCTCGCTGTGTCCACCGCTGGTACCGGAGAGCAGTGTTCGCATACCGCTGCCGTCACAACTCCACCGGGGTCTTGAATGCTCTCCGGTACCCAGCCTACTGCTCTTCTCCAGATGTTGTGGAGGTGTCTGTTGGGCGCCATGTTCATTAGTGTGCCGGCTGGTAGCTCGCTGGGGTGGCTGGATCTTGCATCCGCAAGATGATCGTCACCCCACGTTGGGTGCCACTTGTCAGCGGACAAAAGGCTTGCCGCATGACAAATGGTGCCAATCGTACACTCTAGTTATTTTGGTGGCCCTAAAACGGACCTGGTGGCGAGAAAGCTGATGATGGTAGTGCCGCACTGAGATGTTCGGCGGCTGCGCCCGCTGATCGTGGCGTACTGCTGTCCTCCTCTTTTTTCGGCATCGGTTGTAGAGTCGGCTGCTGGCCCAGCGACGTCCATCGCTGGCGCGGAACGGGAGTGCGAAGATGCAAGAACGGCGGCGGTTCTATTCTTCGGCTGTTCTTTCCGGTTGACTCCGCCTTGATGTCGTCCGAGAGAGGAGAGGAGATGAAGTCCGTCCGATGGCGTGGCGATGAAGAGTGCCCAAAATTTTCTGCCGGCCCGAGTTTTATTAACTAACCGGGATCGCTGATTCGCTAGCTCCGAACATGCAGTTGGTCACGTCTCGGCGGCTGCTGATGCCGGATTGGCTTGCTGTGTCCACCGCTGGTACCGGAGAGCAGATGTTCGCATACCGCTGCCGTCACTATATATATATATATATATATATATATAGAGCCATATGTACACTGTATGAATGATCATTAGTGGTTACAGTCAGCAATAGATTACTCAAGTACTAAAGAATGCATCCTTTATAACTTTAAGCAGAATATAAATTACAGCAATAAGTTATAATCAGTTACATGAAGTTTTAAATGCAGCCTTTGAACAATTAATATATTACTGATAAGTTATAATTTTCCATCTTACTTCACATTCTGAATTCATTTTAAAACAGTAGAAAATTTCTAATGACTCTTCAGCATTGGGTTTCAGTTGATTATCACAATTAAATTATTTGAAAAGGTTAATAGCAGGCTTCAACAGATCACATCCTGTTCTCTTACTACAATTTCAATTTTGAAAGTTAATTAAACTGTTACGGAATCAAACACTATACTTCAGAAATCTTTACGGCAATGTCTTTACAAGAATTTAGAGTTTCATTTAAATCAAAAACATCTGTGCACTGCTGATCACTGAGCACTGAGTTAGTAAATGGAATGTTCCCACTTGTTTTAATGACTGACTTAGCATTGCGAAGAACTCTGGTTGAAATGTGTAGTGTGTGTGTCGGAGACCTGGAAATCTACGTACTCTACGGGGTCAGCGATACTTCGAGATCTTAGATGCATGCTGGTCAAAACGGCAGGTTGAATTAATTCGTCACAGCGGCGATGCACGGCCTGGCTAAATATCGTCGTGCTCAAGGTCGCTACCGCCGGCTTACAGTGAAACATAGCTTTGAAGGCGACAGGCAACGCGATCAAGAGCGCGTAGACTAACGCGGCAGCACTTCAAATTCAAAATCTGCCCGACACAATTCTCTACTAAATTATACCATGCCGTGACTCGGCTAGCCACAGCACAGTACTAAACTATGATATGCTGCCAATTTTTGAGAAAAGGGGTGATGTGACTCAGCATTTATCGTGAGATCCGTGGTTGTCGGTTTCCGGTATATTTGATTTTGAAATTTTTCATCCAGTCTTGTAATTGTCAAATCGAGGAAGTTAAGTTTATTATCTACCTCCGTCTCAAATGTGAACTGTATGTTTTTATTGATACCGTTCATGTACTTTTTCATATTTTCTATTTGTCGTATTGTGCCATTAAAAATTATGAACGTATCATCAACGTAACGTGTATATGATATTATCTTCCCGGAAAGTTTATTTACGTTATTTAGCAAATATGTATTCTCATAGTGATTTAGGTATATATCAGCTAGTAAGCCAGACCGAGGTGACCCCATGGCTAGACCCTTTTTTTGGATATAATAATTATTATTAAATGTAAAGTAATTTTTGTTAAGCACAACTTCCAGCAAATTAATTATATCATTGATTTATTCAGTGTTACATATTTTGGCGTTAATAAGATTTGCCTTAAGGATAGTGAGTGTTTCTTGAACAGGGACATTCGTATACAAGTCAACAATGTCAAATGAGGCTATTTTATAATTAGGTCGTATTTTAATGTTTTTCATTTTGTTAACAAAGTCAGTGTTATTTTTTACACTGTGGTTATTATTTAATTTTATACTGTTTCTTATTTTCACTGCAAGTTTTTTGCTGACATTGTAGCTCGGCGCAGTTGTGAAATTTATCAATGGCCTGACCGGTGTATTGGTCTTATGGATTTTTGGTAGGCCAACAAACTGTGGTGCCTCTGCGTTAATGGGTTTTAGTGACCAGCGTGTGGTGTTATCAAACAACTGTGTACATTGACTGATTTTGTTATTCAAAACTTTGACGAACTCTGTAGTTGGGTCTGTTTGTATCATTACAATATTATTATTTAATATGAACTCATTAACCTTTGACGTGTATTCGTCTCTGTCTATTATGACTATAGTATTCCCCTTCCGCTTTTGTAATCAGCGCATTGTTATATATCAACTTAGTTTTTATTTGTTTCAGGGTTTTATTTTCTTTCAAGTATCTGTGATTTACCTTATGGAGCTTTTTGTCATTTGTTATATTTTTTAGGCATTTATTCAATCTATTGTTAATTACGGCACGGGTTTCGTTTTGTAATGTCTGGGCTTGGTATTGTTTTTACGGTGGCCTCCGCACTAATAATTTCTCGAATTATGTGGTCTTTACCGATATAAGGAATATTATAATTTAGCCCCTTGTTAAGGATATCTATGTCATCAGACGTAAATTGTGTAGACGTCAAATTTGACACGCGTGTAGAATTTGTGTTTACATACGAAGTTTTCCTCCTTTGTCTGTTTGTGTTTAAGAGCTTGAAGTTTTATCTTTTGTTTCTGATAAACACATTGCAGTATGCCATGAATGTATTTGTTGATAATCTGAATTACGTTATCTAGCAAGGCCACATGAATGCTAACAAGTAGCTTTAAATGAGTCATATATAAATCTCTGTTTAATTTTGCTTTCTTTTTATACAAATATTTAAATTATTTTTAGTTATTGTTTAATTGGACTATTGATTATTATTTAAACTATTACTAAATCAACTACTATTAATTGCAGCTATTAGTTCGGTGAACTATTATTTAATTGAACAACCAATAATTTCAACTATTATTTAATTAGACTATTATGCAATTAAACTACTAATAATTACAGTTATTATTTAAGTGGACTATTATTAAATTGAACTACTATTAAGTTGAAGAATTATTTAATTAGACTATTGGTTAATCGAACTATTATTCAATGAAACACTATTAATTTCAACTTGCTAGTTGACAGTTGAGTGTTGCTCAGGTTGTGTAATCTTTGCTGTTAGTGATAATTGTAATTGTTGTTGTAGCGAGTTTATTTTTTATTTACATTTGCTGACAGTTGAATGTTTTGAGATTGTATATTTGCTGTAAATGACACGTATAATTGTTGTTGTGGCCCATTTTGTAAACGGTAGAGTAAAATTCTATAAAAAATTCTTTAAAATTAAAAAATTTGAGCAACACTGACTGGATGATTTGAAATGGATTAACCTTGCCCTAAAGTGTAGGATATACAAGGGTGATAATTATATTAAGTACACAATGCTGTGATGTAAACTGTTTATATCACAATATTATGTACATTCCCAGCCTTATCAATATACTGTTTCCTAGCCTTGCATTTACATTACTGTCATAAATCGAATTATTCTGCTGTTTCCAGTTAACATTTGAGCTGAATTTATAGAAGAAAAATTATGAGGTTCCTTTTAAAATTATATACACAATTAAATTTTAAGTAATTTATAATTGGTTAACGTGTCCGTACAGTAGTTTTTCTATCGCTTCCTGTGACCACCACCTGCACCAAGAAGGGTTAAAATCCTGATGAAGATATTCAACGTGTCCAAGTAAATTGAGACAGACCTGCAACAAAATAATAATAACCTTATTTGCATAATACAATTTTCAGTATTAATTACTTCACTACAAACTTTGCACAGTGACAAGTTATGGTTTGTTAAGGGCACTATTATATTTTTCAATCAACTTGTAGCAATGTTTTGTAAGTCTGGTCAGCTCTTTGCACCAACAACTGTTGTCACATACTCATTAAGTAGTCATTGAAACTTACAGAGTACACCAAAAAATTGATTACTAACACTTCAAAGTTAATCCCAACTGAAATACCACTTTGAGAAAAATGTTTGGACCCATGCAAAATAAAGATGGCTCATGGAGAATATGAAGGAATCATGAAATAAATAATCTCATGCACGGAGCTGATATAGTAAGGTTTACAAAGAGTATAAAGGTTTACACTTTAGCCGATACTGGGAAATCCTATAGAGTATACTCATAATGTTCAGTTGCCGCATATTTGGAGAGAATAACCTGCCATGTGCCTGACCAATGTCATTTCAGCTGTGTGAATACTTCTGGCCTAGGATTTTGTTATAGTCCACTTCTCAGACGCCATACAGGAGTGTAGGATTCGAGTAGTGAAACATAACTATCAATGTAAAAAGGATATTTTTACTTAACAAAAAAAATCTCATCATCTTCTTAATGGTTTTAGGCTTTAGCGGCCTGTTCCTATTCCACAGTCCACCTTTTCTTAGGTCTACCAACTTTTCTTCTCCCTCTAGGGTTGCAATCTTTCCCCATCTTCGGTATTCTACTTTCTTCCATTACACTGATGTGTTCAATCCATTTTCTTCTGTATTCTTTAATCCTTTCATAACTGCAAAAATATCTAATTACTTCTTACCTCTTCGTTTCTTATACAATCTCGTCTATTACACCTTTTAACTGATCTCAGAAATTTCATTTCTGCTGTTTGTATCTTCTGTTCATCTTTTTTCTTTATGACCCAAGTGTCAGAAGCATATGTAGGTATGTGTTGCCACTGTTTTATAAAATTGTATTAGGGTCTCTTTCCTACATTTATTTCCCCAACGTTCTCGAAATTGTTCCACATATTCTTATGAAATTCGTCACTTTATTTTCTATATCTCTCTCTTTCATAAGTAATGTCAGATCCAAGATGGTTGAAATGCTTTACTTGGTCTATGCATGTTCTGTCTACGGACATTTTGGTCCGAACCGGTTCATCTCCTATAAAAGCTATTACTTTTATCTTTGATTGAGATATGTTACAGTTATACTCTTTTCCTAAAAAAAATTATAAATTATTTTAATTAAGTTCAACTTACAGTACTTCTTTTTCAGAATTCCTTTGAATTTGCATTTACAACTGGATTTTAAAATCATGAATTAACCTCATACAACCTAATGCACATAACCACGACATATGTTACCTGTTTTTATCATACAAACTTCACATTTAAAAAATTGTCAAACAAAATCACTGCACTTAAATTGTGACAAAACCTGTAACAGGTTATAATTAACAATATTTTCACAAAGTTCCCAAGATTACAAATTTTCACCGTTATCACTAGAAGTAGTACTAAAACACTTCCTCAGTTCCAAGGAATCAGCTTTATGATTGTTCTACACCTCCTACTTGCTGTTATAATAATCAATACTTAAGGAACGCATCAACACAAATATCTCCATTTTATATCAATTTTTGAAGTAGTAGAGCAGAACAAATGACTGCACCAAAAATGAAAATGCGTTGGTAGATGTGTGGAATGACCAGGGAAGATCAAGAACAACATAATGAGGGGAACAATGAATGTAGCAAATAATATTGAATAAGATGCAACAAGGAAATTAGCAATGTGTTCAAAGTTAGCAATTTTTAATACCTGGGCTACAGTGTGTCTTATATGCATGCAACAACATTGTGAATAAGTTGCATAAGTTCAGGTTTATGTGGGGGGACCATTAGGTGAATCCTTAAGTCAGAAAGTAAAGGAACATGCCTTAAATTCTACAAGGTGATGGCTCTTCCCACACTTCTTTACAGGTCTGAGAATTGGACTTTAAAGAAAGGCAGGCCAGTCATATCCAAGCGGCTGAAATGAGATTTCTCAGGCACGTGGCAGGGTATACTCTCGATGATCAAAGAAACACAGATATATGGCAGGAACTGAATATGATGAGTATACTTGACAGGATTGCCCAGTATCAGCTGAATTGGTGGGAACATCTTTGCCAAATTGATGACTGCCGCATCCCTAAACAAATCTGGAACTATAAGGTGACGGAGACGAGAGGAGGGGATGGAGAGCTGTGGGATGTCTGAGGAAGTGCTGGAGTGACCAGCTCTAATCTTTGCCTGAGACAGGAACAAACCATCCTTGGTTTAATCCGTAAGGATGATGATGATGCAAGAAGGAAGACTACAGTGGTGTGGTAATGTACAGAGGAAAGAAGAATCATACGTGGGGACAAGGGTACTGGAATTGGGGTGAAGGGTACTGGAGATGGATGGATTGTGTAAAGGGTGTCCTCAGAGAAAACAACTATCAATGTACGATGTGCACAACAGGGACAAATGGAAACAAGGTGCCAGATAGAATGGGAAAAGACATACTGAGAACAAAGATCAGATCAAAATACTGGATCAAATACATCTAGTACAAAGCTGTGTAGTATTAAATACTTTTTACTAAGCCATTTAAAAATAATTTTCACACTTACGCATTGACTGGATCGAATGGATGCTCTGCATACAATGGGTAGACTTCGGCTGCTCGGATAATTCGTTGCGTGTCATACAACAAGAATGCCGAGAACAGCAGTAAACCTCCGTAAAGACTCATGGAGTACAGTCCTGCTCCTAGCATGGTTGTCGGCGGCAAGAACATTGAACCTACAACAGCAATAGTGCACGTTTCAATGCATATTGTATAATATCATACTCAACATAAATCTACACAATGTAAGGATGGTTTAAGGCCTGGGTGGACCCAGATGGCTGTCCTTGGGATGGCAACAAACTGAAGACTACAAAATATTGAATTTGACTTTCTTGTCCTTTTATAATTTTTGATTTATTTTAATTATGGTGGCTCAGTAGACCAGTGGGTATGGCACCTGGCTACTAATCTAGAGGTCCTGGGTTCGATTCCCGGGCCCGCACCATAAAATCAAGGTGGGGTTTTCAGCCCCCAGGTCGACACAGCCTGTTGAAAATGAGTACCTGGGATAACATCCTGGGGATAATAATGGGCGGCTGAAGCATAGTGCTGGCCACAATGCCTTCCGTGTATGCCGTACAGCTCGCATAAGCCAGCCTACCCTGCCTTACTTCTAAGCTGCTTCGGTGGTACACGCGGGAGCCATTATTATTATTATTTTTATATTAATTAAACTGTATTATTTACAATCAAGTAATATCTTTATTATTACTTGCCATCATTATCTTCAACAAGGATTAAAACAAACATGATATGTTCTGGTCCTGAGCACACAGACTAGAGCTGGTCACTCCAGCACATCTTCAGATGCCCCACACTTCTATATCACTTTGGCTTATAATTCAATAGTAGTTTGAGAAACGTGCCAGAGAAATCTCTTGGGCAATAAATACTACCTGACTATTAAAAAAGCACTGAAAAATGTATAAACAGCAAGTCTGACATCACTGTCGATGTTTTAGAGAACTATGTTTCATTATTATGGTTGACCTTGTGTAGCCAGCTTTATTTGCATAAATTTTAAGCTGTCATCTAGATGAATGTTACACTACACTTTATGCAACCAAAAATGTGAATTAATAAATAAAATAATAAAAGCAATAATTTTTCACAGTTTTCCATTCGCATACTATTGAATAAAAAGATAAAATATGTGTACAAAATAAACGTGTTTTTACAAGTAAAACGGGGCACACAAGCTTTTATGTTTGAAATCGAAATGTGATTGTGAAAATATGAAATGATAAGTGTTTTTACTAGTGGGAGGGAGGAATGGACATCAAAAACCACCTTGCAAGGAAACTTGTTATACCAAAACACCCCCGACACAAAATATAGGTTAGAGACTCGTTAAATTTAAAACTTATTATAGGCACAGTCAGCAAACTATATAAAGTCACATTACAAATTTTGAAAAAAATCTAAAACCATTCAATTGATTTTGTCATAAAATAGTGAGGTTAAATGACTAACCTTTACTTATGTTACTGTAAAATTGATTTATTCCTTTGGTCTCACCCAAATGTCACTCATACTACTGTCTTCCCTCTGTAAATTCAAATGTTAGCTGTTCTCCTTTATAATTTCAATGTTCCTTAGTTTATTTTTTTCAGTTATTTCAACAGTATTTATTGTCATCATCAGGACCTGTGTACGGATACAAGAGCAAATATCAAACACTGATTACTGCTTTTATAATTAATTACTAATACTATTAAGGAACTTTTACATTATCAGTAATTTAAATTGTAGTAGTGTATAAATTATGTTCTGTGGTATTATAATTTTCTTGATGTATTTAAAGAAAACAATATGAAATAATGCAATTATTTTGATGATGTAAAACAGTTTCAACTCCTTCACACATTCACACATACGCGCAACTAATTTATCTGTTGTGTTTGATATTTTCTCTTGTATCCATACACTGGTCCTGAAGATGACAATAAATATTATCGATACGCTGACACAAATAATTTAAAATTTGTGTTATACTTTTTTGACTGATCCTCACAAACCCTTCATCGTCAATGTTTATTAATATTTTAACTTTATAAAAAACAATCGAAGATGCTGATTACTACTATAGTTACTTACCTAATGAAGAGGCAAAAACAACTCCAAGACCGATGGCGAGAGGGCCTGACATATTCAGGAATTTGTCACTGGGTGCGCAAACGGCGACTGCTGATAAACCTCCTACAACACCAGCAGTGTACCTAACAGACATCACTTTATTATACATGAGACTCACGTATAAACACAAAACGATCACTCAGTGCCTCACTGATATAACAATAACTGACAGTAATTAACTAACAAAAGATTCAATTTATTTATACTATTTATTCTGTTTTAAAAGTACGCCTTACTTTTGTGACAATTTTTTACTACAAAATGTAATTTTTGTCTGCATGGAATCACTTGGTATAAACTTAACCTAAAAATATGTTCCCAGTTTAAAGTATAGCATGTGTCACATGGTCACCATCAGCTTCCTTCAACTATTAGCGCATGGCCTGCTATGGTCCGCTGGATGGTTATGAAAAAAAAATTATCCAAAGGATAAAGATTAATAATGATACATGCTGAGAATGACAAAGGAAGTGTTTTAAATGAATGCAGAAAATAAAATTATCATGTTGTTGTTTCTTATGGCTAGCCCAGAATCCAGGCCATCAGCTTTCTGCCATCCCAACACAGTTGTATGATGTTTCCTGCAGCTCACAGATTTGCGTCTAGTTTTTAGCAGTGGAAGAGGTGTTCACTATCCATCCTGGAGTTTGGCGTAGTGTGCATCCTGGGTCGTGGCATAGTGTGCATCTTTCAGAGGAGCAATGTTGGGGGGGACAACATTGCTCAGATTCACAGCACTCCATAAGCTGTACGTGTCCCCTAGGTGATACAAGAAAAGGGACTGATTTTAGAGATAACCGACAACGCATGAAGAAGGTGAAGAATAACAATAGTAATAATAATAATAATTATAATAAAAGAAATAAAAAAAATATATAGTCCATTCCAACGTAGAAGGAAAGAATAGAAGGCTATAAAAGAATGGAAAGGTTAAGGAAGAAAGAAGAAAGAGATTAAACCAATAATTAATAAAGACAAACTGATATGGAGATATTAGTATAGAATTTGAAAAGAACAAAATATCAAAATTCAAAACAAAGTAAGAACAACTTACTCAAAATATTTGAACCGATTTAATTTTGAAAAGAACAAAATACCTAAATTCAAAAAGGAAGTAAGAACAACTTACAACCAAATGTTTAAAGTAAAATAATTTGGAAGAAAAAAACAAAATAAGGACAAGGTAAACCACATCCTTCAGAACAAGTAATTTTAAAAAAGAGAACTATAATAAAGAATAATAAAAAACTGAGATAACATATAAAAATTTAAAGGAAATGAGGACAGATTATACAAAACAATTATATAACCCAATTTTGAAGGGAATAACGGAAAAATAACATTTTTATGGAGAACAAACGAGACAATTAACAATAAATTAATAAGACAAGACGATCAATTAAAAAGGACAATGAACCACTAACGGACTATCATTATAATGAGAAGAATTGAATTAATAACTATAGATACAGTTACTAATTAGATTTTTATTGTATATGATAAAAGAAGTAAGGACGCGGAAAACAACTATCGTACGAAGTAAGTTAGAGAAATATTACAGTACAGTCATACCCCGCTTAACGCGAGTGATACGTTCCTCGGCAATTCGCGTAAAACGAAAATCGCGCTAAGCAGGGTTTCCTATTTTTTACCGACCAATACCTTGTTGTTTTAGTTTTTATTGGTTTTATATGATTTTCCTTGTCAAAATGTGTTATAAACATAATAAAATACGTATGTACGTACAAAGGTTTTGATAAATAAATATTAAAACGTAAAGTTTAATTCTAGTTCTAAGTTTTGTAGTTCTACTATTTATAAGCCACTCGTCGTTGGCGTCACTTTAATACAAACTCAACTCTTCTCTTTTAAAACTTTTTACTTGTTGAATTTAACAAGTTAATTCATTAAATATTTTCTTCAACTATTTTTCATTTATTTATTTAATGGTTTAATTCGATTTTGATGGGTTTGTTTATTTATATTTGAGTAATTATTTGGTTGCAGATCCGTTGTTGAATGTAAACAGTTGCGTAGATCTCTTGACGTTAGTTCACTCTCCTGTTGAATAGTGTCGTCTGTTTGTGTCAGTGTATAGTCTTGACAAAGTTATTTTATATAAATTAAACCTTCACGTACCTGTGATGTTGTACTAGATGTTCAGTTGGTCACAGGTGGTTAATGAACTGTCAAGCTTTTGATCAAACAGTATATTAATGCTGTGAAAGCGTTTTGTAAACACTTTTAAATTTTATTTGGGCGCCATATGGGCTTTCGAGAGAAATGTCCCATAAAAAGAATTCTTCTGAATAAATTAATAGTTAATTCTGATATTTTATAAATCAATAATTGTTTAAATGGTTAGATCAAGATCATGCATTAAATTTCTGTTTATTTGTTTACTATAAAAATGCAACTCAATAATTAGTAATACTTATTAATTATTTGTTGAAATAATTGTTGACAATTGTTGTTACTGTACAATTCAGTTACTTATTATTCGTTCTATAATAAATTCAATTAAATACATTCATTTGAAAATAACAAACGGATCACAGATCATCCGGTTTTTTACTTTTATCTAGCTCAGTTCAGTTACCATGAAAACTCTAGTTATAATCGATAGATTATTTATAATTGTTATTTGTCTCAAGGGTGACTTCTTTTAAGTTACAGAATAGAACGCCACAGCCTTATTTTACAATGCTATTATGATATATCATATTGTTAGGTTAGACACCTTTAGTTATTGAAAGTTAACAAACGAAAAGTTCATTTATTCTGAATAAATTTTAGGTTAGTTATAAGAACGTTAACACATGAAATCTTATGTCAGAATATGTTAATTCCTCTAAATAACTTTAAAACAGTGTTAGTTACTTATAGTATTCTTGTTTCTTGCGTCAGTACATGTGTATTATTCTATACTTTTATTGGCTAAAATGTAAACAAAGTAAGTATTAGCACTGTACTCCCTGGTGATTAATCCTAATGATTAATTTATTAACACTTCTAACGATCTGATTCAATGATCGTGTTTACACTTCACTGAATTTCGGACATGAACGGGTTTATTTTCTTCTTGAATAAGCTACTGCTTTGGATATGTTTGATACTTAACCTCGTTCGTTCACACGCACTTCTTGTAAAAGTTTCACTACTATTGCCGATGCACTGATTGAATTATACTTCTTCCTTCTCGCTGACTATTAAATTTTAGATGATTAGTTGGCCTGGATTTGTTGTTGCTGGTTGAGTGAATTTAGACAAAATGCTTCTCTGTTTACAATGACAATCGTTTATATACATTTTTCAGAAAGCCGCTTGGCGCTCTAGGAACGTTTCTAAAGTCGTTCATGATTGGTCTGAAATTATGTCATGATGACATAATTCTATTTATAGGCATTACATATTTGTATTTTGGCGTCCGTCTTGTTTGTGTTATTATTCCTTGTATTTATTCAAGACTTACCAAATTTATGATGCTAACGTTTATATCTTAGTAATTCCAATTCCAATTCGGGTTCTATTACTATCATTGTACAGCTTATTTATTTATCTTTATTTTGACATGGCTTGATGCCAGTTTGGTCACAGTTTTCATTAATATTTCTTTATTTTAAACTTACTAGTGCACTGTTTACTTTCGTCGTCTGCTAAATGTTGCAAATCCGACTATTAATTTTTATCTAATATTCGTTTAATTATTCTTAATTTCTAATTTGAACATGATTAATTGATTAAAAAGAATACCTTATTATATATAAATGCTGCATTCAGCTGAACAATATTAATTATCTGTTTACATTTGTTGATTTACTAACATACACTTCCATATTTTACTATTTTTATTTTAACATGTCCTTCTCATCTCTTATTTTTACAACATCCTACATGTGGTGGTGCTTTACATTCTTTTCATCATTGTCACGATTCTACTTCATTATGCTTAGTAGGGTTTCTATCTGGTTCTTATTTTCTTGATTTAAATTGGTCATTCAGGGTCTGTTATCATCATGTTACAATGCTTTGTTCCCTGACTATTATTATATTTCTGTACACATTTTATTTACTTATGAAGTTACCTAAACATATACAGTGCTTACATTTATAGTTATTCTTAATTTATGATAATACATATTTGGCTTTCACATTATCTTTTACAGTTTGTGACTATTCCTAGCATAGTTCTCTATATTTGTCTCTTTTAAATCATTGCTTTGACTTGGATCAGCTAATGCACTGTTTTTTATTCATACATACCTGCTAACTTTCCAAAAACCCAATCAGTAAAAATCCCGCGCGTCAAAATACGTCCGAACCCGCGCGTCGAAACACGCAAGAACCCGCGCGTCAAAATGCAGTTTAACAACACAAAATGCATGCATATTTTTCACTTCAGATAATTAGAGTTCTATAGCATTAATACAATATTCTAAAGGACAAAATATTTAACGTGAATTAAACGACCACAAGTACTTGTAAAATTTATCAATGAAATCCACTTACCCAACGTTATTCGTAGGCTATGCACACAACCGAAGAAAATTTTGCAGAAAAGAGTATCTTGCTGCACTTCAAACCAAAAAGATAATTATATACAGTACACTGAAGTTATTTATATTATTTACAATCACATGCACTTCCTTTAGTCCAATTTAAGGGATGAACTTGTAGCTTGTTTAGCTTTCTTTAAAAAGTCTTTAGAAAAAGTGCTTTTATGACATGGTTCAAAACTGTTCGTCTTCAAAATGGAAATGGCTTCCAGAGTTCCATTGGACATAGCTGACCTGAACTGAGTCCTATTCTTCTTAACTAGGCTAAAAATCTGCTCGCATTCTGCATTACTATGTGGTATTGTAAGAATAGACAACATGAATCTAGAGATTCTGTCGAATTTATGATGTCCATCAGCTTCAAGGATGTTTGACACCTGAGCCCATTTAGAAACAACCGAACCCTGTTTACCTTCAACAGAAGACAAGTCATCTACCTGAAAGGCTGCAAACTGCCTTTGGAGTTCATTGACAGCATCGTCTCTTGTTTCATTGCCTTTCCGCAACAGAATAATGGGAAACTTCTCCAAAAAGAAATTAACGGAAGAAAACTGAGCTTCTTCGATGCTGTCAAGTTTTGCAACCTGTGCATGCTTCAGGACATCACTCCTGAAAGGGAACTTATTGACCATGTAATCGCAGGCAGTACAGAAATAGTTTCTAACAGACGACAAAAATAGAGATTTGTCTTCATCTTTCAGTGTCTTACTCTTAACCAAGTTCTGGGTTTGAATGCCAATAATCAATTCCTCGTTAACTTTCTGGTTCTGGATAGGGTGATACTGGACATCAAGCAATGCAGAGCCTTTAATTACATTTGGTTTCACAAACTTAGTGAGTGTCTGTTTCAACAGATCCATCATTAAGTCGAATAATATGTGAATATGCGGGGAAGCACTCTGAAGGACTGTATTAACTCTTTCAAATGATGTGATAGTTACATGCAGAAAAGTGCAAATAGCCTTGTTAAGGTCCGAAGAAAGAAACATGAACAGCTTTTCTTCGCGAGATGTAGTGGGATTTACGTTTCGCAGAACTGGCGTGTCACATTTGGAAGAACGTGCCATTCTTTTGGCTTCAGATGAGGAGGAGCAATCAAGAAGTCTCTTTTTCTGGTTGTCATCAGATCTACTGCGGCCTGCTTTAGGAATGGTGAAGAATGACAAACTGGCAGAAACGTTTGGAGCACTCACTACTTCATCCTTGAAAAACGAAAGAAGTGGATCCCACTGATCTAATAATCTGTCTAAACACCTGCCTAAGGATAGCCATCTTGTACACACGTGCTTCCACAATTTCTTTATTTCTTTTCCATGCAAACTTTGAAATTTCTGAAACCGTTCTTTTCTCTTGGCATTCTTCTCCAGGTAATAGAAAAGGTCAACAAGAATCTCATCGATTCTGAGTGGTAAACTTGCTGCAGCTTTCTCAGCAGCTAAATTAATGAGATGGCAGCTGCAACCAATGACTAAAATATCTGCATGAGCTTCTTTCAGAACTGCAAGAACTCCATTTTTCTGTCCAATCATAACAGGAGCATTGTCCGAACAGAATGCAAGACAGTTTTTAATTGGTATTTTGTGGAATTCCAATTGCAATAGTAGCAGCTTACCAATGTTGCGTCCAGTCAAATCTCCTTCCAATGCTGGTACCGATAGTACACTACTTGTAACATTTTCTTGCACAGCATCATAAAATGTAACCACTATCGGATACAGCTTCGAACTAGTGTCATTGCTTCCATCTGTGGACAAACAAAATGGTCCATTCTGTAGACGTGTGACAATTTCTTGGGTTGTACAACGTGCCATTTCGTTCAAAACACACGCTGTTTTCGTGCGACCACAGCCATACGTTTTAGCAATTTCCTATGTAGGGAACATCCTTCTGAACAAGGCTCCTGCGTGATCAGCTGCAGCCAGTGGTATGTTGTGCTCTATTAGAAAAGAAGTAAACAAACACTCGGCTTGAATAACATCGTAATTACTATCTCCAGCTTTGGTAAAGAAGCTATGTATTTTCTCTGCCTTTGAATTCTCTGCCTTTGACTTCAAATTACTGAGATGTTTAGCACACTTAATATGATTTGTAATGTCGTTTTTGCCGCCATGAGCTATATTAATATCACACACACGCACGGTACAAAACGCAAATTTTTCTCCTTTTCTGGATTTCAAGATGCATGGGAATTCCAAAGAATAGGATTCCCTGAACACCTGAAAATACTGTTTTTTCGTGTATTCACTCATGATTTCTGATAAACAACACAGTCATAAAGCGACAAACACAATTCACGTTATCCCACAACTCACAACATAACCTTTGCATCGAAATAAGTGAAGACAAAAATGAAGCAAAAATAGCGACAAGCACAATTCACGTTTTTTTTCAAACTTGCAGCATAACCTCGACTTCCCAACGCGTTGAGAAAAATACAACGCAAAATAAACAATGAGCACGATTCACAAGGTCTTTCCCCAATTACAACATATAACGTTCCAGGCTACGTTATAAATCCAGGGAACCCATGATAATTGACGCTAGCCAATTATACAGGCTGCCTACGTTGTAACAAACTGAAAAATCAACACAACACTTAGAACAATAATAATTTGTGATGGTACAATCATGGTACATTGTATAATTACATAAAATATGGTAACGAGATCATAAATATTGTATTTTCCTATTTTTTGACATACCCAACCCAACCTCAAACACTCTATATAGAATTTACGGTGAGTGGACTATATTACAGTATTTGCCAGGATTTGAACTAATTCATGACAAAAAACAGTGTCACATCACAAAAACAGTGTGCAGTTATTGAGATAAGCAGAGCCAAGCCTTCATTATGTCAGAGGCGGAGAATGTGTTGACAACTACAAACGGCGATGTCAACAACTTAGACAAAGGAATGTGACGTCAATACACCCCACTTCCGCAGATTTCAACCAGAAATTGCCGTCATTTCATCTGCAGCTCTGATTTGAGCCGGCCGGCCGCCCATTCACTTACGAGTGAATTTTAACTTTTTAGACCACTGTAGGTGGTTAAGAAACAGTATAAATACAGTGCGCCAACTCCAAGAT
The DNA here is from genome assembly GCA_034769895.1 of Magicicada septendecula. Lineage (NCBI taxonomy): Eukaryota > Metazoa > Arthropoda > Insecta > Hemiptera > Cicadidae > Magicicada > Magicicada septendecula. Next base: position 1,374,142,849 of record CM068367.1, on the reverse strand, counting down.
GTGACCGGGAAAATCGCCGAACTCGCGGTGCGCGAAGTTCGTGCAAACCGAGAACAACCAGCAACACTACATTGGTGAGAGCGTTCCTTATATATTTTGAATCCTTTATTTCCCAATATATGTTATTGTAGAAATCAATCATTTAACAAATTATTCAAAATTTCAATCAAAATTTAAGGAGCTCCAAAATTTAAATAAGTTTGTACCATGATAATGAAAGGGTGAGTGGTTGTGTGCGTGCATAATTATTCTAAGTGCTGGGTTGAGCACCACTATATAAATATATACATGTTATTATTGTATAATCATTTAAACATATAATCATTAAACTTAATCAAAGTTATTATTACACATTATGTTTTTGGAAGGGTTACAGTTGGTTTAAAAAAATGTTATGTAACAAAGTAAAGAATAAAAAGGGGTATTTCATTGGTAACAATTAGAACAGCTGTTTTGTTATTTCAAGCAATTTCCGTTTCCTATAACTTCGCGTAATGAACTTCTGGCCCATGACTTAGTTAATTGCATAGATGGCGTCTTAGTTTTTGTATACATAACCACATTTGTGAGATATATCGTATTTATAAATTCAAAAATAACGTAACTGTACAGGTGGCGCCCGAACAGGGACATTAGGTGGTATTATTTAAACATATTATTACCTAATGTACGCCTAGAAAGAACGGAACAAATTGCTTGAGGTAACGGAGACAAAATTTTATAATTCGTAAACATAACCCCACAATTAGGTTATACAATTGTATGCATGCGTGCATTACACGATTGCCAAAATGAGTACTAATGACAATATTACGTTAGAAATAGGTACAACTAATGTAAATTTGACTGGCGAGATGGATGTACAAACACCTCAAACTAGTCAGATTGACGAGGTGCATACGCCTGTATCTGTAGCAATAACGAAAGTCAATACATCCATTTCAACTAGTTTAGATAGTAAGCAGGATGAAACTAATGCAATGATGCAACTTTTATTAAATAAATTTGACAGTTTTGATAAAAAACTAGATGAACAGAAAATCGATTCTAATATTAAATTCAATGAATTAAAGAATGAAATAAAAGTGAGTCACAATAAACTTATTAAAAAATGTGACCAGCTGATTACAAAATTAGATAAGTTACATGTGGTAGAAAGTAAATTAGAAAGTCAGAAAGTACTAGATAGTAGTACCCAGCAAAATGCTGTACTGGATAACCTATTTAAAACTGATAATTCCAAAAATGAATGTACTCTAGATAATACAAATAATACAGGTAGTAAGATTGTGGTGGTAGAAGAGGATAAACATGATAATGAAAATATAATGCATGACAATGAAATATTTGAGTTTATGAAGTCAGAAAGAAAGTTGAGAGAAAGTATTTTAGTACAAGGAATGCAGGGGGTAGAATTTTCTTTTAATGTTGTATTAGGGGGTGAAGACAAGTCTTCATGTAGTTTGATAGACGATAGTTCTACAAATAAAGTTTCTTTTAGTTTTTGTGTACCTAAGAGGTGCAACGATTTTATGATAGGAACCCTTGCATATTTGGAGAGAGAAAATGTATTTTGGTGTTATGGAGAGAAATGTATTAAGAGAGAAAGTATAGAGAGATATTGTAAGAGTAAGAGAGTAATAAAAATATTTAAAGTAAACAGAACTTACAGACAACTGTTAGAAAGGTTAGGGTTAGATGTGGTATATGAAAATGATGACTACTTGCCTGATAATAACAATAATTTGAAAATAACAAGAAATGAGAATAAAGACCTTAGGTACTTACCTGTGGTGGAATATTATGGGGATAATTATAATATAAACCGATTAATGACATATGATACTAAGACAAACGGAACTCTACTTGATAGTAACTGGAAGTATTTGATTAATAACAATTGCATACAGGAATATAAATATAATGTTGCAAATAATAAAATCTATGTATTAAATAAGAATTTATATAGACCTAAGATTCGTTTATTGTTTAATGATGGTGGATAGACTGTTATATTGTGAAATGAACATTAAATAATAATGTGCAAAGTGGTTTTGAATTGGACTGTTATGGACTGATTTTGATTAATGACACAATAATGAAGTTGGAGTGTATATTTTTATTGTATTTATCCATGTATTTTGATGTGTATTATGTATTACAGGTACCCCAGTGTGTATTATTATATATTCTATATATGTAACATGTTTAATAATAATATTTTAATTAATTACTAATGAATAATAATGAATGTTTAAATAATTATTATATTGGAATTTTGAAAAGAGGTATTGTTATAAGTAGGTAGGAGAGGAATTTTATAAGAGAATTGTCAATGATTACAGTAAGGTAAGTGTTTAAACAGGTATAGAGCCTGGGTATAGATAAAATGCAGGTGAGTTATTTAATTGATGTAAATGGAGTTAGAAAGATAAGAAGTTTTAAGAAAATATAAAGAGAATTAATAGATATTTAGGGACACAGTAGTTAGTGATTATTTGTAAAGAAGGTGTTTAAGTAAAGGTACATACATATATTTGTTGTTGATGAATTCTGTAGTGGGGGTGAGGTGATAAAGAGTAGCCAACCAATAGTGTTGTGGCAGGTAATAGCGTAGTTTAAGGGAGTGTTTGCCGAATTTTATGGAAGGGCAAAATATTAGAGATGTATATAGCCAGTTAGGGAACACCCAACCCAGTGCAAAGACGAGCGGTGCCATATGATTTAAATGAAAATAGTAATGGAGTATATAATTGAGATATTGGTGTCATTGATAGGTAAATTTGATGGTCAGTTAGAAGAAGGTGAGTAAAATTATATAATGAAGTATAGTGAATATAGGAGTTATCCAGACTAAACAGAGATAGAAGGTGAAAGGTTAGGTAGTTAAGGAGGTAGAAAGTTCAGAGGAGAGAGGTAGTAGAAAATGAATAATGAAATAATAATGTAATATGAATAGTAACAATAAGTTTAAAATGTATTTTATTATTATAAATAAATAAATTTGATGTTTAATTAATAACTGCAATGGTAAATTTTAATTTAAATATAACTTAAATTTTAATTATACAAATGTTAATGCATATCTTAGATATGATTAGATATGATTAAATATGATTGAGTATTTAAAATGTATTAACTGTATTATTAATATATCAGTGTTAATTATTAATGTATTATGTATTTATTTGAAGACTTTTTAACATGATGTTATAATATGTGTGGGAAGAGAAAAAATTTTAAATGGCGCTGTTAATAATATTTATCAGCCAAATAATTAACTGTTAATAATAATAATAATAATAATTTTATTTTTGTTTTATCATGCACTAAGAGTATTCAATAAATAAATATATAGAGTTATTAATTCTTTTATAATTTGTTTTTCTCCAGATTTGGGAGATTATAATGTGTAATTTTCTTATTATATTTTCAATTATATCTTATTCAATTTTGGTATAATATTCTTTTTAATTCTTGAAGATTATAATATGTAATCTTATAATTTTATTAAGCATACTAAAAAATATATTAAGCCAACCCAGTGCTTATTGGCACAAACCAGCACTTAGCTAAGGGGAACCATATCAGTTAAGGAGGTAGTGATTCAATAAGCCACTATATTAATATTTTTTATAAATTGTTTCAGTGTTTGGGGTGTGACAGCGGTCCTGAGCTGGCCAACGCGTCAGAGCAGGGGCGTTAAGAGCCTAAGTGGCCTTATGGTGTTGGGATCTCGCAGGAGAAGTCCAGTAAGGTCATGAAGGTACGGTCCTCATCACCAGACCAAGGGTGAGTTATTGTTATTTTTTATATAAAATTGTAAGGGGGTTGTGGCGACTTGTCCTGACTGATCCCTTTAGGAAGTATGAAAGGGTCAATGAAAGTTTGTGTGCTTCGTCACACCATCTTTCATTGAGGGGGTTTTGTGATGGTACAATCATGGTACATTGTATAATTACATAAAATATGGTAACGAGATCATAAATATTGTATTTTCCTATTTTTTGACATACCCAACCCAACCTCAAACACTCTATATAGAATTTACGGTGAGTGGACTATATTACAGTATTTGCCAGGATTTGAACTAATTCATGACAAAAAAACGGTGTCACATCACAAAAACAGTGTGCAGTTATTGAGATAAGCAGAGCCAAGCCTTCGTTACGTCAGAGGCGGAGAATGTGTTGACAACTACAAACGGCGATGTCAACAACTTAGACAAAGGAATGTGACGTCAATACACCCCACTTCCGCAGATTTCAACCAGAAATTGCCGTCATTTCATCTGCAGCTCTGATTTGAGCCGGCCGGCCGCCCATTCACTTACGAGTGAATTTTAACTTTTTAGACCACTGTAGGTGGTTAAGAAACAGTATAAATACAGTGCGCCAACTCCAAGATGTGACCGGGAAAATCGCCGAACTCGCGGTGCGCGAAGTTCGTGCAAACCGAGAACAACCAGCAACACTACATTGGTGAGAGCGTTCCTTATATATTTTGAATCCTTTATTTCCCAATATATGTTATTGTAGAAATCAATCATTTAACAAATTATTCAAAATTTCAATCAAAATTTAAGGAGCTCCAAAATTTAAATAAGTTTGTACCATGATAATGAAAGGGTGAGTGGTTGTGTGCGTGCATAATTATTCTAAGTGCTGGGTTGAGCACCACTATATAAATATATACATGTTATTATTGTATAATCATTTAAACATATAATCATTAAACTTAATCAAAGTTATTATTACACATTATGTTTTTGGAAGGGTTACAGTTGGTTTTAAAAAATGTTATGTAACAAAGTAAAGAATAAAAAGGGGTATTTCATTGGTAACAATTAGAACAGCTGTTTTGTTATTTCAAGCAATTTCCGTTTCCTATAACTTCGCGTAACGAACTTCTGGCCCATGACTTAGTTAATTGCATAGATGGCGTCTTAGTTTTTGTATACATAACCACATTTGTGAGATATATCGTATTTATAAATTCAAAAATAACGTAACTGTACAAATTACTCTAATAATAGGACACAAGGGAAGGTATTTTAACTGATTTATGCACTCACTTCAATATGTAACAAGATGACATCTCTTTATTAACAAATGATATATATATAGATCCCATTACATAAACATTTTCTCATACTGAAATAGTTAAAAGGGGTTTTCTGTCAAACAAACGATCAAACAGATCATGTATTTTACCTCGGATCCGAGTCTCTTTAAATCTAGCAAAGACGTCTGAAATTTACTTTACTTATCAAGAAGGTTGCATTGTTACATGAACACCATTTGAAGAATGGTATTATTTAGTTAAGGGATTAAAACTTATATATCAAGAGTAATGTTACAACGTATGATTTTAGAAATTACTGGTTACATTTTTCTAAAACTTAATGCTCAGGGATTGTCTTTTTAAAAGTCTTTGACATGTATGAAAACTTATATTTTAAATGTACATAATTCTCGGTAGACGAGCTACCGAGTCACCTCTTAGATACGCTTTTTCTGTCCGTGTCCTGGGGTGTGAATCTTCGGTACTCTGTTAGTCGGGGTAGTCATCTGGGTAGTGTTTCCGGTGAAAGTCCTCTGGGTGCATTAATGAGGAGATGGATGTTATGCTGCGTGACGTCGGGCTGATCCTCGGCGGTTCTGGTAAGTGTTGTTTAGGTGGTAGTCGTCCGTATCTGCAGTTGTGCACGTCACATATTTACTGGCACAGTAGTACTGGATTTTGCATCTTCTTTTTACATTAATATCTGAATTACATTACTCGAACAATATTCGAGACTTCGTTTTTTAATTAACTTGAGACATCACCTTATATACGAATTCTTTTACATTATCACACTTTCTAACAAATTCCTCACTACATCTTCAATATATAACTAGCTCTCCACGCTTTTAGTGGAAGCTAACACTCAACTAAAAATCAAAAAGAATAACAAAACATCTTATGAAGAGCCCTCGCTTGGAGGTGTTTACACTCTGAAAGCCGCATCGTTACTCTTGCATTGTTACAACAGGTAGCTTGCAACGACGCGGAGTGAGTACTCCGCCATAATATAGTTCCAACTCTTTATTAATACTACATTCTTATAGTATGACAAAATAAGCTATCTAGACTTATCTTGTTTACAGGGATTATTATAACTACTACTTGTGACTTAAAATTATTCATTATTTACATTACGATTTACAGATGTTTCTAATTTACTGCCGGTTCGGTATGCACGTTGTGTCCGGAATAGGCAGGTCAACGCATGATAAATTTACTAAAGGGTTAACTGTATTATTCTTAACTTTTACATTCAGATTTTAATTACTTATTTAGTTAGATTTTTTTAATTTAATTTTCATTACTATTATGAGTTAGTTCAGGGGTATTTGGTTTAATCGTGCGATTTAAAGTACTTACTTACTTTCCGTTTTTTTTTAATATTTTTATTATTAATTTTTTTTTATTTATTTACCATTTAAATCGTCACAAACACAACATATTCTCAGCTTCCAAACACATGGTGCAAATAAAATGAAGATAAACAAGCGACGAGCACAATTCACGATTTCTTTAAAAACAATTCCAGCACAACCTTGACTTCCCAACACGTTGCGTAAAACACGAAGAAAATGCAACGAGCGCAATTCACACGTTATTCCGTAACTATAATATACAATCTCAGCTACGTAACTTGCATCCAACCACGCCAAGTCACCGAAACAAAGAATACTTTAACCACGCTTCAATCGGAGCGGCTTGTAAACCAACTAGTCGATCTCGCAACTCAAATATATCGATATAGAACGACTGCATTTCAGCCTGAAAGCATTGTATTCATATAGGAATGTATTCATGGTCAAAAACTGTAACAACCGGAAAATGCGATGTATCGAATACTCACGGGTCACACACATCGAGATAATATATTATATCGATGGTCACACAACATGTACCGGTAGCGTGCGGAAGCTCGTTCTGGCGCGAATTTTGAAAATAAGGTCTTCGTACGTAAAATCGTAAAATATCGTAGTTCATCCGTAAAGCCGTAAAACACACGCTATTCTGTAAATTTTACGGGAAAACCGTAAAAGTTGGCAGGTATGTTCATAATATATGGTACAATACTATTCAAGTCAGTTGTTATTTTGCTTAGTCTACTTGATTCTGTTTAGTCCAGGCAAACTAAATTAAAAATTTTTAGTATTGTTTAAATTAGCAGCCATCCTTACTATTTCTTTTATGAATTTGCTAACTGCTATAATTTTTGTTGTTCGACTAAGCTTTTCGTCATCACTGACATCATCAGGTCTTAAACAGGGTTGTTTAAGACCTGATGATGTCAGTGATGATGAAAAGCTTAGTAGAACAACAAAAATTATAGCAGTTAGCAAATTCATAAAAGAAATAGTAAATTAAAAATACCGTGAACGTGGGCAAAATTGCAACAGAAGATTTTTAAATTGATAATCAGTAATCATTACTGAACAACATATCCAAAATCAGACAAAATCCGACTACGGGAACATCCTGAAAAACGGATTTCAAAATGGCAGATTGAGTGATGTGTCGTATTAGGTTGTTATTTTTATTATGCTGTGGTTTTTTCTGTTTTTTATGTAGTTATAGCATTATAAGAACTAATTTAAGTTTTTGTTTGTTTCAGATTGAATTTCCTGTATGAAAATGGAGACTACTGAATTTTGTGTGATTTGTAAACAAAAAATAGACAATGGACAAAACATAATTAAAATTTCACAAAAAGGAGCACATGGTATAAATGAAGCCAGCCGGAGCCGTAAAAGTGATGTAGTTGCAACTGCTGGAATAAGTGTTCATACTTCATGTCGGAAATCATTTACTGATAAAAAAAACATTTACATTGTAAAACGGAAGGCAAGCTGTGAAGAATACCAAAGAAAAGTGCACGCTTAGTTGAGGGTCAAGTTTCCAGTGCTACTCACTGTTTGTTTTGTGAGAAATTTGTTGACTTTTCTTCCAAATATAAACCTAAATCAAAACACGTGAAAGTAAGAACAACAAAGTGTGCTGAGGCTATACAGCAATGTTGTGAGCGCCACTGCGATGAAGCTTGTGATCTGTTCCATGATATTATGACTGGCCAAAAACAAATGAAAGACGTAGAACTGTGTGACACCTTGTCTCAGATTGAGATTGCTTTGGAGATAAAGAAGAATCACTTGCAATCTTCTTCGAGAACAAGTAAACTCTGGTTGGAATACCAGCGAATGATCAGTGTTGTACGAACTTATTTGGTACGAACATCATCTCAGAAATGATAGGGAAGGATGTATTTAGGTATTCTGCTAAAAGGTCGGATAAAGTGAAAACTCTAGGATCTGCTGGCGCTGTCTGTAGTAAAGATGATTTAGATATACAAGTGGATCCAGCACTACTTTTCCAAAGAATGATGACTGTTGCCACTTGTGCTGATATGAATCTTGTTGATATCATGCGTTATGAACTTTGTGCGTACCCTGCAGCATTATTTGAATCACAAAGCCTGATGAGGAAAGCAGACAAATCGCAGTTAGCAGAAGCAATAGTCAAATACACCAAACATTTTAATAATGAAGAATCTGACAACGTGGAAAGTACGGAAAGGTACATTTTGGATGGAGGATCTCTCTTACATCGAATTTTGTGGTGCAACAATGACACCTACGAAAACATTGCAATGTCGTACGTTGATTTTACCCTTAAAACATATGGAAAAGCTGTCGGTGTTTTTGATGGCTACATTTGGTCCCCTACAATCAAGGATGCGGCTCACAGACGACGGTACACAAAGACAAGTAGAGATGTTAATTTTAGCCCATGGATGAAGTTTGTCAGCAAAAAGGAACAGTTCCTAGCCAATGGAAAGAACAAGCAAGCCATAATTGCCCTCATTAGTGACTTGCTGAAGAAACAAGGATGTACTGTTCATAACGCAGACGGTGATGCTGACGTGGACATTGTTCGTGCCGCAGTCTCATCTTCAGAACGTGTTCATACCACTGTGATAGGGGAAGACACCGATCTGCTGATTCTGCTTCTTTACCACGCAAAGGATAATGGGTTCAAGCTGTACTATCGTAGTGACGTAAGACATGGATCAACTCCAAATCCAGTGTATGATATCCTCAACATGCAATCTCTATTAGGTCGTGAAAGCTGCAACTTGCTTATGTTTCTGCATGCTTTCACGGGCTGCGATACCACATCCAGAATTTTTTCAGTTGGGAAATCCTCAGCATTTGTCAAACTGATGAAGGAGACAGAGCTCCACTCTGTTGCAAAAATATTTTGTTCTGATTCATGCCTACATTCAGATATCACTGTCGCTGGTAGAAAAGCAATGCTTCTTTTGTACGACTGCCGGTCACTGGAATGCACAGACAAACTGCGCCACCAAATGTTAGTAGTGAAGGTAACTACAGCAAAATCATTTGTTACACTGGAACATCTGATTCCGACCGATTCTTCAACAAAATATCATAGCTATCAAACGTACTTAAAATAAATATCTGGAAAGATACTAAAGAAAGAATCAAGCCAGAAGAATGGGGTTGGTATATAAAAAATAACTCGTACTACCCAATACTCTGCGATTTACCACCAACTCCAGATTATTTACTCAATATGATACGATGTTCCTGCACAAAAAACTGCGCTACATTACGATGCGGATGCAAGCGTAATGGCCTGCCCTGTTCAACAGCTTGTGGAACGTACCAAATCAATGGATGTGAAAACAACAACAGCTATGAATATGATGTAAGTGATGAAAACAATTAATTAAAGTTTTTTTTCTAAAACATTTCTGAAATTAAACGAACTTTTAAGCAACAATTTAAGATATGTACTGTTTAAGATATGTATATTGTTTAAGATATGTATACTGTTTAAGATGTTTACTGTTTAAATATGTTTAAAATATTGTGAAAATAAAACTATATTTCCTCACAAAAACGTGCATTACATTGCCTTTGCCTTAATTTGAGAAAAACTACTCCGCCATTTTGAAATCCGTTTTTCGGGGTGTTCCCGTAGTCGGATTTTGTCTGATTTTGGATATGTTGTTCAGCAATGATTACTGATTAAAAATCAATTCAAAAAGCTTCTGTTGTAATTTTGCCCACGTTCATTCACCCATTGCCTGGACTAGTTTATCAAAGGTTTTTATTGAGCTCACTTGACAGTTTATGTGGGAAACTTGTCTTGTCATTTCGTCTTTGTCATTCTGTTTATTCGTGTTGTATAGTCGTTTAATACATGTAGTGGATTTATCACTGTTTACTTGAATTCCTTCTCTCCTTTCATTCTATATTGGTTTATTATTTTTACTGTTACATTCGTCCTGGTTACTCATTCATTGTTCTTTTAGTATTATTCACCCTTCTGGTGTTCATTATTATTATGGAACATTTTGTGATGTTACATATGCTCCCCTCTCAAAATTGATAATTTGAGAAAAACAAGTTCTTTGGTTTGATGAAATTATCATTTTAACTTGGTTCAATTATAAAACTACTGCTTTCTTCTTTATCTAACATAATGGTTTTTTGGTGGATTGGTTTAGACTATGTTCATCGTTAGTCCTATCTTCAGCTTACAAGTATTGATCAATTTATCCATTTCATTGGTTATTTGGTTATTTACACATTTGTTCTTATTTTGATAATTTCCCTGTTCTCCTGTAGTAATACATTTCTCCTTCTCATTATACGTATCCTGATTCTTATAACAATTCTCCTTTTCTCTTGCATTTACCTCGAAGTTGTTGATTTAATCCTTGAAATATTATAATTCCCTAACATTTTCCCTAACATTTATAGCAGGTTCGGAGTCAGAGGGGCTCTCAGTGGCATCCATTCTCCGCCGTTCCTTAACTATACACTCGCAGATCAGAGGAATCTTCATCTCTGTCTGAGACAATAAAAAGTTGTACATAACAACAGTTGCACTATCACAACACATAAGACATAATATATTATTTATACTTCATTATAAGACATTATATTCATTTATTAGAATACTCAAGGGATTAGAGGTTCCATTACATAAATTCCATTACTGTATCACTTCTGATGCATTATCAATTCATTTAACATATTTTTCCTCACAGGTCATTATTTGTTATAACTTGAAATATTTGTTATATTATCATAAGCTTTATTGTTATTCATCAATACTACCTTGGATGTTGGTTTTGTTATTATTCATATTTTTATTTTCACACTTATTTTCATCACCATATAATTATGCAGTTAATTCTTAAATTCATCATCACCATATGTTATAGTTTTCTATGCTTCTTCATTTTCACCATAATTCATTTTTAACATTGATTATACAATAGTTTGTAACATTTTATGTTGGTTAGTTTCTTTTAATTATTTATTTAAGTAGTTGTTTCGTTTATTATCATTATCTCTTTGTTTGTCATTTAATCATTATCTCTTTGTTTGTCGTTTAATCATTATCTCTTTTCGTTTATTATACACTTTATATTAGATGGAGTGTTCATGATATTGTCTAGTCCTCGTCTGTTCCCGTAATTAGTTTATTTTCACTCGTAGTTGGTTTAATATATTTTAATTAGGTTCACATAATTCTTCTTCTCTGGTTTGCTTCATTTGGTTATCTATAACATCCGTCTTTCTTCTTCAATGGTTGATGGTTACTTGGTTTAACCATGGTCGATTATCCTTGTCGCTCTGTTTTCTTGGATTATTTTGGTGTCCAGATCGGTTTCTGTACTGGTGATGTACCTCTCTGTTGCTCGGCTCTTCCACTTTGCTGCTACTAAATCTTCATTCAGGTCACGGTCTTCCGTCATGGTTAATTCCTTTTTAATTAACAGGTATTGTAACTCTTCTAACATAAAATAGTCGTAGTAAAATATTACCTTATATTCGGTCCGCCGTGTGACTTCTCAAGTTGAATTTACGTAACGCGTTTCAAGGCATATGCCTTATCATCAGACATAAAATTTAAAAACTTAAAAACACACACATCACACAAGAAACATGTTTGTCAAAAATAATATATATTGTGCGCACCCAACAACATGTGCACATAATATGTTAATAGCTGTAATTTTATTATTTTTGACAAACACGTTTCTTGTGTGATGTGTGTGTTTTTAAGTTTTTAAATTTTACATCTGATGATGAGGCCTTGAAACGCGTTATGTAAATTCAAATTGAGAAGTCACATGGCGGACCGAATATAAGGTAATATTTTACTATAATTGTAAAGTGACTTGGATACCAACACGAACAAAAATAAAATAGTCACTGGTATTTAACACTATTTTAATCATTTCGTCATCTGGATTATTAACCAAATATTTTAATTATATTAAAAAATAAAACAATAAAATAGTTTTAGAGATTTTCACTCATCATTTATTAAAAATTATAATCCATGACAGCTGTTTCGGCAGCACAGTGCCTTCATCAGATGGTGTAAGCTGACTAATTTTCGTACAATATAATACAGAATATAAGATATAAGGCAAGTGCTATTGTTTAGAGAGCAATAGTAATCTCGTCTCAATAAGATTTAATACACATTACACAAACATATAACATAACATAAACCAAGTCTATTTATACAAATTAAGCAAAGGCGAGCTATTTAGATCTAACTGATCATTTAATAATACATTTAAATATTTGTGTTTATTAATTTCAAGGGTTTCTAATAAATCAAGCTTTGGACCCTTATCAGATAAATGTAAAATTTTAAAATTGTCATTATAACTATGGTCTTTTTCTAACAGGTGATTTGCATAATTTGAATTGCCATCATTATATCTAAAACTATAATTGTGACCATACATTCTTTTTTCGAAAGATCGACCTGTTTGTCCAATATAGACTTTATTACAAGACCCACAGGATAATTTGTATACACCAGACTTTTGCAGTTTATCTGTTTTACTCTTATTATTTTTAATATATTTTCCTAATGAAGCTATATTTACATTATAATTATTTAAAATTTCCGGGCTGAAAGGCCGTGGTCGATTCTCTCCCAATCAACTTCATTTTGCTCTATGAGGTTTAATCCTGTTTGAATTAACATTAAACCTTCCTGCAAAATTTTAGTTGACAAAATTCGTGGTGTTCTTCAGGAACGATCTCTTCTTTTTCCGCTTCATCTTGAGACTGTAGATCCAGAAGTTCTTTGTTTGTCAAAGGCGTCGGATTCAATCAATTCCATAATGTCTTGTTTTTCTATGGATTCTTCACTTAGCCTCCCTGTGTTGGCTAGCTGTGTGATGTCATTCACTAAATTTGAAAAAACTTTATTTTCTTCATTTTTGGCCACGTCCGGCCACAGTTTTTCCCAACAACCATTCATGCAATGTTGCGTAACTTCTTTCCATGAATGATCAATATTTTCAATGGCTTTCATAATGTTAAACGATATCCACCATTCTTTCTTTGACGTCTGAATCGATCAAACCAACCTCGACTTGCCTTAAATTCAATGGTCGAAAATTCTTTCTCCTTTTTTTAATGTCGTCGAACAGGGACTTAGCTTTAGCCATGATAACAGCCTGGCTTAAAGGCACTCACCACTGGTTCATGTCTTCAACCCAAACTGACAGTAGGTGTTCCATTTTTTCCATAATAGAGGATCTAGACCGATTCACTTTTGTAGCAGCAATAGATGTACCCGCGGACTGACTGGATAGCACAATTTTTTCTTTATTTTTTACAATTGTATGTACGGTGATTCCGATATGTCAAACTCACGACCGACTTCTGTGGCACCAACACCCGACTCCATACAATTTAAAATTTTCATTTTAATTTCAAGAGTAAACGATTTATGTTTAACTGCTAATTTCGACATTTTATCAGCGCACATTGTTAATCTGTTCTAATTGAATGTTCGAATTAAACTGAAAGGAAAACGTATTCCCAATGTTTAGAAACAATAACGGGGGGGGGGGGGAAGAGTGAATGGTTTTCCAGGAAATTGGCCGAGACTTAAGTTCAACAAGGGGCCCTAAAAAGAATGGATTAACCTGAACTACCATTCCAAGAATGTAAATTAGTACGTATACAGTACAGTTATATTTATTTGGCTGAGACAAGATAAACAAGAAACGTGAATACATTTCTGGCGGGAATGGAAGACGCATTTTGCAAACTAACGCCTACGTCACACACGTCCGCCTTTTCTACAAACATTGTGCACAGTTTAATCTGAGTTGTGGCATCGGGAACTCAGAAATGGTTAATAAACGTCAGCCACTGCTGTGTGTAGTGAAAATGTGTTGTGTCTATTCAGCGTCACCACGGGTCTCCAGCACAGAGATACGATTTCTCATTCATCAGAATCCCGCCAACAAGAGTATTCAAGGTCAAATAACATTTATAATGTGTAATGGCACAGCCATGTAAGTTTACAAAACGTACTACTGTTCTGGCTGACACTTATATACAGATCTACGTCTGACCTAATGCAACCTCTTATTTATCTGTACAAATCAGCTGTCTGTTTTTACGTTTCCACCAAACGTGTTGGTAGGCTGACGTGTTCGTACTCCTTAAAAAATAATATAGTAATGTAATTATGTGTTTATTTGTCATTTTCAAAATAAAATACTGTACGCAAACTTTAGTTGTTAAATTCAAAATTTACATATTCATTACATTTACGATGATACGTATTGTAAAATAATTATTAATGATGTGTACTGGGGTTTAATCAAGCTCCACGTTGGTATGCGTCAATTTGATATCAATATACTATATAGTTATACTATATATAGTTGTATTTCTTATTTAATTACAGTTACAGTTTGTAGTTAATTTAAAAAAATTTAAATTAACTAATTCGATCTGTTTAAAAGGAAAATGTTTATTATGTTGTTGTAAATGCGACCTCCTGCAACTCAATATTAATAAAAAAATTTTATTTATTATATCATTGCTGCAACTAGTATGTTGAACATAGCCCTGTGTTAATCAATTACTAAGTGTTTTACCAGAGAATAACTCTATATTACAGGTATCCTAGTTAATAATTCGGTAATTCTCTCCAACCCTATTCGGTCCGTATTATTTAAATTAATTCAAGTGTGGCGAAGAGAATACGTTAGTTCGGCACTCTCCCGTTTCCACCAGCTGTCTGCAGCAAGCGCTGCTATTCGTAATTGACCCGTTTTTATAGGTTAGTTAGTTTCACTTGATAGTTTAATCACCTTCTTTATCTGTAAATTACTCCCCCATCAAAATACAATACCTATTCTACAATAACACAGAACATCATGACATACAAGAAGGATTCTTTATTTATATTATTTTTTAATTTCCAACAGTCTTCCTCACAGTTTATCTGATCGTAATATCGATCGTACAATGCTGAATCGATTTGTTAATGGACTAGTACTGTATAATACAATTTAATATAATTTTTGTTTATCTCTTATCCCAGGGTACGTGTGATTCTTTTAACGATTAGTAAGGCCAGGTAATGCAAAATTAAGGTTACTAAGTATTACAAATTGTTATTAATTCTTAATGTATAAAATTAAATATAAGCTGTTGTTACCGTATAATGCGATACTCAAGATAGCCGTGTCTGTTTACAACCGCATGAAGACGTACTGATGAGGTTACTTTTGACCAGAAAATGTGTCCAGATTATCAATAAAGGTTGAAAGGTGATGTCCCGGAGTGTAACAGGAATTCTTCTGTTCTTCGTTCTTCTTCGCGATCCTCGTGGTTGCCGGTCCCAGTGGAATTGGTGTAGTATTATAATTTCTTCAATCTCTTGGAAGTGAGGTTTATGTCTCCAATACCAAAGGTTCTTGTGTATATTTGGTTTATATTTTCATTAATTTTGACTTCTTGTCCATTCAATAAGTATCTTGGTTTAATTGTAAATCGGGTTCATCATCATCTTTAATGGAATTAGTTTGAAGAAGAAATTAGTAATTCCGCTACTTTTGGGAGGTGTATAATTATATTTCCCGAAATCTAGTTCAGTAATTATTCATCAGTTTTGTTTGAATGGATTGGCTTTAATACATTAGATTTATTAAGGTTGATTCATTTTATTTTTTGTTTAAATTTGCCTACTGAACTGTTCCCAATAGCATATAACAATCGAATGTTGAAATCAACAAAATTTCTTGCATTTTAGTTACCCTAACAACCATTACTTTCTGTCATTGGATAATATTTGATATCCTAGAGCCAGAATTAGAAAATATTACTACTCTTTTTTAATAAAATAGTCCATGCTTGGAATTACACCAAATTACATAAAACTCTCACTTAATCTGCCTTATTAAACCGTATACATTTTACTATAATTTCATCTGAATGGACTTATTAAAAAGGTATTAAATTCCTTTTACAAATATTAGATTTAGGCCTATTGGTTTTATTACACCTGTTATAATTTTGTTTTGTTTTTAACTTAATTTTTCTTTACCTGACCTACTGTACAACTAGTCACTGGCTTATGGCCACTTATATCAATTTTAATTTCCTTGTTTCAATTCATTATATTATTCAGTTCATTATTGAACCCTTCATTGTTTTTTAACATAACTATAAGAACTACTTGCCAACTTATTAACACTTATTGCCTTTCTGGCCAAGTTTACAAACATTATTTTAAACATCTTCATTAATCAATTAAAGTAAATACATTTAACATAATATCATACCTAATACATGTACTTATACTTAATTATTTAAATACAATTTTAACATAAATAAAAGGAGTACCACTGACTAAGTACTTCTTTAAAGCAACAGCTCCACACTTACTATCCACAAAACATAAAATAAATATCCTGTAAACACTATATCATGCTACAGCACAACACCAAGTACATTTTATAACACATTAAATATTAATTGAACAGTATATTATACTCAACTCCTACACATTAAACTCCTCCCATTAGACACAATGTTTATGTTTTACATCTCATACTACTCATTACATATTTTAGATTTAGGTACACTTTTAATGTTTTATTACTTAGTAACCTTACTATACCCTGATTAACGAAAGAAAGTGACTGGCGGAGCGGCCGCGCGGCGACCGAGTTTGTAGTAAAAACATTCCACTTTATAACCTCGTGGAAACGTAAAATACAGGGCGAGAAATGTCTAATAAACTGTATTTTAATCATCAATTAAAGACGTTTTTAACAAACTTTTCTAATTTTTAAAATCTCTTTTCAATAAATTTACATTGTGAGTTAAAGAAAAAAATACACGAATTTGAATTAAAAAATTAGGGTTTATCGTTTTTATTACGTAAGAACTCAGAGGTTAAGCATCGGAAAAAAATTTCTTGTAGACAAATGGTAGTCCACCTTCTTTAGTACAATATATCAAAAATTGAGATTCCTACGATTAAAATTAACGACGTTATTAATTTTTTCCGAATGTCCTGTTAACTCAGTTGTTAAAAGTTGTACACGAATGAGATTTGCGTGACGCTCTCTTTAGATAACTAAATGTAGAAGACATATACAACTTACACCTTGTACGTGATAGGAATACTACAATGGATTAATATATAAAGTGAATTTCACAGAGAGCAATGCGTGGCGCTCTGCGGCGGAAGTACAGTCAGAACCTATTGGACCCATTTTATTCGCGCGCTACCGTCATTCCCGTACAGCGTCTCGGCCTCTCCTTTATGTCTACAAATAGCACACGCTTCCAGGAAAACTGAACCGTTATACGCACACTAAGGGTAAGGGAAATTTCCAGCTTTCAGTTTAGTTGATGTGGTGGTTGAGTGATGTCCGGTTGTTGGTTATCTTGATTTTAAGTGTTAGTTTCTTGTGCTTTCATTATAAATTGACGTGTTTTTAAGTTATTTTGTGTGAATATACTTCGGTGACTGAGCATGGAGCAACGTAACGAGGCTGAACCAAGGAAACATAGGGGAAGACCTAGGACTCGAACTCCAAAGAAAAGACAAACTTCGGGCCGAGGCGTACCTATGAAAGGACAGTCAAGAGAAATTGTGTGCAAAGTGCGGGAATATTTTGATAGAGAAAAGGCGAACAAAGGTCCTTTGATTCCGGTTAATAATGCAATACAGCGAACTGCAGATGCTCTGAAAATACATAAAAATACAGTTCTGCGAGTTTGCAAGGAAAAAGAATTGAAAGAAATACAAGATGACAGTAATAGCCAACTTTCAACTCCGGGCAAACAGAGGAAACGGGAGAAAACTGTGACAAAACTTGACACTTTTCAGGAAGACGCTATACGAAGACATGTATATCAATATTACATAAGAAAAGAATATCCCACTTTGAAAAAACTTTTATCATCGTTGGAAAATGAAGAGCTGTTTAATGGCAGTCTGTCTTCGCTTAGAAACGTGCTAAAAGGTTTAGGATTTACGTGGAGAAAATTTTCGGGCAGAAAAGTGATTATGGAGAGAAGCGATGTCGCTGCCTGGAGGTGTCGTTTTCTTCGCCAAATCAAAGACGAGAATTTCGATAATATAATTTGGTTCGATGAGACCTGGGTCAATGCTGGGCATTGTTTGAAACAAGGATGGACTGATGAGTCACTTCAGGGGACAATGTTAACACCTATAGGGAAAGGTGAACGATTAATAATATGTCATGCAGGTTCTTCAAAAGGGTTTGTTCCAAATTCCCTTCTACTATTTAAATCGAAAAAAACCGGTGACTACCATGAAGATATGGATCACGACAAATTCTTCGGTTGGTGTTCTGAAACTTTGCTAAATAACCTAGAAGAGCCTGCAGTAATAGTCATGGACAATGCTCCCTACCATTCTAAGCAAATTGATAAAGCTCCCACAAGCAAAGATAAAAAAGCTGACATACTTGCATGGCTGGATAGGAAAAATATTCAATCTACAACCGACTTGAAAAAATCAGAACTTTTGGAATTAGTGAAATGGCACAAGCCCCAGAACAAAAGGTATTTTGTTGATGAATTGATAGAGAGCAGAGGTCACAAAGTGATAAGGCTACCACCTTACCATTGCCATCTTAACGCCATTGAGCTTATATGGGCTCAGGTTAAGGGGTATGTTGCCGAAAACAACAAAATGTTTACTTTAAAAGAAGTTGAACGACTGACTAAAGACGGATTTAATCGAATTACTGCTGAGAGGTGGGAGCAAGTAGTGGACCACACCAAAAAAGTTATTATCGATGCATGGAATAATGAAGGACTAATGGAAGAAGCTGTGGAGGAAATGATTATATCCGTGGAAGACAGCAGTAGCTCCGAGGATGATAATTGTTCAGAAGATGATAATAGTGATGACGATCCAATGGAGGGTATCAGAGAACTTTCGTTTGAAGACTACTAACTCACAGCTATAAGTGTTTTTTATAGAGTGTTTTAATAGTGTATTTTTATGATTTATACACATATTTTATGAGCGGATTCCATAAAAGCTGAAGAACACTACAGTACTTGTAAGTACCGTACTGTATTTATTATTTATTTGTCAATGCTAATAACAAGTAATTTACTAATTGTTTTTACATTTCAATTACATTATAACAGTAAAATACTGTTATAATTATGCAATATCTGGTAGACCGAGCTTTGCTCGGTAGTTTTAAACATTTTAAACAATTTCCCAGTAATTACATTGCACTTCAATCAGTAGTATTAAAGCTGATCACAAAACAAAAACAGTTTATTAACAAGAAAACAATAAATACCGTACCGCAAAAGAGTAATAAACAATCATTCAAGACTGTTATAAAAAGCATGTAGTTCAACTAAACCACAAAAGTCTGGTCAGATGTACGTTTTTGACAGATCTCCAGGTAGAAGATTAGATTAAATAAGTAGACAGATAACTAAGTATATACTTATGAGAGATTGGTGACTCGTAGTAAGTTGGCTATGTGTCAATGTGTGAGCCGTGAGCGTATGCACCACTTTCTTTGGGCTGTTACTGTACCTTGACTCGATCGCGCGCCGTTGAGCGATGTTAGTTCTAATTTTCCTATATTAACTGATTGCGGTTATATTTCGTAATATTTGAAGGTTACATACCACTTTGTATTGATGAATACAATTTTGTTATGTTTATTGTGAAAAAACACAATGAAAAAAATTATTAATAATGGAGTTAACAGTACATTCGGAAAAAATTAATAACGTCGTTAATATTAATCGTAGGAATCTCAATTTTTGATATATTGTACTAAAGAAGGTGGACTACCATTTGTCTACAAGAAATTTTTTTCCGATGCTTAACCTCTGAGTTCTTACGTAATAAAAACGATAAACCCTAATTTTTTAATTCAAATTCGTGTATTTTTTTCTTTAACTCACAATGTAAATTTATTGAAAAGAGATTTTAAAAATTAGAAAAGTTTGTTAAAAACGTCTTTAATTGATGATTAAAATACAGTTCATTAGACATTTCTCGCCCTGTATTTTACGTTTCCACGAGGTTATAAAGTGGAATGTTTTTACTACAAACTCGGTCGCCGCGCGGCCGCTCCGCCAGTCACTTTCTTTCGTTAATCAGGGTATAGGTACCTCTAATGCATTCTTCAGGTGAGATGGGCCCTCTTGTATTTAATTATAACAGGCTTTGGGCATTGTTTTAAATCATGTTTACACAGTTTTTTATGTAACGTCGGGGACCTCAACTCTGTTACGTTACAGTATATATACAATATTATTGGTACAGTACTGTATATGTAATTGTTAATATGTATAATAAATATTTTCTTAGAAAAAAAAACGCGTTATAGCGAATTCGCGTTATGTGGGGTCGCGCAAAGCGGGGTATGACTGTATATATGTTAAGAACATCGCCACAAGTATAGATAAAGAACCAGAATAAATCAATAAGAAGAGAAAATCAGTTGATCTGAATAACAACAGAGTAATTAGTCCCAAGAGTGTTTTTAGTTACATTTTATATTATATTAGTCGCAAATAACTATTTATTATTATTATTAAATGGTGATTGTATGTTGAGGTAAGTTCCAACAATCATTTTATTGAGCAGATGGCATGACCTCATGACTCAGAATATGTATAAATGGACAGCAGAGTAATAGAGCGACACATGCACTCTGACTAGGACCAGTTTATATGAATAGAAGAAGAAAAATTTTGGGAAGTAAAACTTTCAAGGGATATAACACTCATTAGAAAAGAACAGAAGAAAAGAATATCATCTCAAGAATCATGAAATATGGAATAAATAAATGTAAACCAGAAGACAATCTAATTGATGAGTTCAAAGATAATAACAACATTCTATAAGAAAATATAAAGGAGAAGAAAATTTAATTGATGATTTCAGAAAAAACAACCACGTTATTTTTAGAAATAATCAATTTTGGCGGAGGAGCATTATGTAACGTGCATACGATAGCACAAGATTTACAAGTATAATTAATGGAAGAAAAGCTGTACACTAAAGGAAAATTAAAAAATTTTATTAAATGAGAGATGATAGAACAACCCTACTAACTGATTTTGACTTAGACAATGATGATGGCTAGACCCAATAGATTGGATAAGGTGAGGCAGAGAAAATAATCCAAGCCACAATATAACAACAATTATAAGAACCTAAGTATTAACAAGAATGATATATAAAAAATAAAAGTACAAAATTAGATAGAAAAATAAACAATATGAAACCTATAGGAAAGATAAAAGAAAATGAAATGTAAAAACAAATATACTAATAAAATACAGAAAGAATGTTAATAAATAAGCTATCAAAAGACACTAATATAAAATAAACCTGAGTAACAATAATTCAGTAGGAAAGAGGTAATAAATAATAAATATTGATATAAATATATATTAACACTTTCACTGTGAACTTACTTTTAGGTTTTGATTACCCAGACGTTTCGACGTCGTATTCGTCTTTCTCAATGGGTTTTGTGAAAGTGTTAATATATATTTATACAAATATTAACAAGTGAATGAAGAGGATGTACCAACAAGCTAAAAATAAATATTGATAGGACCCAGTGATCATAAATACATAAAATCTAGAATAAAATGTTAGGAGGTGAACACCAAAAGTGATAAATGAATAAGAAGGTTAATAATCAATAATAAACCATTATAGGACCCAGTGATAGTAAATGAACTACATAAACACACTAGTTAAGAAAGTGCAGGGTAGTCAGAAATAAGGTAATGAACTTGTAATAATAGATTATAAGTAATCTATTAACCCAATTATAATAATTAAACAGTATAAATTATAATGGACAGTTGTAAGTAATCATGGGCTTAAACATAGAATAATGAAAAAAGGAAAGAGTGTATTAAAATATAAGAATATTTGTGGGAAACAAACCATTGGGAATTGTTATTTTATTGTTAAGGAATAAAATTAACAAAGTTATATTAACCATATTGAAAATAAGTATAAAAAACTAATATGTTAGATTGAATACATTAAGGGGAGTTAGACACTATATTCTCTAAAGTGAGTTTATAAGGAAATATTAGTGCATATTTAATGTTCAATTTTATTATAGGTTTCTTTGTTTGTAATTAACCAAAATGTTATTATGTTGAAAATAATGTTAAATAAAACCGTTTAAACAAATGTAAACTTTAGATACAGGCATGGGCCTAAAAAAGAGTTATTAACTAGTTATATTATGTTATATGATGATTAAAAATAATAAATGTTATGATTTACGTTAGGTTGTACAGTAATTATGTTTAGTAACATATATAATTAACAAAATTGACTATAAACAATTGTAATGAGTATAGGGTAGGTGAATTATGAACTCTAGGCATTAGGCCTAGAACTGATAAACCAGAAATTTGTAAAATTTAAGATAAAGCAATAGCCATTGATAAAATAAAGTGTATAATCTGTTTAGGTTTCATAATAATAGTATAGGATACAAAACTGGACAGATAATAATTAGTTTAGATGTAATTAACAAAAGAAAAACCAAATGGAAAAAATTAGTAATCTGTTATAATTGAAAAAAGGGTAACCTTGTGTGGTATCAAAATAATTTGTAAACAAAAAGCAAACTAATGGTGTTATTGTATTTAATATTACAGGTAATATAAGGGAGTTATAATAAGTTAAAGATATTTAATAATTTTATATAGAAAACGTTAGTTTGATATAACAATGTTGTAAATTATCAACCAATGAGAGTTGCCATAACAATGAAACCTTGTTAGAAAAAAAACCATTAATAAATTGTATCATTCCATTATTAGAGATTGACGAGGGTAGATGTATTAAAACCACAAAGAATAAAAAGAATTAATTCAATGAAATTTATCAAAAGTAATGATAAAACTAATAAATTAGTTAACAGAAGTGACACAAATACTAAACGAATTAATAAAATTAACCAGAAGAAATTAAAATTAACCAGGAAGAATTGCTGAATAATCCGAAGTAACAGAAAACAAATATCGGAAGGAAGAAAATATATGAAACACTTAAATGAACAATGGAACTTGCCTTAACCAGGATTACTGATGGAAAATAAATATCTTAACCACAGAACTATGAAAACCGAAACCTGGAATTAACCGAACACCCAAGAAAGGACAAGCAGCAGTATTCGTGAGAAGCATTACCCTGGATAGCAGAGACGAAGGATTGTTAAGTATATTTTAAAATATGACATCACAGTAAAAAACACAAGAAAATCAACCATAAGTGAACTACACTTTCCACATCATTTATCACTTTTTAATAAACACTTGAACTTTCTTTGAGTTACTGAACACCTCAAATTTGAATAACTATCTCAATCCAACATTGATTCTTTAAGGAATATGTTTTAAAACGCAAAAGTTACTAACCATAATTAACCTCTCAAACGCTAATTCCCGTAGCTATAGTTTACCACTGTAATTATAAGTATATCACCTGTTCTATAATATTTATATGGTATTCGTAAAATTTTGTACTTTTATTAGTCCATTTAACAACATTTTCTGTAGTCACAAGAACTTCGACCTGAGATTATAAATAAACAAAAAATCAACTGCATACGTGAGTCTTGAGAACAGCTAGTGGACAGAATAGCCAACCGCTAATAATTAAACATGCCGGCGCAAAAAATGATATTTATAATTTGAAGGAAATTGTAGAATTCGAACCCAATTAATAATTGTTAATAAACCCAATAGTAACATTAAACTGTAGGTTTGATTTTATTCTACTAATATTTAATATTTGAGCACACAATATAGAATATTAAAATTTACAATTATGGGTTTACTAAGAAGAGTTGGCCAACCCGACGTCGAGGCAGTAAATACGAATTTGAACGGCCGAACTGGTGAGTAGACACTCTCCCATTGTAAACATTATAAACCCGGTGAATAAGAAGCGTTACAATATACAGTGTGAAAATAAACATACAGAGAGACCTGTTAACGGACATTCAAACAAAAGAATCTGTGATGACTCCATGACATTGGCAATACTACTGATCATGAATCTGCGGATGCCATTTGTACAGATGATCTGGTAGCATCTTGCATAGGACTGAACAACTTCACAGCTTTTTTTTTCATTTGCATCGGCCATCTGAGGACAACATGCCAATTTCAATTTTTTATTCCGTGTTCTTTATTTTCTCCAATATTCTTTCATCTTTTCTCTATGTCTCTTTTCCTGTCTTCAGTCCACTTTGAACCTGTGTTTTTCTCTCTCCTACCCTAGACGCCTTCCATTTTTAACACTTTTTCTCAAAAAACTTCTCTTTCAATTGCTTCTTATACGTTTATATTACTTTTTCTAACTCCTTTTGGACTTCCTTAATCCAACTTAATGTTGACTTCTTTCCCCATAGATATTTGAAGATCCGTTTTGTTAACCTATTGTCGCCCATTCTATATAAATGTCCAATAAATAATATTTATTGTCCAATTGTCCAATAAACACAATATAATAGAAAATTGAATACATAATAGTCTTCATTTTCTCAAATTGTTTCTGTTATATTTTCTATACTTTGCCATATTTCATCATTACTTCTTAATGTCCAACCTTCTGAAGTTCCCAGCTTTTATTATAAAGTATTTTAATATTGTATTTGATGTTTCAACGTGATGCACTCAGCTGGCCAGCAAACTTCTGTGTTGTTAACGCACGCTTTGTGACTTGACTACTTCTACCAACATTATCATGTACCCCAATTACCATTATGTGTGCACATCATGCTCCCCTAACTTTGATGTCCTGTACATTCCCAAATGTCAAAACAGAAGACAGATTAAATAGAGTATAATATTTCATATCATATTACTGATAAGATTAAAGGTAACTGTCCCAATATCCATACCCACACTACAATTTTGATGTTTTAAATATATGACTGTATCGATGTATTATGATGTGACGAAGAAGAAGTGTACTAATTGTAAATTATTTAATTTCTTAATATAAAGCGAAAATACATGTTGTTTTCATTTGTGAGGTTAGGTAATAATGGTTTTTGGTTTTTAGCTTAATGTTTAGAGAAATAAAAGCTATGGTTAGGAAAAATATGACGTTTAACGTGTCTATGCAATGCTTGAAAGAGAGAAACATTAACAACAAAGAATGTAATGTACTTTTAACAAAAACAAAAGAAAATGTAAAGTGAAAAATACAATTATTTCTGAATAGTAAGATTCAATAGAAACAAAAAAAAGTATTCACAAATGAAAACAAGATTCATTATTCATTAGGTGGTCAATATTTCTTTATGTTATTCAGTAAAATCTCAAAACCTCCACTGGAAACAAATTTTGTGCGAAACACAAACAAATTTGAGACATGTATAGCATCCCACCTTACTTCGAGTTGGTTGCTTTTTCTGTGGTGTGCAAAAAAAATGACTATTACTGAAAAAATGAGTAGCGTTGGAAAATGGGTTCTGTCATTAAAAAAAGGAGATATTTATAGTAAAAGGCAAACCAATGTCAAGTTGTTTACGTGGATTTCACAAAAAGCGAGTATGATTTTAAAGGCATATTGATTTCCCTGTGTAATTTTAGTTTGCATGTTAACCTAACAATGCCACCCCCTTTGGCGCCACAGGCACATGTCGGAGTTGTATTATTGCTAGATACATTATTTGTAAAAAAAATATAACAATGAAACACAACTGCAATCGAGAACAAACTATTTTATAACACAAATAAATTTTCACGAGTTCTATTATCTAAATAAAATAAAATTATATGCGATATTCACTACATATCGATGCCAACAATCACATCATCGAAATATCAAAAAAGAGTGCGGGTATGGTTACAGAGTTATAACAGATTAAAGAGTCTTCATCCTGATTATATTTTATAAGCCTACCTGCTGTATAATATGTAGAGATTTAAAGTTTGTTAAGTATCCATTTTAGCATGTATAAAGATAATATGACTTACCAGGCAGCTCTAATCATGAGAGGTCCACCAAGAATGCACATTGGGGCAATAACGGCACCGAGGATTGAAGTGTGCACAACCCACGCCAGCTGTTTGGCACCAATTCCTGGTTTGTACGGTAAGCCTCTGACAACCATTCCACTACCAATCATTGCTGCAAATATGCCCGCTATTGCCTAAACAGTTTGTTACATCTTAAGTAATTAATGTTTATTACAATTACTGGTAACCAAGGTTTACTATTAACACTTAGGGTGCTGATCACATCATTTGACATGACATAATTTTACATTTATTTAAATACAAGATTACTTCCAATGACGTTGTTTTTGCTGTTCGCATAATGTTTGTTAGTGTTGTTAGTTCTTGAAATTACCAGCAGATGGTAGCTCAACTGAACCAAACTGAAACTATGAAGAAATTTTACATGAAAATTTCCAGTTGCTATGTGTAAAGACCCATGATTCAAAGTTTTTTATAAAAAAAAAATTACACAAACTAATATTAGTGATACATTTTCTTATGCTTTGTGTTTCAATAGTGAAATGTACTACTTCTAGGTAATTTAAAGTTATTTTATAATATTTTTAGTGTGCTATAACAGTTCTGACAACTTTTTTTAAATAAAAATTGAGTATAAAAAAGTAAAGTTCCATTGAAAGTGTTTATATAAAACAATAAAATTGTAAACTTCATTACGGAGAGGAAGGTTCAATGTTTACAACAAGGTAAGTGCCATTTTTTTATGTTATGTTATAGTTTCACAAGAATTTTTTGAGAAACACTAAAAATGGTCGCCACTCTATAGAAGTCTTGTGTCGAAATGTCCGGCACCCAAAGTGTTAAAATACACTATGTTTAGAATTCCTAAGGCTTTCACGGCTGGCATCCATATAATTGGAAACATTATAAGGCAGGGTGTTATGCCGCCGTCTAGAGTTTATGGTGACAGACATTTCAGCCTCACCATCGGAGGCCGTCATCATCAGCGTCGGTAACAATTGGCCAATTCACCCCAGTGATGAGGTAGAGACTATGAACTATGACCTACTTCACAATCTCTACCCCTCATTGGTGGACACTGAGCCAAGTGTTTCTGACACTGATGATGGCCTCCAATTGTGAGGCGGAAACGTCTGTCAACATAAACTCTAGACAGTGGTTCTCAAACTTTTTGGGCCTGTGCCTCCCTTTGCATCCTCGAATAGGCCACGCCCCCCTAGACCTAATGAATTGAAGTAAAAAAGTTCTAATGTGCTATTAGGGTTAATAAATCTAACTCAAAGAATGTTTTATAATGCTTTTATTATTACAGATATAAAAAAATACTAATACTTGTTTTGTTGAGAGAACATTTTAATTAATTAAAAGTACTTAATAGGAGTACATTACAAAGGATTCTGCCCTCACTGCAGTTAAAATTTCAGGCTACATTATTTGGTTTTATTTCTTGAGAACACAATTAATGAGAGGGCTGGCACTGTTTTTCTTTCATAAGTTTTTGAATGTTTGGTTCCAACTGTGATAATGCACACCTCAGATCACTTTCAACATTCAGCCGTGCTCGGTATTTGATTTGATGTAAGCCAGCATAGAAAACCCAGACTCGCATAGATACGTTGGTGAAAACTGCACCAACAACCTTGCAGCTTCCGTAGCAACTTGTGGGTACACAGGAAAATAGCTTAACCAAAAATCTTCAACAGTCATGTTTGGGAACTCCGCTTTTCCTTGAGAATCACATTTTAGGTCGATTACCTACTCCTGAAGGGAATCAGGAAGCATGTCCACTTTGATTTTGAACGGATCTTGTGTCAACTGAAATTGCCAGCTATCTGAAGAAAGATCTGGAAAGTAGCGTCCAATTTCGGTTTTCAAGGATGCCAAATGTTCTAAAATCAAGTTCTTCAATTCACTTATCAAATTTAATTGAAGATTTTGTGTGTCATCAAGAAGGTCGTTAAGACGTGGGAAGGACGAAAAGTTGGGTTCTGAACTCTGAAGGTGACGTTGCCACAAAGATATTTTTTCCAGGAAACATTTCATTGCAAGTCTTCAAAATGTTTTTCTGTCCTTGCAGTTTCAAATTCAAAAGGTTGATCGATTCAAAGAAGTCTGATAAATACTCCAAGTGGTGGATACATTTCTCATCTGTAAATTGCATGTACAGGTCTTCTTCATTTGAACTCATCAAAAAGATTTCAACTTCTGATTTCAGATTGAATAGCCTAGCGAGCACATTACCCCTTTTGAGAGCCAACGAACTTCAGTGTGGTAAAGAAGAGTTTGTTGGTCACTGTTCAATTCGTAACATAAAGCCTCAAAAAGTCTAGTATTCAGAGCACTAGATTTGACAAAGTTTACTACTTTGACTACTAACTTAAAAACAGTATTAAGTGTTTCAGGCAGAGTCTTACAAGCCAAAGCTTGTCTGTGTATGATACAATGAGAACCAATGATGTTAGGGTTCTGTTTTTTTGCAAGCACAACAAATCCAGAACGGCATCCTGTCATGGCTTGTGCCCCATCAGTGCATATTCCAACATTCTCCCAAGGAAAATTATTAGCTGCCAAAAAGTTACACAGAGCAGAAAAAACATCCTCAGATTTTGTGGTTGTCTGAAGAGTTTGGGAAAAAATATTTCCTCTACAAAGCGTTTTCCGTCAATATATCTACAGTAAAACAATAACTGAGAGTGCTTTGAAATGTCAGTTGTCTCACCACATTGCAGAGAAAAGAACGGAGATTTCTTTTACTTTTCTATTACTTGTTTTTTTAAATCTTGTGCCATTTCACCAATTCTACATTTTACTGTGTCATTTGAGAACGGTATTTTTGCAATTTTATTGCAACTTTCCTCTCCAAGTAAAGTACTGCATGCAGTTAGTAAACATGGTTTTATAAGTGACTCACCAATGGTATGTGGTTTTCTTGTCTTTTGCTATAAGCAAAGCGAGCTTGTATGAAACTTCAATGGCCTTTTTGTTCTCCGTTTGAAAACTTCCAGTTGAATCGAGTTTCATTCGTTTTAGCAAGTTTCTGTTTCCATCATAAAACTCCCTTGGTTTGTCTTTCAACCCGGGATGAATGGTAGTCAAATGGCGTTCTAAATGCCCTGGTCGCATTGCGTCATTACTCAGAACATTGTGACAAATAACACACTGAGGTAAATGACAATCGTTCTTCTCAATGTATGTAAAGCCGAACATTATATAGTCATCACTGTACAGTCTTTTCTTTGGTAATGATTCAGCCATGTTTAGCACTACTACGCACGACAATCACTCGCACAAACGACTGGAACACAATAACAATCATCAATCGTCTGTTTTGTGCAGTGTAGCCACCAACCGGTAGTAAAATTACCCTAGCCACGGTAGTTTTCCCTAGAAACACTGTTTGTCTGCTTCCAACAGAGACGTAGAGGGATCTAGCGGTATCGGGGCGAACTATTTGGGTATGGCCAGTGTAAATAAGACGTGTGCCTGAATGCAGTTAGATCTAGTGGTGACGGAGAGAACTATTTGAAGAAGTTCCTTTTCTAAGGCCTTGCATGAGTGGTTTGTGTTTGTTACAACTTTTTATTGTTTGGCTAATTTATGTATATTTTCATTGCTCACCACGCCTCCCCTGAAATTCTCCTACATCTACCCAGGGGGGCGCGTCGCCCAGGTTGAGAACCCATGCTCTAGACCAGCGGTTCCCAACCTTTTTCATCTTGCGTACCCCTTACTACCCATTTTACTAAAGTAGTACCCCCAAACCATACCCTCCATTTTTACCACATTGCAACATCCCCACATAGGCCTAAGTTGCACCTAATGGTTGTAATACGATGAAATTTCAGTAGCCTACTATATACATAACACAGATATGTAAGTTTTGTTTGAAGATGTATTGTTATAGTCCATTATTTTATTAGGCACTATCTTAAAAAAATAATAAAGTACAAAAATTATTAAAATCGCATTATATTTCGCCTCTTGTCTTGTACCATTTTCAACAATGTCGAAATATAGTGCAATTTTAGTAGTTCCTACATGCGTTTTGAAGATAGTGGCTAATAAAATAATAGCCATTACTATATATAGCTCGTGGAAGTAGCCACCACTGAGCGAGCACAGGCGCGTGGCTTGCGATGAGTAGACGACAGGTTACCGGCAGCGCGTTGTGAGAGACAAATACATAGCGTCCACCATTACTGTTTATTTTTGGCGTACCCCTGAGTGGACCGTCGTGTACCCCCAAGGGGTACGCATACCCCAGGTTGGGAACCGCTGCTCTAGACCACGGCCTAACAGCCGGAACCGCTGCTCTAGACCACGACCTAACAGCCTGGCTTATAATGTTTCCAACTATACATTATGGTTATCCATCATGCGATTTTACTGACACTTGTGTTAGGTACATTCTAGAACTTATGTTCCATCATCAGTAAACCATAACCATGGGTTGTCATAATGTAAAAAAATAAAAGAAAATAATTGTTGACAACTTACTGATTTGTGGGTAAATGTCTTTTATATTATTTCAGACTCTGGCTGTTGGTTGTTTCTATACAAAGTGCCAGACACTGGAAAACATACTATCACTAGATATTTTACGTTCTTGACAATGTTCAGCTAGATCAATATTCTTGTCGTTTTTTATGTATGATAGAGTTAAAAAATATCTGTGGAGAACCATACATGACTTCCATGTTCTAAGATTTATATTTAAAATCATTTACAAAATGAAATGTTTCCATAGAAACTACTTCTTTCCACTTATTACTTCAGCCTTAACCACAGTACTGTGGTCACTAACGTATACCACCACACGTTATCACACTCGATTTTCACTGATGATGGCAGTCGACGGCACTGCCGAAACGTCTGGTTTTGCAGAAAACATTGGACTACAGCCAAATAGCCCAGGAAGGAATTTTAACAACAAACTACTACTTTGTTGTCGATAACGTAGTACACATATAAAAATTATCCCCTCCCCCCTTCAACTATAATTTTCATTTATAGAAAATTACCCCCACCCCGTTCAACTAGCCTCTTCATTTATAGATATTTCATCTACGTTTCTACAGTGGATTATTAAGATCTTCTTATCAGGATACTTTATTTATCAAAATTAAGTACTTTACTCTTGTTACAACAAAAAATGTTTCAGGTAAACTGCCCTTTCCCCGTAACCGATCTTCACCACAATAGGCCTTGAGTCTTCTACAACTCAGGCACATATGTAAACAAAATTATTTGATTCTGTTTGAATTTACGGCAGTTATCATTTGTCATAGAAAAAATTACCCTTGTTAAAACATAAAATGTTGCAGGTAAACTACCCCTTTCCCTTAATCGATCTTCACCAAAATCAACAGACCTCGAGTACTTAAAACTTCAGGAATGTATGCAAAAAAATTATTTGATTCTCTTTGAATATGCGGCAGTTATCATTCGTCATAAAAATAAAATTACCCTTTTAAAACATAAAACGTTGCACATAAACCCTTTTCTCTTAACCGATCTTCACCAAAATCAACAGACCTTGAGTACTCTATAATTCAGGAAGATGTGCAAAAAAGTATTTGATTCTGTTTGAATTTACAGCAGTTATCGTTCGTCATAGAAAAAATTACCCTTGTTAAAACATAAAACGTTGCAGGTAAAGTACCCCTTTCCCTTAACCAATCTTCACCAAAAACAATAGGTCTTGAGTACTCTACAATTCAGAGCTGTATGCGAAACATTATTTGATTCTGTTTGAATTTGCGGCTGTTATCGTTTGTCATAGAAAAAAATTACCCTTGATTAAAAAAAACATTGCAGGTAAACTACCCCTTCCCCTTAAGAGATCTTCACCAAAAACAATAGGTCTTGAGTACTCTACAATTCAGGGCTGTATGCAAAAAATTATTTGATTTCGTTTGAATTTGTGGCTCTTATCGTTTGCCATAGAAAAAAATCTACAGACACACACACACACACACA
This sequence comes from Magicicada septendecula, assembly GCA_034769895.1. NCBI lineage: Eukaryota > Metazoa > Arthropoda > Insecta > Hemiptera > Cicadidae > Magicicada > Magicicada septendecula. The sequence continues at coordinate 1,374,110,438 of CM068367.1, read as the reverse complement.
CACACACACACACACACACACACACACACACACACACACACACACACACACACACACACACACTTTTCGAAAAATGACTTTTTTTCATGTTTTGAGGGTAGTAGAATCAGAATCTGCAATTATCTCAAATACGATTTTTTTTTGCCATCACCATACTTCCATTTCCTTATGGAACATGGAAGTAAAAGCATCATATTTAGGAATATTACTACAAAATTTTGCAAATCATTTGATTCTCATTTGGTATGAAAAGGTAAACCGAATATTTATGTTTAAATGTTTCTATTAATGACACCTCCCTTTGAGTTCACATGATTTAAATTTTGAGTGCATCATATACAACTATTGATAGAATTAAAAAAAAATTAAAGAAATTTTGACGAAACCGAAACATCGAAGCATGATAATGTTTTTATTAGGCTTTTGAAACATATAATGTGCATATAACAAATATTTACTATATAACACATATATTTACTATATAACAAACATTATCATGTTAAAACGACAGAGACTGAAGATTTCTGGACAGTGGGGAATCAAAAGTGTGGAAGCTTTACATTTTTCGATGACGTTACATTTTTGTGGAATGACCCCCAGCCTAAAAACATTATCATGTTAAAAAAAACTTATCATATTTAGGAATGTTACTACAAAATTTTGCAAATCATTTGATTCTCATTTGGTATGAAAAGGTGAACCGGATATTTATGTTAAACTTTTTTTTAATGACACCTCTTTTCGCGTTCACATGTTTTTGATTTTGAGTGCATCATATACGTCTATTTAAATATCATTAACAGACTTCATTTAGTAACTGATCAAAGTAAAAAATGACAAGATGACTTTGTCCATTTTGGGAACTTCCCCATGTACACACTGGATTCAGATTAGCAACATTGGTGTTGTCATGCCCTGAAATGGTAATTTAAGTTTTTTTCTGCCTCATTGTTGAAAATAATTTCTCCGGTTCAACTTGTTAGAGGTTTCCTAGAAGCTAGTCTGGTACTCAATGACAACAGCATTTAAATAAACATTAACACTACAATGCTGATACAGAACAATGAAATTGGTTAGTAACAAATTCTTAAAAAACTACATAAAGTAAATAATACTCTGTGTGGAACTAAATTATTATAATAAAATAACAAATTTACAAAAAATTGATAAATTAATCCAAACAAAATCAGAAATTATACAATATGTTGGCCGATCAGATTATTGTCTGTAGGTAACAGCCTTCAAGGCTTTGTGACAAATGTAGCGGGAGTTATAGCAAAGCCAACAGATATGTAGCGGGACTTTGTTTTGTCTCCAGTAAAATCTATAGTTCAGAACTGCAGTTCAATAATCTACTGACTACATGCTTGTTACTATTTGTAGTAAATAGTGCTTAAAAGATATCCTTATTTAGGTACAAAAATTATAACTGTATTAGAAATAACATTTAAAAAAAAATTAAAGTATTAAAACATGTCATTGTTTTGATTGTCTTGTTTTACTCCATGCAGTAATTCGTGACCACCTAAACATATACGAAGCAACAATACTTACAAGAAACGAGTTTCTGCTGACTAGATTCATTATAACCGGAGATCTGAAAGCGGCAACGGCACTGGCCGCTGTTATTCCAATCGATCCTCCGAAATACATGTACGTTGCTTTGATTCTGTCCTTGACATACTGTGGCCACAATCTACAAAATATAACACATATCACTGCAGTGTACTACACACTTAGGACTGTTTTGACACAAAATGTGTTCTTAGAGTTTCTTAAATCATCCACTAGATTGCATTGAGGTTCACTTTCATAACAACAGCTGACAAAAACTTAGCGCATGTTACGTGTAAAATTCCACTGTCCTTCCATTTTTACTTTCATGTTCCGTAAGGAAATGGAAGTACGGTGATCGCGAAAAAAAAAATCGTTTTTGAGATAGGGCTGATTTAGTTTCTTTATAAGAATAAAGTACCTAATTTTTATGGATAAAGTGACTCAAAATTAACATTATAATAAACGACTACCCCATAAAAACAAAAATATCTATAAATAGTGAAAATGGTTTGAGGATGGGGGATATTTTTTTAGAAATTATCGAACCAAATTCAAATAAATGATTTTAAATATAAATCTTAGAACATGGAAGTCATATATGGTTCTCCATACTGATTTTTTAAAATTGTTTCACTAAAAAAATAACAGAAAAGCAAATTTACAAACTGATTATAGTGGAAACATTATGTAACAATATGTTTAATGTATTTATAACAAATAATAATAAAATCATAAGTTTTTAGTAACTGCAGGTATCTCAGCCAATTCTTTATCTTCCAAAAACATTTTTTAAAAAACTAATTTCAGGTAATGTTGACATCGAAATCATATATACAACATACAAAATAAACAGGATGCTAGTTTTTGTGAACACACTATAAATGTTATTTTAAAATTTTGTGAGTTTAAATGAAGAGTGTTTAAAATTAATTATACAACAGAAATTCATTAAATGTGTATATCTTCTTGCATACACCCCGCTTTCATTACAACACAGTTACACCCAAAAATTTTACAAAGTCACCTTTGATTATTCAGAGTACATGACAAACCCATCTCAATCATTACTGTTTTAATTTATCTGTTCCATCTGATGCACGTTCATGTCGTTGAATGACATTCTTGTCATTCAGGAAATATCTTCCAAAATTTGTAATATATGTTCTACCACTATGGTGTTAATAGTCACAGTCAATATTTGCTGTCACAAGTATACAAAAACTGCTCTGAATGTATAAAGAGAAGCAAACAAACAAACATAGTAACGGACAGAGGAAGTGAGGAGTAAAGTTGACAAAATGCTTACACTGCTTGGTCAATGGCTCCTGGTTTGTTCGACAGCCCCAGTCCATAGAAGCAAAGAGCACCAATACCAAATGCTGCACCTCCAGCAAGCGCGCCCTTACCAAGTCTAAATGCTGAAATCATATTTACACATTTAGTCCAAATTTACCTGGTAAACAACCATTTTTAGCAATACTTCAAAAAATTTGTAACAAACCTAGTAGACCAAGAGATGGCGACAAAAATGGTTACGGTATTACAGTATGCTTGACACTTTGTATAGAAATTCAACTTGACTTGCTAGAAATGGAGTGAAGAGTCTGGCGATTTTCTACTGGTTCCCTTGCCGCCCTCAAGACCTCAAAGACTAATGAATAAAACGTTATAGCAATAATTTTTTGATATATTCAATTTGACAATATAATAAATTAAAAATACAACTGCCAGACAATTTTTTTTCAGTTCCAAGTTGATGACAGATGATTTTAAAGTGCTGAAATAAATGTATTATTAATGTTCTAGCAGTAAAGTTATTCCAATCAGAACTACACGAAAGACTGCTGATTTACTCCTGTCCCAGACCTGACAGCTCGCAACAGATTTATGCAGTTACTGGACGTTTATAACGTCAAAATTATATGCAGTGCAATTTTACAGGAAATAATCAATATTAAATAGATATCAAAAACAAATATGTACAAATAATGTTAAAGAAATACCGTTAGAAGATATCAGAGCGGTGTTTTTTCAAAAGAATGCACCCTCGTGCCTGGCGACAGCTAGACGGCAGAAAGTACGAAAAAATCATGTACGGGACAGAAGGCAGTAAAATTGTATTATATTTAAAAAACAGCAAAAAATAGGTGAAATCTGTAAAAGTTAAGTGCTTATAACAATGGGTACCGTTATGTTAAAGCAAGAGCGTTAGAGTGAGATACTAAGTAAAGCGTCTTTTTCCACTACGTCTAGAAATTTTTGGAACGTGCTGTTTGTTAGCAAATAAGAAAACGCGTCAGTTTTTTAGCGGTTAAACTCTCTTGTTACATTGGATAGAATTGAATATCACGGCACTTAAGTCCAATGGGAATGTTTAGTATAAATATTAGTGTTTATGTTAGGTGAGGGTAGTTGTAGTTCATATATAAAAAACTTAGATTGGAAAATTGAGGCAGTCAGCAGAGATATTACAACAATTAGACTCGTAACCTTTATTTTAAGTCAGCGGAGATATTACAACAATTAGACTCGTAACCTTTATTTCAAGTCAGCGGAGTTTTACAACAATTAGACTCGCAATCGTTATTGAATAATATAAGTAATCGTAATTTCTGAAGTTAAATCATCAGTGTTTGTCTCAATCTTCCGAGTCCAATCTTTTTTCACCTTCTAATCTGTCGTCTCCTGAATGCACTGCGGAGGAGAAACAACCCCCCAAACGTTCTCTAATATCTACCCTATCTATTGATCTTTCAAAGGACTTTTCTTCATTGCACCGTCTGATTTGCGTATACGCTTATTGCTTTCGATTCATCAAAAATATTAGACTCTCCAGGGCTGAGAAAATTTCGGGTGCTCTTACCCCTGTTGAAATTCATTCCACTCTTAATTTCTTCATAAAACAATCCCAGTCCATCCACTTCGCTGCTGAGCTTAATTGCCTTCGTAATGGGTCTTCTGTCACTATCAGGAGTAAGTTGTCTTCTCTGGACCCGTTTCTTGATGAGTTTGGCGTCATACGTGTCGGCGGACGCTTACAGCAGTCGCAACTACCTTATGACAATAAGCATCCTATTGTCTTGCATCAATCGGCTCATATCACTCGCCTTATTATCGAACACGAACACATTCGTCTACTCCACGCTGGTGCTCAACTTGTGCATCATTCACTTCGTCAACGTTGGTGGATCATTAACGCCAAGATAGTCATTCGATCCATCATTCGTAGATGCGTCAAGTGTCTCAGGTTTAGTACCAAACATCAGGTTCAAAGGCTTGGTATTTTGCCATCTCCTAGAGTCACTCCTTCGCGGCCGTTTCTATTCTGTGCAGTTGATTATGGTGGTCCCTTCATGATTTGTCATGGCGGGCAGAAATCTAGGACTCTGTCAAAATCCTATGTGTCTTTGTTCATTTCCTTAGCGACCAGGGCCATTCATTTGGAATTGGTTTCCGACCTTACGGCCAACGCGTTTATAGCTGCCTTACGTCGTTTCATGGCCCGTAGGGGCATACCCAGCCAGTTATATTCTGATAATGGCACGAACTTTAGGAAGGCCTGCAACGTTTTGCATGACCTTTACAATCTTTGGCATAATAAGGATGCCACCTCATCAATCCAATCTTTTACGACCTCTCATGGTATTAAATGGTCATTTATTCCGCCCTCGTCACCTCATTTTGGTGGTCTTTGGGAGAGCGGTATAAAGAGTTTAAAGTATCATTTGCGCCGCGTGGTCGGCAAGTCTATACTCACTTTCGAGGAGTTTACGACGGTTTTGTCTCAGATAGAGGCATGTCTAAACTCACGTCCATTATTTGCCATTTCATCGGATGTAAATGATCCAGTGCCACTTACACCTGGCCATTTTTTGCATTAACGGCGATACCTGATCCTGACTTATCTCACATTCCCATCTCTCGTCTTGGACGTTGGCAACTTCTCCAGAAGTTTGTCCAAGTCATTTGGAAAGCTTGGTCTCGCGACTACTTACATCAATTACAACAACGTCACAAATGGAAATTCGCTAAGGAAAACGTTTCCATTGGTGACCTGGTTTTGCTGATCGAGGATAACTTACCTCCATTAGCGTGGAAATTTGGTGTAATTACCGCCACATTTCCCGGCCCAGACAACTTAATTAGAGTAGTAGACATTCGCATGCCTACTGGCATTTTTCGCAGACCAGTTCACAAGCTATGTTTGTTGCCAGCGCGGGACGAGGCTTAGACACAAGGTCAATATAATTACTTAGCACAATGCTATATTTCACCTGGCCACTGGCTTTCATTACTTTATTGTCTGACAATTTGGTCGACTTTAATTGGTGATATGTATTATCACAACATTTTATGTTAATTTGCATTATTGCGTATTTTACATACTAAATTCACATGTGACTTGTAATTTTACAAGCATGCACTATGTTATTATATCTATGCTTATCATATTGTTATGGTGGTATACTTTACTATTTTTGTATTTATATATTAATAATTTGTGAGACATACTATGTCCTTTACATACTTATATTTTGATATTGGTAATGGGTTATGTGTCATGCCATTGGTGGTATTGTTCTTATGTAAAAATTTTGTTACATAATATTCGCATGGTCTGCAGCTATACAAACCATGTATGCATTTTCTTGCACATTTTTTGTCAATATGTGTGATATTTTATTACTCTATGAATTTATTACTCGCAATTGTTCAACACATGTATTACATTTTGTATAAACACATTTGTTGTACTTGTCACTTATGCTATTGTGCCTTGTATTCATGTATTTGTAATTATCTAAACCGATTTCTATTGTATTCATTATGTATAACTTGTAGCCATGTAAAACACATTGTTTTACCCGCATCTACTGTCTATAACCATACGCCACGCATATATTTTTATATTGTGTATTTTGTGATCACGTATTGCACAATTATTATTCATGCTTTTAATTATGACATACATGTCATTACACTTTGTGCTTGCAATCATTCAACAATGTATAATCTGTTTTCACATGACAATTTATTGTACATTTCTGAAACTTCAGGTATAGCATGCATCGTTCAATTATTATATTAAAGCGTTATGCTAAATCTATGTTTTTACATGTATAATTTTGTAATAATTTTTGTCTGTTCATTTTACACTCAATACTATTGTATAGGTCAACTGGCCTTGACTGGTTCAAGCTAACCATCATGACTTGCATAAAATATTTGCAATTTGTATCGGGCCCATCATGTGATGAGTCACCGATTATTCATCATCAAACATTGTGAAACTATGTATTTTTCATGTTTTATATTGTATACATACAATATATATTAGCAATACATTGCTAATTTTTGCATTTATACTCATGTATAAATCAGTTTGCAAGCCAACTGTGGCCTGCTCAACTCTTATCATCATCACTCAAGTTTATCTCTAAACAGTTAATGTTGTAACTGTTATCTAACATTTCAATCTCAAGGTTCAATACAATTTATTGAGGTTGACATCTATTATTAAGAACACATTGTGTTTTCGTATAGTAAGTTATTAAAATGTATTAAAAAATCTTTTGATTTTTTGCGGGCAGTTATGGACAGTAATGTGGTAATTTTCGTATTTAAAGGTTGGCTAATCTGTACTTTCTAAATTACGTTTATCAAGTTCCGGCATCGTCACAGTTCAACATGCGTCGGCGGGCGACAGACGTCAGAGCGTTTGCTGCCTTGTTCTGTCTTTTTCATTTTTTCTTGTTGTCGCGACAATTTATCTAGGCCTTAGGCCTTAACATTTATATGTAGACCCCGGAGTGTTGCACATTTGCGCCTCATTTTGCCATGTAGCTTTCGTAACCGACTTGGTTTATACAATATTCAAATGTCTTTCAGACATAGCCAACCTTAACATGCCATGTAAATTGTAATGCAAAATTTAATAAATGTATCAAATACAGTCCACGCTCATCATTATTCAGCATCCTGGCAATAACTTCATGAAATATCATTCTTCTTAACATTTAAGGGTCCTACGGGACGAAATCTAACATTTTTTGTCCAGCCCGGAGTTACAATCATTAAAGTCGTAATTGTTAATTCAGTCATCGGAGAACAGTTATTAAGCAGTTAAAGTGTTCAGTATTTACAGAATCTACCGTAATTCGTCTGAGACATTATCAAAGTCGAATTATGAATTAAAACAGAATCGGAGAAATACCACAGTGAGACTCGTCAAGTTACTAAATAATCCGACGGTATCGGTCTGTACTATCCGTGTTGCAAGGACTTGTCTTAAATAATATACATACTAAGGTGTTAAGAAGATATATTGATTAATACAACATATACGCAGTTTAACTAAGATAATTAGAATTGAATGTATTAGTGTGAAGGTGATACCAGTGTATATATAAATTTGTGATAATCAAACGCGTGCAACCAACGAGGATCTACAGTAACAGCGGATGACCACAGAGCGACAGGACGGGCGACGTTCGAGTTGATAATCCTCATCGCACATTTGGAATTCAACAAACAAGTAAAGCATACAGAACATTCAAATTGTATTGTATTCATATTTAAAGTTTATTATATTCATATTGGCAACTCAATCCGATCTAAAAGAATCAACTATAAGAAAAGAGAAAACGTTCTAAGAAAAATGACATTTAAATATTATTAATTATTACAAAAAATTATATCACTGAAATAAGTAAATGCAAGAGAATTATTAAAATAACAATTTATGATATATATATTTGTGTTAATAAGTTATTTTTAATCCCCTGAGGAGAAAGTTGTACGTTATCTCAAAAAATATCTGCTGGGTTTTGAAATACAATTATATATTAGATAAACATATAAATTATTTATTTATTATATATTTATTATTCATTTATTTGTCAGTAAATAAATAAATGCTCTCTGTCACAACCACAGAAGTGCATAATACTCTGACACGCTCTGCTCACCTTTCACTTGGTCTGGCTGGATGTTGGAACCAGAATATTTGTCTGGCTACTTGCAAGAAGTTATAAAAATATATTTCAAAAAACATATAAGATTTAGCTTTACTGCTATAACATTAATAATACATTTATTTCAGCACTTTAAAATTGTCTGTCAGCAACAAGGGACCGAAAAAATGCCTGGCGATTGTATTTTTTTAACTTATTATACTGTCAAATTGAATATATCAAAAAGCCAGACATACTGCTATAACATTTTAATCATTAGTCTTTGAGGCCTTGAGGGCGGCAAGGGAACTGGTAGCAAGTCGCCAGACTCTCCACTGTGTTTCTAGCAAGTCAAATTGAATTTCTACACAAAGTATCAAGCGTACAGAAATACCATAACCATGTTCATTGCCGACTCTTGCTCTATTTATTTTAACAAAATAATACTACATTACATTAACTTTAAATCCCTTCATCCAGATTTTACATACACTCTTAGATGATCTCTTATTCTGATCACATGTATATAAGTTTTTACAAATCAGTCTTAAAAATACTTTTTCATCACCCAAAATTTTTGTTTACTCTTCATTATTTAAACTTATGGCAATTAATTAACTTATAGCTAATTTAATTAGTAGGCCTATATTTCAAAAATAATGAAAAACAGTCAAATTCTGTAACTGGCACTATTTGTAATTGCCAGACTCTCATTTCAACACAGGAAGAGCTGGCTGGATATGATTATCAGTCCAATCAGTATCAACGTCACTGCCTCAATTTCTTCCCCTTTGTAGCATTGGTTGTAATATACTTTTCAACCACTCTTAATTAATTTTAATTTTGTTTACTGTATTCGTCCATATTTCAGACGCCATCTTTACTTGTTACCAACTATGAGGTATAAAATTTACTTACCAATTCCCCGGGTTCGGTTAGGCGAACGGAAGAACAGAATGGGTTGTTTTCAGGAAATAACTCGTTTGTTTTTTGTTTTACAAATACCATTACCCTTTATTCTTACTCATAATACTTGTACATTAAACCCTTCTTCGAAAAATTGAAAACATCTATTCGGCCATGAGGCGCAATTTATAAAATCAAGTTTAAGTAATTATTACCATCAACATTTTACTCTCTCACCAAAATAGATTATAATAAATCATCAATTTAAACTATATATTGTAATGCGACACAATAGTAGCCCTATCCCAAAACTTAAAACTGCTCAATTCAGTAGGTAGAATCACCAATACTACCCAAATAAACCAAATAAAGATGAACAACCCTTAGTTATAGAAAAAAGACTGTACAATATAAATAATAAGAGAAAAAAATACAATGCAAATAATATAAAATAACTAATTAAAATGTATTAAAGTAAGTATAAAATATACATACAAACCTTTGTATAAATAAGTGAATGTGAAGGAGTGGGTAATAAAGTTAATGATCCCTAGTATTATTCAAATATGTTATAAATACAATAAGTGTCAGTGAAGTGGTGACATCATAAGTGCGAGTTAATTACTTTTAAAAAAAGGAAAACCCATAAATAACACCAATAGTGAATTGTGGTGAAGGGTTTCATCTCAGTTTGAGATGTTAGTGAAGGCTTTGATGTAGGTAGTTATATTTGTCTTCTACACCAAAACCTATAGTTATTAAACATTTATAAACTACATTGTAAGTTAGTTTGAGCCTACTGGGAAAGTAAGAAAATTGTGTACTAGAAACCAGGACCTATGAACAATAATCTATCCATTAAGGGTGTTTCACACTGTAGGGCGCTCACGCTCCAGTCTCGGTTAGCTCAAGGTACGGTCAAAATTAATCCAATGTATTACAGTGGAAGTGTACACACTATGAGGCTCGGTTCGATCACGCTCCAGTCGCGCTCTTGTGACGATTCTGGTCAACGGATATTTTACCGCGGCCTGACCGTGGTCTCGAGCCGTCCCGTGCTTGTTGTGCAAGTTTGAATAGGCCGCCGCTATGATGAACGAATTTGTTTTCTGCCCTACATAAAATTTATTAATTTTATTTTATTTATTATTATTATTGATGCTAATCTATATCAATGCATACAATAAATGTAGATACGCGCGCGCGCATTCACTGAAGTACGTCCCAATATTTTATAAAACTACATAGCTGACAAGTTTTTCGTTCCGTTCACATAAAGCGTACATCTTGCAGCAGCCAGTGAGACAATGGTGCTGATACTGTCATACATAGAAGGGTGTAAACTGCAACCGTCAACAGCTCTGCCTACTGTGGGAGAAATGAGTGTCCACTGTTTATCAGGTGCGCTCCGACCGCGTCACCCCTTGGTTCTTTCATTCGAGCACTGTGTTCGGAAAGAGTCAGACCCTTTGACACTTTGTCTCGCGCCCTCACGTGATTTACAGTTTGTTTTTATTTAACGATGGATGAAAAATTAATAGAATTAGTTCGCCAATACCCTGAATTATACACAGTGATTTATCACACCGGTGTTACAGTGATAATGTGAGGAAGAAGAAAGTGTGGGAAGACATTGGACAAGCTTTAAATAAAACAGGTAAGATTCAACATTATATTTATTGGAACTACTTTACAATGAATTTCCTTTGTATCTTTCCTATTTTTATGTAGTATTAACAAACAATTCTTCCTTGAACAAACTGGAATTTTATATCATATTTATTTGCCAAGGGACGGCGCCGGCTTCTGAACTGAAGAATGATGTAAAGATTTCGCGTACTTCAAATGCTTTAGATGAACAATTCCCCCCCTGTCTCGCGATGTTCGTTAAATTTTGCCCAATCTCAAGATCGTGAGCAGTCAATGAAGGCATAGCCGTCTCTTGACGAATAACAACATTATGCAGGATGCATGTAGTCAGAACGATTTTGTCTGTATATTTGGTATCTATTTTTAATCGCCTGTTATAAATTCTGAATTTTTAAGTAAGAATCCCAAAACAATTTTCTACAACCCTTCGCGCCCTAGATAATGTGTAATTAAAAATTCTCCTATTTTATTTTCTATTTGATGACCTGGAAACGGTCTCATTAAATAATTCTTCAGCGGGAAGGCGAAATCACCAACAATAACGTACGGTGCTGTCTGGTGGGTCCCTGGCAGCAGTGTATCATCTGGAATGTTTAAAGTTCCAGATTCCAACCGCTTTCCCAGATTGGAAGAGCTAAATATCCCTCCGTCGCTACCCCTACCGTATGAACCGACGTCAACATATACAAATCTGTAATTAGCATCTACCAAAGTTAGGGGAACTATAGAAAATATTTTCTTATAATTAAAATACAGCGAACCCGAATTTTTCGGGGCTTCAATTACAATGTGTTTTCCGTCTAAAGCCCCTAAACAGTTAGGAAACTGCCACTGCCCCCAAAATTCGGCTGCTATTATTTTCCAATCTTTCTTCTTTAGAGTGGGCAAAACTCTCTGAGTAATTTCTTTATGATGACGTCGCATACCTCATGAACCACGCTTTCTACTGTTGATGTGCCCAGCCTATAACTGAATGCAATGGTTTGTAAAGCATTTCCTGTTTGTAAACTAGTTATGCTAAAGGATTCTTTTAGCTTACCTTACCTTAAACAGACAGCTAATCTTTCCTTTGGTGAGATTGCCGCTCGAAATGAAGTGTCTTTTTTTGGTACTGGACTGTTCCTCATCTTCATCCAGAAGCACCGCTATCATAAGCAGTTCTTGGTCGGTGAAATCCATCTTTTCGGCCATGAACAAGCTAACTACTGACTGCTTCTGACGATGCCGCGATACTTCTAAAGACCGCAGTGGGGCAGTGGTATTAAAAGGACCGCGATTGGACCGCGGTGAGTCCGTGGTTCGACTGCAGTGAGTTCGCGGTTGAACCACGGTGAGTACGCGGAGAGAGCGTCACGGTGTGAATACTTTAGACCGCGCCTCTACCTCGACCGTGCCGAGAGCGCGACCGTACCTAGAGCGATAGTGTGAAACATCCTTTAGACACTAATGCTTGATAAGATTGATAGGATGGAAGAATGGTACACCAAGTAGTTTATGATTATTTGTCAATTTATAAATGTAGAATTTGGCCATGAAGGCAATACCTCGAAGGTAACATATTAAAAGATTTTGTTCTAATTATATTATTTGTTAATTTATGACTGTAAACTCGTCCATGTAAACACTATTTTAAGTAATAAGTCAAACGATTTCATTTTTAACTATTGTGAAAACATGTTAAGGGTCAAGACTCATGTAATAAGATGTAACTCAGGAAAAAGGGTTCAAAACCAAAAACCTAGGTAATAATAAATGTAATTTAGAATATATTAATGAAATGCTATTGATGGCCTAGGCCACAAGTTCCATACAAAGGAAATAATGTCAGAAATGAGTAGATTAGTAAACCAATGTGATAAAACAGGAAAGGGACAAAATTTATATGATGAAGCTAATTGTTTTAACAGTAATATTACATATTACATTAATTTAAGGAATTGTAAAGTGATATAACAAATGTATAAGTAAAGTATAAGCCCAACATTAGAATTTTTGTAAGGTGAAAAACCGCCCTTTATAATTAACCAATGTAAGTAAATGAGGTAGCAAAATGTTCATAATGACATAAAGAAAAGCACGATGTAATTTAAATTTAAGAAAACTTAAAGCTGAAAAAGGAGTATTTTTCTTATAGGCAGATGAACATTTAAATCTTGTAAACTGACCACGTGACCTTATGAACTCTCTGTTTTGACCAACCAAAGGCCAGTATTGTGAGGGCACTAAACCGTTGATGGAAAGGCAGGAATATAGAATTGGAGTAATGTATTGTTAACTATTGCAGAGAGCAGATGAGCTCTAATGAAGAAGTTTTTAATTAAATAATAGTAATGTTTTTTGGACCGTTGGTGATAAAAAATTATAACTAATAGAAGCTATAAATACTGTGGAAGATTAGAAGACGAAAATATTTAAATTAAAACAACAAATAAATGCAGAACCTTTGAAAATCCTGATTGCCTACCATGAACACACTTTCAAAACGCCTGTGAGTGACGCCAACTTTAACTATTAATCACACTACAGGTACGATTACACAACACTACCGTAGACACTATCTACACTTACAGAAAAACACCAGGGATCATTTATTGAAGAAAAATCTTAAAAACTAAAACAGTGAACACTGGAAACATTTATTTTAAATAACTTGTAACAGCATGTGGCCAAACGTTTTCAGCGGCCATCTTGCCGATAGAGTCTGGTTGCCATAGCAACTAATAATAACATAATATCTTTGTAATGTATTGTATTTTTGTATGTATTTTCTGAATTCAATGACAGTCTAAAAGAACCCTTAAACCCTGAGATTTGATATATTATTATAAACAATTTGTTTATTGAAACTTGTTAGTGTAAAAGTCGAATTGAGCGCTAGAGTCGACACGATCAATATTTGTTTCGACACAAGTCGACTGTGTTCATTTCTCTAAATAACTTAAACAAAAATAAATATAGTTATTTGGAATAAAAGGAGTTGTTATTGTAGAAGATTAGAAAGTTTACAGGACAATTGCAGGTAGATCAACAGGAGAGCGAGCAGCGATCGGCCAAAGTATTTGAGAGAAGAACGGGGCGCTCGAGGACACAATCGATTGCGGCAGCCGATCCGTATTTGACATAAGTGGAGTCAATTTACACTAAACTAAACTCACTTCAAAATAAATAAATAAACCAAAAAACCCTCTGTAATACACTGTTACATTACAGATGACGTCAACAACGTGGGGCTGAAATAACTATAAACCCGCAACCGTATTACACTCGTAACAAAACTGATAATCAGAGACGGCGCCTACAACAGTGGGACGTAATTAAATAAGACGAGTACACTATTTTTCTCATCTTATCAACACTCGTAAATACACCAGTACATTACAGATGGCGCTTACAACAGTGGGGCGTAATTAAATAAGATGAGTGCACAATTTGTCTCATCTTATCAACACTCGTAAATACTCTGTTACATTACAGATGGCGTCCAACTAGTGAGGCTCGAATTGGGGAAATTACCGATCCTAACGTAATTATTAACGATACAGGAAACCCGATTTCAGCTGGTGACTGTCAGAAAAAACAGAAATGCATACAAGAGGAGTGACGAAAAGGTTGGCAAAGGACCAAGAAACGGAAGAAGATAGACGGGAAGAAGAGACATAAGCAGTCACAGACATTGAGATGGAACAACAGGCGGGTTACGGAAAAGAAGCTAGAGGAGGACCAGATTGGAACAAATTTATGGAATTAATGAGTAGTATGAAGGAGGAGATTAAACAAACAAATGAAAAATTTGATAGTATTAAAGAAAATAATAAATAAACCAATGAGAATTTTAAACGAATGGAGGAACAAAATAAACGAACTAATGAAAACTTTAGGAGTATGGAGGAAAAAATAAGTGAAAACTCAAAGAAACAAAATGAGGCTTTGAGTGAAAATTTATTGAAACGAATGGAGGAAAAATTCGACAGGAATAAAGAAGAAACTAATGAAAATTTCAGAAAACAAAACGAAAAGTTTGACCGAAATGAAGAAGGTTTAAGACAAATAAACGAGAAAATAGATAGTACAAATGAGAGTACTAAGGAAGACTTTAGGAAAATAAATGAGAAAATTGAGAGCTCCAACAAAGAGTTGAGAGAAATTATCGATGGACAAAAGGGAGATTTAAAACAAATTGATGAGAAAATTGAATATATCAACGAGACTCTTGGCAAAAGGGTAGAGGCATATAATGAAGAAAGAAAGCAACAAACAGGCGAAATAGTCGAAAAGGTGGAACAAAACAAAGAAACAATTGTACAGGTCAGAGCAGAGTTAGATGCCAGAATAGACCAAGCAGACAACATCAATCAAGTTAGGATAGCAGAGGTACAGCAAGGAACACAAGAAAGATTGGAAGAACTACAAACTAACACCTCAGGAAAAATCGAACGGGTAAATGAGGAGATGAACCGGGTAAAGAACCAAACCAATGATAATACGGGAAGAATCGATAACATCCAGGAAGTACAGCTAAAGAACCTGAGAGAGGATCTCGACAGAGTGAGCTATAGACCAGCCTGCAGTGTTCAACATAATATGCTGGACAACAGAGAAAATATAAACTTTAAGAATTATCGCAGGAACCCAGTAGAATTCCTAGAGCGTGTGGATGAATGTTTACAGAGAACTAAAGAGAACCGCTGGACAATGATCAAGAATCTACTGGATGACAGTTTAAAGGAGATAACCGACAACTGGTGGTCGGCTGTCAGAAATGAGATAACGACGTATGAGGGGTTTAAACAAACCTTCAGGATAAAATACTGGTCAGAGTCAGTACAAACTATAATCAGAGATAATCTCTGCCATGGAAGGTACAACGCCACCCATTACCAGTCACCAACAGCCTACTTTCTCGGGAAGGTGTGTGTAGCACGCAACTTGGAACCGAAAATCCCCGAAGAATGCTTAATTAGCAAAATGGCACACCACTTTGATGAAGGGATTGTACAAGCCACCCTATGCAGCCAGATCAAGACAATAGCTGACATGGAAAGACTGCTTGGGAGCTATGAACACCAAGATTATTACAGGAAATCAATGAGGCAGTATGACCAATCACAGATGGACAGGGGAGATAATGGTGGAGACCAACAACCAAGGTCAAACCAATCCCGAAATGGGAATAATGACAATAACCATAATAATAGAAATGGTGGCAATAACTATAATAATAACAATTATAGAAATAACCAAGGCAATTATAACAGCCGCAACCAAAATAACGGCCTCAGCCAAAATAATAATAACAATAGTGGCGGAAACCGAGAATGGAGACGCAATATAAACTATGACCGGAGGTATCCGAATAATAACAATAGGAGAGATGAAGAGAAAGGAAACCAACCCAGGAGGGGAAGCTCTCGAGATCGTTCTCCAAGAAACCTTGAGAACCACAACAAGTAATCAGCAAGTAGACCGGGCGGAAAACTAGACACAGCAGTGAGAACTATGACCGGCCCATCACTGCGGGAATTGGACGGGCGAATAAACAAAGATATTACAAGAAATGAAGTCCAGATGATCAATGAAAACTATTATTTAAGGGATATAAGAAATGACCTTATGGAAGAAGGACAATACTCAGAAAAGAAAGATAACAATCAAATAATTTTTATCAATGCTAAATTGCAAGGGGTAGCAACTGAAATTATAATTGATACAGGAGCGAATGTATCACTCATTGACAAAGTGGAGTTTAATAGAATTAAAGCAATAAGTACAGAACCAATACCAACCCTACCAATTAATAATATGGTGATAGTAGGTGCTACTGGCAAAATGAACAAGTCAGTAAGACAACAGGTACAAATAGATGTATCGAGCAACGGAAAGGTGATCCAAGTGGTGTTCCTGGTGGCCCAAGGGTTACCGTTTAAAGTTATGATTGGGTGCGATGCTTTAAGGCGCCACTCAGCAATTATTGACATTGGCAGTGAGAAAATAACACTGACCAACGAACAGGGTGATGGTCGAGTGAAATTTTAGGCCAGAATAGTGCCACACACAATAGACATTCATTCACCTTGATCCAAGATGAGAGAGAGGAGTTTAGGACACCACCTCAAAGATCAACCTACCCTGAAAATAAAGAATGGAATAAAAAATTAAACGAAATATATTCATTTCAAGTCACCAGAGGAGAAAAAATTACAATAGAACAAAAGGAAAGGTTGGTAAATGTGTACCAGAAATACAGAAACACTTTCTCAGATCTACCTGGGAAGGCGAAGAACTTTGTTTGTGAGTTAGAATTCCACAACCAAATAAAATTTAATAAAAAATCCTACCCCATTGCTCAATCACATAAACAAGCAGTCAGAAAAGAGATACACAGAATGTTGGAACAAGACATTATTGAAACCAGTTCGTCACCCTACACTAGTCCAATTGTCGCTGTGCGGAAGAAGGATGGGGCGGTCAGGTTGTGTCTAGATGCCAGGGAGATAAACAGAAACATTGTGAACGATAGAACATCACCGGGCGAAATATATGAAATTATGAAGAAATTTGAAGGCTGCAAGTTCATGAGCATCCTCGACACCGATACAAATATATTGTAATAATATGGGATCATTTCTCCAAGTATACCAAGGTGTACCCAATCAGCAAGGCCTCAACTAAAGTCATTGTCAAAATAGTACTGGAAAAGTATACCAGTGATGTCGGTACACCAGAATCAGTGATAACGGACCATGAAACCCAGTTTAAGGGCAAACGATGGAAAGAAGCGTTATTATCTAGGAAGATAAAAACTTACAAAACCTCCATATATCACCCTTCAAGCAACCTTGCAGAAAGAGTATTGCGAGAAGTGGGCCACATTCTCAGGACCTATTGCCACAGCAATCACAAAAGTTGGAGCGAGCACGTGGCCAATACCGAACAATTTTTAAATATAGCATACCATGAGACGCTGGGACTAAGCCCATATCAGATGATGTTTTCAAGACCACCACCGTATGAGCTCACTCAATTAATTACGCTCCCCGAGATGCCTGAAGAAGAATTGGATATTGCAAGAGTATACCATCGAATTGGAAACAAGATAGCGCTGAGGAGGAATAAACGAAGAAATAGTGGGATACCAGAACTCAAATTTGTAGTCAGAGAAAGAGTACTTATACAAAATAGACAGCAGCTCAGTGGTACTGAAGGCGTAATGAAAAAACTTCTGCTGCTATACCATGGACCATTTGTGGTGATCAAAGACAACAATAACAACACCTATGTTTTAGCCAATCCAAGCAATAACAAAGTGAAGGGCACATACAATGTGTCCGAAATGAAAAAGTATTTTGAATGATGTAAGAAACAGGAGATTAACAGTTAATTTTCTATAGACCTGCAGTTAAGAAAAATAAACATGTTTTGGTGGGAGAGCATATGTAATGCGACACAATAGTAGCCCTATCCCAAAACTTAAAACCGCTTAATTCAGTAGGTAGAATCACAAATACTACCCAAATAAACCAAATAAAGATGAACAACCCTTAGTTACAGAAAAAAGACTGTACTATATAAATAATAAGAGAAAAAAATACAATGCAAATAATATAAAATAACTAATTATGTATTAAAGTAAGTATAAAATATACATACAAACCTTTGTGTAAATATGTGAATGTGAAGGAGTGGGGAATAAAGTTAATGATCCCTAGTATTATTCAAATCTTATATATAAAAATGAATGTTTCTTTGTTTGTCCCGTATGCGTTCCTATACCATTCATCCGATTGCGATGAAACTTCGGTGAGTTGTTGTGCGCACGCCCACGAAGGTTTCTGAATTTTTTTCGATGGGGTCCTTTGGGGTCTTCCACATCTCCTCCTAAACCACTGGACTGATTTCAACCAAACTTGGCACAAATATTTTACGCAACGGGAGAACCAACATAGGATAGGTGTTTTTTCGACGGGGTCCTTTGGGGTCTTCCACATCTCCTCCTAAACCACTGGACCGATTTCAACCAAACTTGGCACAAATATTTTATGCAACGGGAGAACCAACATAGGATATGTGTTTTTTCGATACGATCCTTCGGGGGGTTCTTTGGGGTCTTCCACATCTCCTCCTAAACCACTGGACCGATTTCAACCAAACTTGGCACAAATATTTTACGCATAGGGAGAACCAACATAGGACAAGTGTTTTTTCGATACGCTCCTTTGGGGTCTTCCACATCTCCTCCTAAACCATTGGACCGATTTCAACCAAACTTGGCACAAATATTTTACGCAACGGGAGAACCAACATAGGACAGGTGTTTTTTTTTCGATACGATCCTCTGGGGGGTCCTTTGGGGTCTTAAAAAACTATTAGATCTGGTTACTATGGCAACCCAATAGAATAGATTCTGTTCTAAATATATTATCGCATTAAATTGAAGACCACGCGAACGAAGTCATGGGCAACAGCTATTTATTTTTAAGAAACCTACTTTAATTGAACTTTATTAATTAAACTAACATTTTCATTACGTACAACGTGAAACTCCGTAGCAAAGCACGGGTATTCCGCTAGTATGTTATAAATACAATAAGTCTCAGTGAAGTGGTAACAGCATAAGTGCGAGTTAATTACTTTAAAAAAAAAAAGGAAAACCCATAAATAACACCAATAGTGAATTGTGGTGAAGGTAGTGAAGGTGAATTTATTTCATCTCAGTTTGAGATGTTAGTGAAGGCTTTGGTGTAGGTAGTTGTATTTGTCTTCTACACCAAAACCTATAGTTATTAAACATTTATAAACTACATTGTAAGTTAGTTTGAGCCTACTGGCAAAGTAAGAAAATTGTGTACTAGAAACCAGGACCTTGAACAATAATCTATCCATTAGACAGTAATGCTTGATAAGATTGATAGGATGGAAGAATGGTATACCAAGTAGTTTATGATTATTTGTCAATTTATAAATGTAGAATTTGGCCATGAAGGCAATACATCGAAGGTAACATATTAAAAGATTTTGTTCTAATTATATTATTTGTTAATTTATGATTGTAAACTTGTCCATGTAAACACTACTTTAAGTAATAAGTCAAAAGATTTCATTTTTAACTATTGTGAAAACATGTTAAGGGTCAAGACTCATGTAATAAGATGTAACTCAGGAAAAAGGGTTCAAAACCAAAAACCTAGGTAATAATAAATGTAATTTAGAATATATTAATGAAATGCTATTGATGGCCTAGGCCACAAGTTCCATACAAAGGAAATAATGTCAGAAATGAGTAGATTAGTAAACCAATGTGATAAAACAGGAAAGGGACAAAATTTATATGATGAAGCTAATTGTTTTAACAGTAATATTACATATTAGATTAATTTAAGGAACTGTAAAGTGATATAACAAATGTATAAGTAAAGTATAGGCCCAACATTAGAATTTTTGTAAGGTGAAAAACCACCCTTTATAATTAACCAATGTAAGTAAATGAGGTAGCAAAATGTTCATAATGACATAAAGAAAAGCATGATGTAATTTAAATTTAAGAAAACTTAAAGTTGAAAAAGGAGTATTTTTCTTATAGGCAGATGAACAATTAAATCTTGTAAACTGACCACGTGACCTTATGAACTCTCTGTTTTGACCAATCAGAGGCCAGTATTGTGAGGGCACGAAACCGTTGATGGAAAGGCAGGAATATAGAATTGGAGTATTGTATTGTTAACTATTGCAGAGAGCAGATGAGCTCTAATGAAGAAGTTTTTAATTAAATAATAGTATTGTTTTTGGACCGTTGGCGATACAAAATTATAACTAATAGAAGCTATAAATACTGTAGAAGATTAGAAGACGAAAATATTTAAATTAAAACAACAAATAAATGCAGAACCTTTGAAAATCCTGATTGCCTACCATGAACACACTTTCATAACGCCTGTGAGTGACGCCAACTTTAACTATTAACCACACTACAGGTACGATTACACAACACTACCGTAGACACTATCTACACTTACAGAAAAACACCAGGGATCATTTATTGAAGAAAAATCTTAAAAACTAAAACAGTGAACACTGAAACATTTATTTTAAAATAACTTGTAACAGCATGTGGCCAAACGTTTTCAGCGGCCATCTTGCCGATAGAGTCTGGTTGCCATAGCAACTAATAATAACAAAATATAGTATTAAGATTTTAAAATTTTACTTATCTTTGTAATGTATTGTATTTTTGTATGTATTTTCTGAATTCAATGACAGTCTAAATATAATAAATTGTGCTTGTTTTTATACTGTAGCATGTTAATGTTCACAGAATATTTATGTTATGTTTTGAGTATGTAAGAGTGAACTAATGTTGTTTAATAGGAATACTTAATCAGTGATAATGTTTGTATTTATGTTAAATTTGTCTTTAGACAATCCAGTATAGTTACCTGTGTTAGGCATTATACTAAGTTTTAAGTATTGTCTAAAATTGAATGATGAAGTTGTTTTAATTAATGTTTGTAAACTTGGCCAGGAGGGCAATCAGTGTTTAAGGTTTGACAAGTAGTTCTGATAATTATATTGTAAACTAATGAAGGGTTCCAGGACAAGTTAATTAATGTAATAAAGTAAAAACCAGGAAATTAAAATTAATGTAAATAACCATTAATCAATAATTAATTGTACAGTAGGTCAGGTAAAGAAAATTAAGTTTAAAACCCAAACAATATTATAACAGTTGTAAGAAAACCTATAGGCCTAAATTTAATATTTGTGAAAGGAAATTAATACCTTTTTAAGAAGCCCAGTCCAATGAAACTATAGTAAAACATTTACTGTTTAAGAAGGAAGGTTAGGTGAGAATTTTAGGTAATTTAGTATTATTCCAAGCATGGAGTATTTTATTGAAAAAGAGTAGTAATATTCTATAATTCTGGCTCTAGGATATCTAATTTCATCCAATGACAGAAAAAGTGGTTGTTAAGGCAACTGAAATGGACATGAGTTGTTGATATTGAATCATTCGTTCCGATTGTTACAAGCTATTGAGTTGAGATGGGCAGATACATTTAAAAGAATGAACAATAAATTTTGAAGAAAATATGAATCTAAATTAAAAAACCCTATTTGAAACCTAATTCTATCATAATACTGATGAGTAATAAAACCAATTAGACTTCCAAATTATAACTGAATATATTTAAAAGAGTTGAAAACCCCTCACCTCATTCACCAAAAATAATTCCGCTGGATTCGGTATTAAACCGATTTCTCCTATAACCAGAAGATTAGTTGAGAGAAATAAAGGCCGAAACTAACGGAATTATTGAGAAGACATACGAAGACCTCGTTTTGCAGAGTTAACCTTCACTTGCAGAAGAAGCTGGAATACTATTCTCATTCCACCGTGACCGACAACTATCAAAATTCAGGAAGAACCGCAGTTAGAAGAGTTCCTGAGAGCTTCCATGGATACTACACCATCAATTTTATTAAGGGCCAAAACAATTTTTCCTGGATGAACGTAACTTAAGCCGAACATCTTCACTGTTTACAGACGTCCAGTGCCAGTTTGAGTCCTGCCAACCCGGTAAAAAACAACCTATTTTAAATTCAATACATTTAGAGTTAATAATTTTGTTTTGTAATACTTGAGTAACCTTAATTTTGCATTTTACCTGGCCTTACTAATGGTTCAAAGAATCTTACGAACCCTGGGATAAGAAATATTTATTGTTATATTTAATTTTTATAAGTCAAAGGAACTTGATCAATTGACAATCGATATATTTTTGTATAATCAATTTGATAATATTATTATTTTGGAGATAACGGTGACTGTGAAATAACGTATAAAATTAATAAAGGATCTTTATTGTATGAGATAATGTTTTAAGTTATTGCAGAATAGATACTATATGTTGTGGGTGGAATAAATTATAATAAAAGGTTGATTCAAACCCGATGAACGGCTAACCTAGAAGCACGCTTATTACAAATAACAGCGCTAATTGCCTGCAGCTGGTGGAACGGGAGATTGCCGAACTAGCGTGTTTTCAGTACCAAATTTGAATAGAATTCTCTAACATCGAGGGACTAGGGTTGACAAGAATACTCAATACATTCAGTCAATACACTATATATATCGTTGATATTGCTCAACTACTGAATACTAAGTTAAACCTATATCGTAGTACGATTATAAGTTAAAAGAACATAATCATAATTATATTTGCCTAATAATATATTTTCTGGAGGTTTCATCTGTAACAACCTAATAGATACATTCATTAATGACACATTGATTAAAAACAGGTAACAACATTTTAATTGTTACAAATTGCCACCTTCAACGTGTTGTTTGACGTTGATACACTGGAGTCTCATATAAGTAAATAAAGTAACAACATACAAGTCGTTACAAATTGGCGAACCCAACAGTGGGGCTTTCACACATCCTCGAATATAATTAAAAACCCGTAACTTCGGCAAGTCGTTACAAATTGGCGCTCAACGAGTGGGCTTTAGTTAAGTAAAAAATCATATTAATTATTACTTAACTTGAGCAGGCAACCATTAGAGGCACAGGAATGCATACTAGAGGCATTACTAAAAGGATGGAGAAGGAGCAAGAAACAGAAGAAGATAGGCGGGAAGAAGAAACAGAGGTAGGTACAGATACCGAAATGGAACAACAGACGAGCAATAAAGAGGATGCCCAAGGGGACCAACCAGATAAAGCGGAAGCCAGAAGAGAACCAGATTGGCAAGAAATGATGAGACTAATGATGGGGAAAATGGACAGCATTAAGGAACAGAATAAACAAACTAATGAAAAAATAGACAGTATTACGGAAGATTCCAGGAAACAGAAGGAAGAATTAAATAAAAAATTTGACGAAAATTCAGAAAAGCTAGAAAATAAAATAGACAGTATAAATGAAAATTCAGAAAAGCTGGAAAATAAAATAGACAGTATAAATGAAAATTCAGAAAAGCTGGAAAATAAAATAGACAGTATAAATGAAAATTCAGAAAAGCTGGAAAATAAAATAGACAGTATCAACGAAAACTCAAAGAAACAAAATGAAATTTTGAGTGAGAATTTAATCAAACTGATGAATGAGAAGTTTGACAAAAATAAAGAGGAAAATGATGAGAATAACCGGCTGATAAATGAAAGCTTAAACCAAATCAATGAAAGGTTTGATAGAAACGATGAGAGCTTAAGGCAGATTCAAGAAAATCACAAACAAATTGACGAGAAAATTGAAAATAGTAATAAGGAATTACGGCAAATTATAAATGAACAAAATCAAGCGCTGAGGGAAGTCATCAATGAAAGGGTTGCAAATGTCAATGAAACTATTAACAAAAGGGTAGATAATAGTGAAGAGGAAGTAAGACAGCAAATAAATGGAATTAAGGTGGGTCTGGAAAGGACAGATGAAACAATAGTACAACTCGCAATGGAAGTAGAGGCCAAAATTAATCATGGGGAAAATACCAACAAAACTATGATAAATCAAGTACAATTAGAAACACAAGAGAAATTGGATGAGGTGCAAATTAATATAGCTGGGAGAATTGAATTGGTAAATAACGAAATGACACAAATAAAAACCCAAGTAGTTCAAAATAAAGAGACTATAGAAAATATAAAAAATCAGGAAATAAGTAATATAAAGGAATCAATAGAGATTTTACAAAATCGACCAATGTATCTAGCGCATCACATAGCCCCTGAGCATAAAGATAATATCAATTTTAAAATTTATAGGGGAAATCCCATAGAATTCCTGGAGAGAATAGACGAATGGTTTAACCGAATTAAAGTAACCCGATGGAACGTAATAAAAAGTTATTTAGATGAATGTTTCAAAAGTATAAATGATAATTGGTGGTCAGCTGTCCGGAATGAACTTAGTGATTATGAGGAATTTAAAAGGACTTTTAAGTCAAAATACTGGTCAGATTCTGTACAGAACATGATTAGAGATAACATTACTAACGGGAGATTTAATTTTAATCAAGAGCAGTCACCAACTACTTACTTTTTGGGAAAGGTATGTTTAGCACGTCATTTGGAACCGCGGATACCAGAGGAGTGTTTGGTAAATAAATTGTCATACCATTTTGAAGAAGAGATAGTTCGTGCCAGACGCAGTGGACAAGTAAAGACCGTAGAAACAATGGAAACCTTGTTAGCCAGTTACGAAATGGAAGACTATTATCAAAGGTCCCGACGGCAAGGTGAATATTACAACAATAGAAGGGAAGAGACAAATCAAGAGTCGCGTCCAGGAACAAATCGATTTAACAATAATAATTATCACCGAAGGGTGAATGACCAATTTATGAACAACCGTTATCGTAACAATTATTACCCAAGTAATCACTATACTAATCATGAGAATAACAGATACAGAACAGGCCGCAGGAATTGGGACAATGGGAGAGAGTATTGGAACAATAATCGTGCCAACAACGACCAACGAAATCAACCCAGTAATCGAAGTCGAGAGGAGGATCTGCCTAGACACCAAGAAACCCATAGAGATTTTAGACCCGATGATGGCAACCCAGGAACCACTGCGAGGGACGATCGTCCGCAGGATAGGATGGAAAACTAAGTACAGCAGTGGAAGTATCTCGTAACCCCTCACTGCTGGGATTGGAAGGGTATGTACAAAAGCATAAGGAAAACAAACAAATTATAAAAATTACAAGGAACAATTATTTAAAGGACATACGAAATGATTTAACGGAAGAAGTGTTACCGTCAGAGAATAAAACTGACAGTCAAATTATATGCATTATGACAGAATTGCAGGGAGTTATGACAGAGATAGTGATTGATACTGGCGCGAACGTGTCGCTACTGGACAAGGTAGAATATAACCGAATAAGAGAGAAGTATAAGAAAAATATACCAACATTACCAGTTAACAACATGGTTATTATAGGTGCTACTGGCAGACCAAATAAAACAATACGGCAGCAAGTAATGATGGAAGTATCTAGTGAAGGTAAAACTATTCCTATGGTGTTTATGGTAGCTCAAGGACTACCATTTAAAGCAATGCTAGGGTGTGATACACTGCGGCGCCACTCAGCTATTATTAATATGGGCAGAGGAAAAACAACCCTGTACCATGAAAATGGAGAATGGTCAAGTGAAATAGTGGATCATAAAAATGCCACTCACCAAAGACATTCTTTTACTTTAATGGGTGATGAGGAAATGGAATATAGAGCACCTTTTGAGGAATTAACCTGTACTAAAGAGAATGAATGGAAGGAAAAATTGCAAGAGATTTATTTGTTTAAAACTGTCAATAATAATAATAGAGCAACACCTGAACAAAAGAATCAATTAATAAAGATTTATAACAGATATAAAAAGGTATTTTCGGATTTGCCAGGGAAAGCCAGGAATTTTATTTGTGAATTGTCATTTAAACAACCCATTAATTTTAACCGTAAATCATATCCTATACCCCAATCCCTAAAACCAGCAGTGAGAAGGGAAATACAGAGTATGATGGAACAGGACATAATTGAATATAGTTCATCACCATACACCAGCCCTATAGTAGCTATAAAGAAGAAGGATGGTACAGTACGTTTATGTTTGGACGCCAGGGAAATAAATAAAAATATAATCAATGATACAACCTCACCAGGGGAAATTGAAGAGTTAATGAAGAAATTTAAGAATTGCAGATATATGAGCATTTGGGATGCTGTTTGTGGATACTGGCAGGTGGAGTTACATCCCAACAGTAGGAATTATGTTGCCTTTATATTTGAAGGTAGAAATTATCATTTTAAACGTCTTCCTTTTGGATTAGTAAACTCTGTGGCGGTTTTTATTAAGTGCATGGACCAGGTTCTGGGTGAAGAAGTGTTAGCCTTCACAACAGTATATGTAGACGATATATTAGTAACTTCAACCACATGGGAGGAACATTGCCAACGTGTGGAAATGGTGTTAAGCAAGTTAGAAAAGAGCAACATTACATTGAAATTGAATAAGTCAAAATTATTAACCAATCAATTACAATTCTTAGGGTTCATACTCTCTGAAAATGGAATATCAACATCCCCGGAAAAAGTGGAAGCTATTCAAAACTTCCCCAAACCTAAAAACATTAGACAGCTGCAATCATTCCTAGGAGTGTGCAACTATTACAGGAAATTCCAAAGGAATTATTCCCAATTAACAGCAAGATTTAAACACTTGCTGTCATCTAAACATAAATGGAAGTGGAAGGAGGAAGATGATGAGACATTCATTTTAATCAAAGAGAAATTTTTACAAAATATCATCCTGCACCATCCTGATTTTGATAAACAATTTTTTATAAATTGTGACGCCAGTGATGTGAGCCTGGGTGCTGAGCTATATCAGGAAGATCCAGAAGGAGACCACCAAGTAATAAGTTTTGCCAGTCGAGTCCTAAATCAATGTGAAAGAAATTACAGTGTCACGGAAAAAGAATTATTGAGTGTTGTATTTGCATGCAATAAATTCCGCACATATGTGTTGGGTTACCCTTTAACAGTACGGTCCGACCACAAATCCATATCATTTATACAAAGATGCAAACTAAACCACGGTAGATTAACTCGTTGGATATTGGCTCTCCAGGAATACAACATAACATGGGAATATGTGCCAGGAAAACAGAACACTGTCGCCGACGCTCTATCTAGGGTAAACCTGGAAGATGGTACTTTTGAAATTGAAAGAGAGGATGTTGGAAAAATATACCTTGTAATATCAGCTAGAGAAGAATTAGTAGAAGTGCTAACCAAAATTCAGGAAGAACAAGCAAAGGATCAAAGATTGTCCACTATACAAGAACGTCTCCGCAATAATGATACTATAATTATGCAATATTATCAAAATTATAAAGGATTAATCTTCATAAAGTCTCCTGTTGAAAAGAATAAATGGAAATTATACATTCCCAAATCTACAGAACCATTAATAATAAAAATTTACCATCAAATGTATGGACACATGGGTTCCATCAAGGTAGTGAAGGCACTAGAGGAGCATGTATATATTAAGGGTTTGAATAAGAAGGTAAGGGAATTAATAAAACGATGTGGAATGTGTCAAAGGGTTAAAGTAAATAATGAACGAAAGGAGGGGGCTTTAATAACTATTACTTCAGCAAGAAAATTGGAAAAAACGTTTCTTGACATTTGCGGACCTTTCCCACGTAGTGGAGGCAGGCACCGATATAAATACATTGTCATCATCTTGGACCATTTCACACGTTATACGAAGTTGTATCCCATCAGCATGGCATCCACCAATGTTATCATCAAAGTCGTCACAGAAAAGTACATTATAGACGTAGGCACTCCATATTCCATAATAACGGACCATGGAACCCAGTTCAAGGGTCGAAGATGGAAGTTAGAGATGTCAAATCGAGGAATTAAAACATACAAAACTTCAATTTATCATCCTAGTAGTAATCCAGCAGAAAGGGTACTCAGAGAGGTAGGACGAGTACTTCATACTTATTGTTATGACAATCATAGGAAATGGAGTGAATTCTTACATGAAACCGAAACCTTTTTAAATATTGCTCATCACGAAACCATTGGTATTACACCATACCAGATGATGTTTTCAAAACCACCACCTCGAGAAATTACCAATTTAATACCATTCCCTGAAGGACCTGAAGAAGAATTTGACCTTACCCATGTGTACAATAGGCTACTCCACAAAGTGGAAACCAGAAGAAAAAAACAGGACGCTACCCCGAAAAATATTATTAAATACACCATCGGAGAAAAAATTTTGATAAGAAATCGTCAGCAACCAAGCAGTTTCGAAGGCATAGCAAAGAAATTGTTGCTATTATATGTTGGACCTTTTATAATAAGCCAGGACAATCAGAACAATACTTACGTGGTATTGGACCCCGCAAATAATAGAGTGAAAGGTACATACAACCAGTCTGAAATAAAAAGGTATTATGAATAGGAGAACCAATTGGTCAGATACAAGTTGTGAGTTTATTTTTTACTAAACTTTGTTAAGACAAAATAAACTTCTTTCGAAGGGGGGGTGTTATGTAACGTAACAGAGTTGAGGT
This sequence comes from Magicicada septendecula, assembly GCA_034769895.1. Taxonomy (NCBI): domain Eukaryota; kingdom Metazoa; phylum Arthropoda; class Insecta; order Hemiptera; family Cicadidae; genus Magicicada; species Magicicada septendecula. The sequence continues at coordinate 1,374,081,265 of CM068367.1, read as the reverse complement.
CCCCAACGTTACATAAAAAATTGAATTAACTATGGTCAAGGACCATACCCCGAATTAAGGTTGCTCAGTAATTAATGCATCTGAGAAGTACCTCAAGTCAAAAGATGCAATAATAAACGTTGAATATAAAATACTATACCAATTAATAGTTAATATAATAAATTGTGCTTGTTTTTATACTGTAGCATGTTAATGTTCACAGAATATTTATGTTATGTTTTGAGTATGGTAAGAGTGAACTAATGTTGTTTAATAGGAATACTTAATCAGTGATAATGTTTGTATTTATGTTAAATTTGTCTTTAGACAATCCAGTATAGTTACCTGTGTTAGGCATTATACTAAGTTTTAAGTATTGTCTAAAATTGAATGATGAAGTTGTTTTAATTAATGTTTGTAAACTTGGCCAGGAGGGCAATCAGTGTTTAAGGTTTGACAAGTAGTTCTGATAATTATATTGTAAACTAATGAAGGGTTCCAGGACAAGTTAATTAATGTAATAAAGTAAAAACCAGGAAATTAAAATTAATGTAAATAACCATTAATCAATAATTAATTGTACAGTAGGTCAGGTAAAGAAAATTAAGTTTAAAACCCAAACAATATTATAACAGTTGTAAGAAAACCTATAGGCCTAAATTTAATATTTGTGAAAGGAAATTAATACCTTTTTAAGAAGCCCAGTCCAATGAAACTATAGTAAAACATTTACTGTTTAAGAAGGAAGGTTAGGTGAGAATTTTAGGTAATTTAGTATTATTCCAAGCATGGAGTATTTTATTGAAAAAGAGTAGTAATATTCTATAATTCTGGCTCTAGGATATCTAATTTCATCCAATGACAGAAAAAGTGGTTGTTAAGGCAACTGAAATGGACATGAGTTGTTGATATTGAATCATTCGTTCCGATTGTTACAAGCTATTGAGTTGAGATGGGCAGATACATTTAAAAGAATGAACAATAAATTTTGAAGAAAATATGAATCTAAATTAAAAAACCCTATTTGAAACCTAATTCTATCATAATACTGATGAGTAATAAAACCAATTAGACTTCCAAATTATAACTGAATACATTTAAAAGAGTTGAAAACCCCTCACCTCATTCACCAAAAATAATTCCGCTGGATTCGGTATTAAACCGATTTCTCCTATAACCAGAAGATTAGTTGAGAGAAATAAAGGCCGAAACTAACGGAATTATTGAGAAGACATACGAAGACCTCGTTTTGCAGAGTTAACCTTCACTTGCAGAAGAAGCTGGAATACTATTCTCATTCCACCGTGACCGACAACTATCAAAATTCAGGAAGAACCGCAGTTAGAAGAGTTCCTGAGAGCTTCCATGGATACTACACCATCAATTTTATTAAGGGCCAAAACAATTTTTCCTGGATGAACGTAACTTAAGCCGAACATCTTCACTGTTTACAGACGTCCAGTGCCAGTTTGAGTCCTGCCAACCCGGTAAAAAACAACCTATTTTAAATTCAATACATTTAGAGTTAATAATTTTGTTTTGTAATACTTGAGTAACCTTAATTTTGCATTTTACCTGGCCTTACTAATGGTTCAAAGAATCTTACGAACCCTGGGATAAGAAATATTTATTGTTATATTTAATTTTTATAAGTCAAAGGAACTTGATCAATTGACAATCGATATATTTTTGTATAATCAATTTGATAATATTATTATTTTGGAGATAACGGTGACTGTGAAATAACGTATAAAATTAATAAAGGATCTTTATTGTATGAGATAATGTTTTAAGTTATTGCAGAATAGATACTATATGTTGTGGGTGGAATAAATTATAATAAAAGGTTGATTCAAACCCGATGAACGGCTAACCTAGAAGCACGCTTATTACAAATAACAGCGCTAATTGCCTGCAGCTGGTGGAACGGGAGATTGCCGAACTAGCGTGTTTTCAGTACCAAATTTGAATAGAATTCTCTAACATCGAGGGACTAGGGTTGACAAGAATACTCAATACATTCAGTCAATACACTATATATATCGTTGATATTGCTCAACTACTGAATACTAAGTTAAACCTATATCGTAGTACGATTATAAGTTAAAAGAACATAATCATAATTATATTTGCCTAATAATATATTTTCTGGAGGTTTCATCTGTAACAACCTAATAGATACATTCATTAATGACACATTGATTAAAAACAGGTAACAACATTTTAATTGTTACAAATTGCCACCTTCAACGTGTTGTTTGACGTTGATACACTGGAGTCTCATATAAGTAAATAAAGTAACAACATACAAGTCGTTACAAATTGGCGAACCCAACAGTGGGGCTTTCACACATCCTCGAATATAATTAAAAACCCGTAACTTCGGCAAGTCGTTACAAATTGGCGCTCAACGAGTGGGCTTTAGTTAAGTAAAAAATCATATTAATTATTACTTAACTTGAGCAGGCAACCATTAGAGGCACAGGAATGCATACTAGAGGCATTACTAAAAGGATGGAGAAGGAGCAAGAAACAGAAGAAGATAGGCGGGAAGAAGAAACAGAGGTAGGTACAGATACCGAAATGGAACAACAGACGAGCAATAAAGAGGATGCCCAAGGGGACCAACCAGATAAAGCGGAAGCCAGAAGAGAACCAGATTGGCAAGAAATGATGAGACTAATGATGGGGAAAATGGACAGCATTAAGGAACAGAATAAACAAACTAATGAAAAAATAGACAGTATTACGGAAGATTCCAGGAAACAGAAGGAAGAATTAAATAAAAAATTTGACGAAAATTCAGAAAAGCTAGAAAATAAAATAGACAGTATAAATGAAAATTCAGAAAAGCTGGAAAATAAAATAGACAGTATAAATGAAAATTCAGAAAAGCTGGAAAATAAAATAGACAGTATAAATGAAAATTCAGAAAAGCTGGAAAATAAAATAGACAGTATCAACGAAAACTCAAAGAAACAAAATGAAATTTTGAGTGAGAATTTAATCAAACTGATGAATGAGAAGTTTGACAAAAATAAAGAGGAAAATGATGAGAATAACCGGCTGATAAATGAAAGCTTAAACCAAATCAATGAAAGGTTTGATAGAAACGATGAGAGCTTAAGGCAGATTCAAGAAAATCACAAACAAATTGACGAGAAAATTGAAAATAGTAATAAGGAATTACGGCAAATTATAAATGAACAAAATCAAGCGCTGAGGGAAGTCATCAATGAAAGGGTTGCAAATGTCAATGAAACTATTAACAAAAGGGTAGATAATAGTGAAGAGGAAGTAAGACAGCAAATAAATGGAATTAAGGTGGGTCTGGAAAGGACAGATGAAACAATAGTACAACTCGCAATGGAAGTAGAGGCCAAAATTAATCATGGGGAAAATACCAACAAAACTATGATAAATCAAGTACAATTAGAAACACAAGAGAAATTGGATGAGGTGCAAATTAATATAGCTGGGAGAATTGAATTGGTAAATAACGAAATGACACAAATAAAAACCCAAGTAGTTCAAAATAAAGAGACTATAGAAAATATAAAAAATCAGGAAATAAGTAATATAAAGGAATCAATAGAGATTTTACAAAATCGACCAATGTATCTAGCGCATCACATAGCCCCTGAGCATAAAGATAATATCAATTTTAAAATTTATAGGGGAAATCCCATAGAATTCCTGGAGAGAATAGACGAATGGTTTAACCGAATTAAAGTAACCCGATGGAACGTAATAAAAAGTTATTTAGATGAATGTTTCAAAAGTATAAATGATAATTGGTGGTCAGCTGTCCGGAATGAACTTAGTGATTATGAGGAATTTAAAAGGACTTTTAAGTCAAAATACTGGTCAGATTCTGTACAGAACATGATTAGAGATAACATTACTAACGGGAGATTTAATTTTAATCAAGAGCAGTCACCAACTACTTACTTTTTGGGAAAGGTATGTTTAGCACGTCATTTGGAACCGCGGATACCAGAGGAGTGTTTGGTAAATAAATTGTCATACCATTTTGAAGAAGAGATAGTTCGTGCCAGACGCAGTGGACAAGTAAAGACCGTAGAAACAATGGAAACCTTGTTAGCCAGTTACGAAATGGAAGACTATTATCAAAGGTCCCGACGGCAAGGTGAATATTACAACAATAGAAGGGAAGAGACAAATCAAGAGTCGCGTCCAGGAACAAATCGATTTAACAATAATAATTATCACCGAAGGGTGAATGACCAATTTATGAACAACCGTTATCGTAACAATTATTACCCAAGTAATCACTATACTAATCATGAGAATAACAGATACAGAACAGGCCGCAGGAATTGGGACAATGGGAGAGAGTATTGGAACAATAATCGTGCCAACAACGACCAACGAAATCAACCCAGTAATCGAAGTCGAGAGGAGGATCTGCCTAGACACCAAGAAACCCATAGAGATTTTAGACCCGATGATGGCAACCCAGGAACCACTGCGAGGGACGATCGTCCGCAGGATAGGATGGAAAACTAAGTACAGCAGTGGAAGTATCTCGTAACCCCTCACTGCTGGGATTGGAAGGGTATGTACAAAAGCATAAGGAAAACAAACAAATTATAAAAATTACAAGGAACAATTATTTAAAGGACATACGAAATGATTTAACGGAAGAAGTGTTACCGTCAGAGAATAAAACTGACAGTCAAATTATATGCATTATGACAGAATTGCAGGGAGTTATGACAGAGATAGTGATTGATACTGGCGCGAACGTGTCGCTACTGGACAAGGTAGAATATAACCGAATAAGAGAGAAGTATAAGAAAAATATACCAACATTACCAGTTAACAACATGGTTATTATAGGTGCTACTGGCAGACCAAATAAAACAATACGGCAGCAAGTAATGATGGAAGTATCTAGTGAAGGTAAAACTATTCCTATGGTGTTTATGGTAGCTCAAGGACTACCATTTAAAGCAATGCTAGGGTGTGATACACTGCGGCGCCACTCAGCTATTATTAATATGGGCAGAGGAAAAACAACCCTGTACCATGAAAATGGAGAATGGTCAAGTGAAATAGTGGATCATAAAAATGCCACTCACCAAAGACATTCTTTTACTTTAATGGGTGATGAGGAAATGGAATATAGAGCACCTTTTGAGGAATTAACCTGTACTAAAGAGAATGAATGGAAGGAAAAATTGCAAGAGATTTATTTGTTTAAAACTGTCAATAATAATAATAGAGCAACACCTGAACAAAAGAATCAATTAATAAAGATTTATAACAGATATAAAAAGGTATTTTCGGATTTGCCAGGGAAAGCCAGGAATTTTATTTGTGAATTGTCATTTAAACAACCCATTAATTTTAACCGTAAATCATATCCTATACCCCAATCCCTAAAACCAGCAGTGAGAAGGGAAATACAGAGTATGATGGAACAGGACATAATTGAATATAGTTCATCACCATACACCAGCCCTATAGTAGCTATAAAGAAGAAGGATGGTACAGTACGTTTATGTTTGGACGCCAGGGAAATAAATAAAAATATAATCAATGATACAACCTCACCAGGGGAAATTGAAGAGTTAATGAAGAAATTTAAGAATTGCAGATATATGAGCATTTGGGATGCTGTTTGTGGATACTGGCAGGTGGAGTTACATCCCAACAGTAGGAATTATGTTGCCTTTATATTTGAAGGTAGAAATTATCATTTTAAACGTCTTCCTTTTGGATTAGTAAACTCTGTGGCGGTTTTTATTAAGTGCATGGACCAGGTTCTGGGTGAAGAAGTGTTAGCCTTCACAACAGTATATGTAGACGATATATTAGTAACTTCAACCACATGGGAGGAACATTGCCAACGTGTGGAAATGGTGTTAAGCAAGTTAGAAAAGAGCAACATTACATTGAAATTGAATAAGTCAAAATTATTAACCAATCAATTACAATTCTTAGGGTTCATACTCTCTGAAAATGGAATATCAACATCCCCGGAAAAAGTGGAAGCTATTCAAAACTTCCCCAAACCTAAAAACATTAGACAGCTGCAATCATTCCTAGGAGTGTGCAACTATTACAGGAAATTCCAAAGGAATTATTCCCAATTAACAGCAAGATTTAAACACTTGCTGTCATCTAAACATAAATGGAAGTGGAAGGAGGAAGATGATGAGACATTCATTTTAATCAAAGAGAAATTTTTACAAAATATCATCCTGCACCATCCTGATTTTGATAAACAATTTTTTATAAATTGTGACGCCAGTGATGTGAGCCTGGGTGCTGAGCTATATCAGGAAGATCCAGAAGGAGACCACCAAGTAATAAGTTTTGCCAGTCGAGTCCTAAATCAATGTGAAAGAAATTACAGTGTCACGGAAAAAGAATTATTGAGTGTTGTATTTGCATGCAATAAATTCCGCACATATGTGTTGGGTTACCCTTTAACAGTACGGTCCGACCACAAATCCATATCATTTATACAAAGATGCAAACTAAACCACGGTAGATTAACTCGTTGGATATTGGCTCTCCAGGAATACAACATAACATGGGAATATGTGCCAGGAAAACAGAACACTGTCGCCGACGCTCTATCTAGGGTAAACCTGGAAGATGGTACTTTTGAAATTGAAAGAGAGGATGTTGGAAAAATATACCTTGTAATATCAGCTAGAGAAGAATTAGTAGAAGTGCTAACCAAAATTCAGGAAGAACAAGCAAAGGATCAAAGATTGTCCACTATACAAGAACGTCTCCGCAATAATGATACTATAATTATGCAATATTATCAAAATTATAAAGGATTAATCTTCATAAAGTCTCCTGTTGAAAAGAATAAATGGAAATTATACATTCCCAAATCTACAGAACCATTAATAATAAAAATTTACCATCAAATGTATGGACACATGGGTTCCATCAAGGTAGTGAAGGCACTAGAGGAGCATGTATATATTAAGGGTTTGAATAAGAAGGTAAGGGAATTAATAAAACGATGTGGAATGTGTCAAAGGGTTAAAGTAAATAATGAACGAAAGGAGGGGGCTTTAATAACTATTACTTCAGCAAGAAAATTGGAAAAAACGTTTCTTGACATTTGCGGACCTTTCCCACGTAGTGGAGGCAGGCACCGATATAAATACATTGTCATCATCTTGGACCATTTCACACGTTATACGAAGTTGTATCCCATCAGCATGGCATCCACCAATGTTATCATCAAAGTCGTCACAGAAAAGTACATTATAGACGTAGGCACTCCATATTCCATAATAACGGACCATGGAACCCAGTTCAAGGGTCGAAGATGGAAGTTAGAGATGTCAAATCGAGGAATTAAAACATACAAAACTTCAATTTATCATCCTAGTAGTAATCCAGCAGAAAGGGTACTCAGAGAGGTAGGACGAGTACTTCATACTTATTGTTATGACAATCATAGGAAATGGAGTGAATTCTTACATGAAACCGAAACCTTTTTAAATATTGCTCATCACGAAACCATTGGTATTACACCATACCAGATGATGTTTTCAAAACCACCACCTCGAGAAATTACCAATTTAATACCATTCCCTGAAGGACCTGAAGAAGAATTTGACCTTACCCATGTGTACAATAGGCTACTCCACAAAGTGGAAACCAGAAGAAAAAAACAGGACGCTACCCCGAAAAATATTATTAAATACACCATCGGAGAAAAAATTTTGATAAGAAATCGTCAGCAACCAAGCAGTTTCGAAGGCATAGCAAAGAAATTGTTGCTATTATATGTTGGACCTTTTATAATAAGCCAGGACAATCAGAACAATACTTACGTGGTATTGGACCCCGCAAATAATAGGGTGAAAGGTACATACAACCAGTCTGAAATAAAAAGGTATTATGAATAGGAGAACCAATTGGTCAGATACAAGTTGTGAGTTTATTTTTTACTAAACTTTGTTAAGACAAAATAAACTTCTTTCGAAGGGGGGGTGTTATGTAACGTAACAGAGTTGAGGTCCCCAACGTTACATAAAAAATTGAATTAACTATGGTCAAGGACCATACCCCGAATTAAGGTTGCTCAGTAATTAATGCATCTGAGAAGTACCTCAAGTCAAAAGATGCAATAATAAACGTTGAATATAAAATACTATACCAATTAATAGTTAATATAATAAATTGTGCTTGTTTTTATACTGTAGCATGTTAATGTTCACAGAATATTTATGTTATGTTTTGAGTATGGTAAGAGTGAACTAATGTTGTTTAATAGGAATACTTAATCAGTGATAATGTTTGTATTTATGTTAAATTTGTCTTTAGACAATCCAGTATAGTTACCTGTGTTAGGCATTATACTAAGTTTTAAGTATTGTCTAAAATTGAATGATGAAGTTGTTTTAATTAATGTTTGTAAACTTGGCCAGGAGGGCAATCAGTGTTTAAGGTTTGACAAGTAGTTCTGATAATTATATTGTAAACTAATGAAGGGTTCCAGGACAAGTTAATTAATGTAATAAAGTAAAAACCAGGAAATTAAAATTAATGTAAATAACCATTAATCAATAATTAATTGTACAGTAGGTCAGGTAAAGAAAATTAAGTTTAAAACCCAAACAATATTATAACAGTTGTAAGAAAACCTATAGGCCTAAATTTAATATTTGTGAAAGGAAATTAATACCTTTTTAAGAAGCCCAGTCCAATGAAACTATAGTAAAACATTTACTGTTTAAGAAGGAAGGTTAGGTGAGAATTTTAGGTAATTTAGTATTATTCCAAGCATGGAGTATTTTATTGAAAAAGAGTAGTAATATTCTATAATTCTGGCTCTAGGATATCTAATTTCATCCAATGACAGAAAAAGTGGTTGTTAAGGCAACTGAAATGGACATGAGTTGTTGATATTGAATCATTCGTTCCGATTGTTACAAGCTATTGAGTTGAGATGGGCAGATACATTTAAAAGAATGAACAATAAATTTTGAAGAAAATATGAATCTAAATTAAAAAACCCTATTTGAAACCTAATTCTATCATAATACTGATGAGTAATAAAACCAATTAGACTTCCAAATTATAACTGAATACATTTAAAAGAGTTGAAAACCCCTCACCTCATTCACCAAAAATAATTCCGCTGGATTCGGTATTAAACCGATTTCTCCTATAACCAGAAGATTAGTTGAGAGAAATAAAGGCCGAAACTAACGGAATTATTGAGAAGACATACGAAGACCTCGTTTTGCAGAGTTAACCTTCACTTGCAGAAGAAGCTGGAATACTATTCTCATTCCACCGTGACCGACAACTATCAAAATTCAGGAAGAACCTTAAGCCGAACATCTTCACTGTTTACAGACGTCCAGTGCCAGTTTGAGTCCTGCCAACCCGGTAAAAAACAACCTATTTTAAATTCAATACATTTAGAGTTAATAATTTTGTTTTGTAATACTTGAGTAACCTTAATTTTGCATTTTACCTGGCCTTACTAATGGTTCAAAGAATCTTACGAACCCTGGGATAAGAAATATTTATTGTTATATTTAATTTTTATAAGTCAAAGGAACTTGATCAATTGACAATCGATATATTTTTGTATAATCAATTTGATAATATTATTATTTTGGAGATAACGGTGACTGTGAAATAACGTATAAAATTAATAAAGGATCTTTATTGTATGAGATAATGTTTTAAGTTATTGCAGAATAGATACTATATGTTGTGGGTGGAATAAATTATAATAAAAGGTTGATTCAAACCCGATGAACGGCTAACCTAGAAGCACGCTTATTACAAATAACAGCGCTAATTGCCTGCAGCTGGTGGAACGGGAGATTGCCGAACTAGCGTGTTTTCAGTACCAAATTTGAATAAATTCTCTAACATCGAGGGACTAGGGTTGACAAGAATACTCAATACATTCAGTCAATACACTATATATATCGTTGATATTGCTCAACTACTGAATACTAAGTTAAACCTATATCGTAGTACGATTATAAGTTAAAAGAACATAATCATAATTATATTTGCCTAATAATATATTTTCTGGAGGTTTCATCTGTAACAACCTAATAGATACATTCATTAATGACACATTGATTAAAAACAGGTAACAACATTTTAATTGTTACAAATTGCCACCTTCAACGTGTTGTTTGACGTTGATACACTGGAGTCTCATATAAGTAAATAAAGTAACAACATACAAGTCGTTACAAATTGGCGAACCCAACAGTGGGGCTTTCACACATCCTCGAATATAATTAAAAACCCGTAACTTCGGCAAGTCGTTACAAATTGGCGCTCAACGAGTGGGCTTTAGTTAAGTAAAAAATCATATTAATTATTACTTAACTTGAGCAGGCAACCATTAGAGGCACAGGAATGCATACTAGAGGCATTACTAAAAGGATGGAGAAGGAGCAAGAAACAGAAGAAGATAGGCGGGAAGAAGAAACAGAGGTAGGTACAGATACCGAAATGGAACAACAGACGAGCAATAAAGAGGATGCCCAAGGGGACCAACCAGATAAAGCGGAAGCCAGAAGAGAACCAGATTGGCAAGAAATGATGAGACTAATGATGGGGAAAATGGACAGCATTAAGGAACAGAATAAACAAACTAATGAAAAAATAGACAGTATTACGGAAGATTCCAGGAAACAGAAGGAAGAATTAAATAAAAAATTTGACGAAAATTCAGAAAAGCTAGAAAATAAAATAGACAGTATAAATGAAAATTCAGAAAAGCTGGAAAATAAAATAGACAGTATAAATGAAAATTCAGAAAAGCTGGAAAATAAAATAGACAGTATAAATGAAAATTCAGAAAAGCTGGAAAATAAAATAGACAGTATCAACGAAAACTCAAAGAAACAAAATGAAATTTTGAGTGAGAATTTAATCAAACTGATGAATGAGAAGTTTGACAAAAATAAAGAGGAAAATGATGAGAATAACCGGCTGATAAATGAAAGCTTAAACCAAATCAATGAAAGGTTTGATAGAAACGATGAGAGCTTAAGGCAGATTCAAGAAAATCACAAACAAATTGACGAGAAAATTGAAAATAGTAATAAGGAATTACGGCAAATTATAAATGAACAAAATCAAGCGCTGAGGGAAGTCATCAATGAAAGGGTTGCAAATGTCAATGAAACTATTAACAAAAGGGTAGATAATAGTGAAGAGGAAGTAAGACAGCAAATAAATGGAATTAAGGTGGGTCTGGAAAGGACAGATGAAACAATAGTACAACTCGCAATGGAAGTAGAGGCCAAAATTAATCATGGGGAAAATACCAACAAAACTATGATAAATCAAGTACAATTAGAAACACAAGAGAAATTGGATGAGGTGCAAATTAATATAGCTGGGAGAATTGAATTGGTAAATAACGAAATGACACAAATAAAAACCCAAGTAGTTCAAAATAAAGAGACTATAGAAAATATAAAAAATCAGGAAATAAGTAATATAAAGGAATCAATAGAGATTTTACAAAATCGACCAATGTATCTAGCGCATCACATAGCCCCTGAGCATAAAGATAATATCAATTTTAAAATTTATAGGGGAAATCCCATAGAATTCCTGGAGAGAATAGACGAATGGTTTAACCGAATTAAAGTAACCCGATGGAACGTAATAAAAAGTTATTTAGATGAATGTTTCAAAAGTATAAATGATAATTGGTGGTCAGCTGTCCGGAATGAACTTAGTGATTATGAGGAATTTAAAAGGACTTTTAAGTCAAAATACTGGTCAGATTCTGTACAGAACATGATTAGAGATAACATTACTAACGGGAGATTTAATTTTAATCAAGAGCAGTCACCAACTACTTACTTTTTGGGAAAGGTATGTTTAGCACGTCATTTGGAACCGCGGATACCAGAGGAGTGTTTGGTAAATAAATTGTCATACCATTTTGAAGAAGAGATAGTTCGTGCCAGACGCAGTGGACAAGTAAAGACCGTAGAAACAATGGAAACCTTGTTAGCCAGTTACGAAATGGAAGACTATTATCAAAGGTCCCGACGGCAAGGTGAATATTACAACAATAGAAGGGAAGAGACAAATCAAGAGTCGCGTCCAGGAACAAATCGATTTAACAATAATAATTATCACCGAAGGGTGAATGACCAATTTATGAACAATCGTTATCGTAACAATTATTACCCAAGTAATCACTATACTAATCATGAGAATAACAGATACAGAACAGGCCGCAGGAATTGGGACAATGGGAGAGAGTATTGGAACAATAATCGTGCCAACAACGACCAACGAAATCAACCCAGTAATCGAAGTCGAGAGGAGGATCTGCCTAGACACCAAGAAACCCATAGAGATTTTAGACCCGATGATGGCAACCCAGGAACCACTGCGAGGGACGATCGTCCGCAGGATAGGATGGAAAACTAAGTACAGCAGTGGAAGTATCTCGTAACCCCTCGCTGCTGGGATTGGAAGGGTATGTACAAAAGCATAAGGAAAACAAACAAATTATAAAAATTACAAGGAACAATTATTTAAAGGACATACGAAATGATTTAACGGAAGAAGTGTTACCGTCAGAGAATAAAACTGACAGTCAAATTATATGCATTATGACAGAATTGCAGGGAGTTATGACAGAGATAGTGATTGATACTGGCGCGAACGTGTCGCTACTGGACAAGGTAGAATATAACCGAATAAGAGAGAAGTATAAGAAAAATATACCAACATTACCAGTTAACAACATGGTTATTATAGGTGCTACTGGCAGACCAAATAAAACAATACGGCAGCAAGTAATGATGGAAGTATCTAGTGAAGGTAAAACTATTCCTATGGTGTTTATGGTAGCTCAAGGACTACCATTTAAAGCAATGCTAGGGTGTGATACACTGCGGCGCCACTCAGCTATTATTAATATGGGCAGAGGAAAAACAACCCTGTACCATGAAAATGGAGAATGGTCAAGTGAAATAGTGGATCATAAAAATGCCACTCACCAAAGACATTCTTTTACTTTAATGCGTGATGAGGAAATGGAGTATAGAGCACCTTTTGAGGAATTAACCTGTACTAAAGAGAATGAATGGAAGGAAAAATTGCAAGAGATTTATTTGTTTAAAACTGTCAATAATAATAATAGAGCAACACCTGAACAAAAGAATCAATTAATAAAGATTTATAACAGATATAAAAAGGTATTTTCGGATTTGCCAGGGAAAGCCAGGAATTTTATTTGTGAATTGTCATTTAAACAACCCATTAATTTTAACCGTAAATCATATCCTATACCCCAATCCCTAAAACCAGCAGTGAGAAGGGAAATACAGAGTATGATGGAACAGGACATAATTGAATATAGTTCATCACCATACACCAGCCCTATAGTAGCTATAAAGAAGAAGGATGGTACAGTACGTTTATGTTTGGACGCCAGGGAAATAAATAAAAATATAATCAATGATACAACCTCACCAGGGGAAATTGAAGAGTTAATGAAGAAATTTAAGAATTGCAGATATATGAGCATTTGGGATGCTGTTTGTGGATACTGGCAGGTGGAGTTACATCCCAACAGTAGGAATTATGCTGCCTTTATATTTGAAGGTAGAAATTATCATTTTAAACGTCTTCCTTTTGGATTAGTAAACTCTGTGGCGGTTTTTATTAAGTGCATGGACCAGGTTCTGGGTGAAGAAGTGTTAGCCTTCACAACAGTATATGTAGACGATATATTAGTAACTTCAACCACATGGGAGGAACATTGCCAACGTGTGGAAATGGTGTTAAGCAAGTTAGAAAAGAGCAACATTACATTGAAATTGAATAAGTCAAAATTATTAACCAATCAATTACAATTCTTAGGGTTCATACTCTCTGAAAATGGAATATCAACATCCCCGGAAAAAGTGGAAGCTATTCAAAACTTCCCCAAACCTAAAAACATTAGACAGCTGCAATCATTCCTAGGAGTGTGCAACTATTACAGGAAATTCCAAAGGAATTATTCCCAATTAACAGCAAGATTTAAACACTTGCTGTCATCTAAACATAAATGGAAGTGGAAGGAGGAAGATGATGAGACATTCATTTTAATCAAAGAGAAATTTTTACAAAATATCATCCTGCACCATCCTGATTTTGATAAACAATTTTTTATAAATTGTGACGCCAGTGATGTGAGCCTGGGTGCTGAGCTATATCAGGAAGATCCAGAAGGAGACCACCAAGTAATAAGTTTTGCCAGTCGAGTCCTAAATCAATGTGAAAGAAATTACAGTGTCACGGAAAAAGAATTATTGAGTGTTGTATTTGCATGCAATAAATTCCGCACATATGTGTTGGGTTACCCTTTAACAGTACGGTCCGACCACAAATCCATATCATTTATACAAAGATGCAAACTAAACCACGGTAGATTAACTCGTTGGATATTGGCTCTCCAGGAATACAACATAACATGGGAATATGTGCCAGGAAAACAGAACACTGTCGCCGACGCTCTATCTAGGGTAAACCTGGAAGATGGTACTTTTGAAATTGAAAGAGAGGATGTTGGAAAAATATACCTTGTAATATCAGCTAGAGAAGAATTAGTAGAAGTGCTAACCAAAATTCAGGAAGAACAAGCAAAGGATCAAAGATTGTCCACTATACAAGAACGTCTCCGCAATAATGATACTATAATTATGCAATATTATCAAAATTATAAAGGATTAATCTTCATAAAGTCTCCTGTTGAAAAGAATAAATGGAAATTATACATTCCCAAATCTACAGAACCATTAATAATAAAAATTTACCATCAAATGTATGGACACATGGGTTCCATCAAGGTAGTGAAGGCACTAGAGGAGCATGTATATATTAAGGGTTTGAATAAGAAGGTAAGGGAATTAATAAAACGATGTGGAATGTGTCAAAGGGTTAAAGTAAATAATGAACGAAAGGAGGGGGCTTTAATAACTATTACTTCAGCAAGAAAATTGGAAAAAACGTTTCTTGACATTTGCGGACCTTTCCCACGTAGTGGAGGCAGGCGCCGATATAAATACATTGTCATCATCTTGGACCATTTCACACGTTATACGAAGTTGTATCCCATCAGCATGGCATCCACCAATGTTATCATCAAAGTCGTCACAGAAAAGTACATTATAGACGTAGGCACTCCATATTCCATAATAACGGACCATGGAACCCAGTTCAAGGGTCGAAGATGGAAGTTAGAGATGTCAAATCGAGGAATTAAAACATACAAAACTTCAATTTATCATCCTAGTAGTAATCCAGCAGAAAGGGTACTCAGAGAGGTAGGACGAGTACTTCATACTTATTGTTATGACAATCATAGGAAATGGAGTGAATTCTTACATGAAACCGAAACCTTTTTAAATATTGCTCATCACGAAACCATTGGTATTACACCATACCAGATGATGTTTTCAAAACCACCACCTCGAGAAATTACCAATTTAATACCATTCCCTGAAGGACCTGAAGAAGAATTTGACCTTACCCATGTGTACAATAGGCTACTCCACAAAGTGGAAACCAGAAGAAAAAAACAGGACGCTACCCCGAAAAATATTATTAAATACACCATCGGAGAAAAAATTTTGATAAGAAATCGTCAGCAACCAAGCAGTTTCGAAGGCATAGCAAAGAAATTGTTGCTATTATATGTTGGACCTTTTATAATAAGCCAGGACAATCAGAACAATACTTACGTGGTATTGGACCCCGCAAATAATAGGGTGAAAGGTACATACAACCAGTCTGAAATAAAAAGGTATTATGAATAGGAGAACCAATTGGTCAGATACAAGTTGTGAGTTTATTTTTTACTAAACTTTGTTAAGACAAAATAAACTTCTTTCGAAGGGGGGGGTGTTATGTAACGTAACAGAGTTGAGGTCCCCAACGTTACATAAAAAATTGAATTAACTATGGTCAAGGACCATACCCCGAATTAAGGTTGCTCAGTAATTAATGCATCTGAGAAGTACCTCAAGTCAAAAGATGCAATAATAAACGTTGAATATAAAATACTATACCAATTAATAGTTAATATAATAAATTGTGCTTGTTTTTATACTGTAGCATGTTAATGTTCACAGAATATTTATGTTATGTTTTGAGTATGGTAAGAGTGAACTAATGTTGTTTAATAGGAATACTTAATCAGTGATAATGTTTGTATTTATGTTAAATTTGCCTTTAGACAATCCAGTATAGTTACCTGTGTTAGGCATTATACTAAGTTTTAAGTATTGTCTAAAATTGAATGATGAAGTTGTTGGATTAATGTTTGTAAACTTGGCCAGGAGGGCAATCAGTGTTTAAGGTTTGACAAGTAGTTCTGATAATTATATTGTAAACTAATGAAGGGTTCCAGGACAAGTTAATTAATGTAATAAAGTAAAAACCAGGAAATTAAAATTAATGTAAATAACCATTAATCAATAATTAATTGTACAGTAGGTCAGGTAAAGAAAATTAAGTTTAAAACCCAAACAATATTATAACAGTTGTAAGAAAACCTATAGGCCTAAATTTAATATTTGTGAAAGGAAATTAATACCTTTTTAAGAAACCCAGTCCAATGAAACTATAGTAAAACAATTACTGTTTAAGAAGGAAGGTTAGGTGAGAATTTTAGGTAATTTAGTATTATTCCAAGCATGGAGTATTTTATTGAAAAAGAGTAGTAATATTCTATAATTCTGGCTCTAGGATATCTAATTTCATCCAATGACAGAAAAAGTGGTTGTTAAGGCAACTGAAATGGACATGAGTTGTTGATATTGAATCATTCGTTCCGATTGTTACAAGCTATTGAGTTGAGATGGGCAGATACATTTAAAAGAATGAACAATAAATTTTGAAGAAAATATGAATCTAAATTAAAAAACCCTATTTGAAACCTAATTCTATCATAATACTGATGAGTAATAAAACCAATTAGACTTCCAAATTATAACTGAATACATTTAAAAGAGTTGAAAACCCCTCACCTCATTCACCAGAATAATTCCGCTGGATTCGGTATTAAACCGATTTCTCCTATAACCAGAAGATTAGTTGAGAGAAATAAAGGCCGAAACTAACGGAATTATTGAGAAGACATATGAAGACCTCGTTTTGCAGAGTTAACCTTCACTTTTGCAGAAGAAGCTGGAATACTATTCTCATTCCACCGTGACCGACAACTATCAAAATTCAGGAAGAACCGCAGTTAGAAGAGTTCCTGAGAGCTTCCCTGGATACTACACCATCAATTTTATTAAGGGCCAAAACAATTTTTCCTGGATGAACATAACTTAAGCCGAACATCTTCACTGGTTACAGACGTCCAGTGCCAGTTTGAGTCCTGCCAACCCGGTAAAAAACAACCTATTTTAAATTCAATACATTTAGAGTTAATAATTTTGTTTTGTAATACTTGAGTAACCTTAATTTTGCATTTTACCTGGCCTTACTAATGGTTCAAAGAATCTTACGAACCCTGGGATAAGAAATATTTATTGTTATATTTAATTTTTATAAGTCAAAGGAACTTGATCAATTGACAATCGATATATTTTTGTATAATCAATTTGATAATATTATTATTTTGGAGATAACGGTGACTGTGAAATAACGTATAAAATTAATAAAGGATCTTTATTGTATGAGATAATGTTTTAAGTTATTGCAGAATAGATACTATATGTTGTGGGTGGAATAAATTATAATAAAAGGTTGATTCAAACCCGATGAACGGCTAACCTAGAAGCACGCTTATTACAAATAACAGCGCTAATTGCCTACAGCTGGTGGAACGGGAGATTGCCGAACTAGCGTGTTTTCAGTACCAAATTTGAATAAATTCTCTAACATCGAGGGACTAGGGTTGACAAGAATACTCAATACATTCAGTCAATACACTATATATATCGTTGATATTGCCCAACTACTGAATACTAAGTTAAACCTATATCGTAGTACGATTATAAGTTAAAAGAACATAATCATAATTATATTTGCCTAATAATATATTTTCAGGTTTCATCTGTAACAACCTAATAGATACATTCATTAATGACACATTGATTAAAAACAGGTAACAACATTTTAATTGTTACAAATTGCCACCTTCAACGTGTTGTTTGACGTTGATACACTGGAGTCTCATATAAGTAAATAAAGTAACAACATACAAGTCGTTACAAATTGGCGAACCCAACAGTGGGGCTTTCACACATCCTCGAATATAATTAAAAACCCGTAACTTCGGCAAGTCGTTACAATATATATATATATAATAAATCGCAACCCAGCACTTCTTAAATATAGATTCTTTACAT
Source organism: Magicicada septendecula (assembly GCA_034769895.1). Taxonomy (NCBI): domain Eukaryota; kingdom Metazoa; phylum Arthropoda; class Insecta; order Hemiptera; family Cicadidae; genus Magicicada; species Magicicada septendecula. Next base: position 1,374,062,921 of record CM068367.1, on the reverse strand, counting down.
TCACACAAACACACACACTTTCATGCGATACATATTTTATATTCCCCCCTTTGAGCTCATTTTATAGTAAAAACATTTCTTTCAACAAAATTTAGAATTGTATGTGAATTTATTTATGCCTGGTTGAAGAAATTATATTATGCCTCGTTCTGTTACTTATCTGGTTACAACAGGTGAGTCCATCTTACTGCGCACTTTCGACTATTTCTTATATTTCTTGGTTTCCCGCACTTTGTCGAAATAATGTATTTTTACATCGGAACTGTTAATTAATTTTGTGCAATTCCAATCCGATTTTTACTGATACTTTCACATTTTTGTTGGGTGCACCCGCGATTTTGTTCCGGAACTTTTTACGGCTGTACAGCACGAAGGAAGATTGTCGACTGGGAATATGAAAAGATGACGATTCTTAATTTGGCGAACGATCACGTGATCTGGTCTCATTGTTCTTTTTGTGTTTTAACACCAACTTTGACGGCATTATTAATTTGGATCGACATTCCAGCAGTGACGTATAGCTGGGATCGGCTCTGACGTCAGATGTTTTGATCGCTGAGTACATAGGTCAAAGTTCGTACTGCTAAATACAACTGCTTTTCTGTCGTTTTGGTGGTGACCTTGACACTAACTCGTTCACTTGCATACGTCGTTTGTATTCCAAATAAAATTTACCATTATAATTTATTTATGTTTATGTTTCCCCAAAATATTCTTAGGTGGGCTTAATTGTCCCGTTACATGGATTTTCTTATCATGCGCCTGCATACGAGAAAAACCAATGAAACTACTACAGCATGAAAGAATAAAAATAAAGTATATATGACAATACATGTAATCTATTTAGTTTATGTGTATCAAATTATATTTCCGTTTCATCATCAGAATATTCATCACGTTTGTAGGTAGGTACATATCCTTATCCATATCATCAATTTCAGAATTAGATCGATCTGAATTTTCGCCATGTATTTATTCATTGATTCACACAGTGAAAAATTACATTTATTTGACATTTTGTTTACATTAGAAATACCACTCACCTGGTATATGCAACAACTGAACTTAAACCCCGATTACTTTACAGGTTTGTGGGCAACACCTACTCACAAAAGTATGAACTAAATTGTACCAGTAAGGTATATGTAAAGAATGAATTAGCCGCATGCTACATACTCTGATTGGACAGCATACAGATAAATGTATTTAGCCTAAATACACAAAAGTGAATGCCAATATGGCATACGGGCATAGTCCGCTACAATGTTAAAATTATATGCCATGGATGTCTGTGACGGTAAGAGTATTACAATGATTGTATGTGATGGTAATCACAATGATTGCACACTTCTTATTGTGCGTACGCTGTGTGTAAACTAAGTGCGTACACGGCATAAATACAATAAGGAACTATGTCATACAAGTTCACAAATAATGTTTACAATTGGTATCGAGGTCTTACATTAGTAGTTTGTTCATTTTATTCCAGCCCTCTTACACGAATGTTTAAATTAACTCACCTGTGTCTCCCGCAGGTTGTGTAATTGTTTCCTTAAGCGTCCTCCTTCTTCCTCTTGTTGACCATGGCTCTCGGCCGTCATTTGCAAACGTCCGCCAAAACGAATTCTTCACTGGGGTCCTAGTTGTTAGCACTGTGTTTAAGACAGGTGATTTGGCTAGAGGTGCTATCCTCAGCGAGATACAACAAATTCTTGATGCCGCTAGCATCTTTCCAGTCACTGTTAACACTGTAAAACAAACCCAATGTGTTTCGTTAATAACTCACAAAAACTGTACAACTTGATCTGAATCCAGAAACAAGTTCTAGGAAACAGTAGTTACATAAGCTCCAAATGTTGAGTAATTACAGAAACAGAGAACTTGTGTAATGTTTTCATTTAAAACTGATATTAGAGACCAGCTATTAATTTTATGATAAACTTAAAACACCAAATACTTTTTGAGCCTAAGTACTCTACTGATGTTTTAAAAAAGTTACAGCTGATGTGTTATGCACTACTTGAATACATTGACACTCTATTTAAATTCTGAAGTCTTGGAACTCTAGTCTTCTTCTCTCATTATTGTTGTCAAAAACTTGATTAGTTTCCGAATCTTCTATAATACCCTTTACAGATAATAAAAATTTTCTTTCCAGAAGGCAGTACATTTTCTATTATTTCTTTCATTTCTTAAGTGTTCAAGCCACAGAACTGTGAAAAATATTACACCAAATTAAACATTAGCTAATTTCGGCTTGCATTTTATTGTATACAAGATCAATAAAAGTACCTATAAAAAAAAAAAACTCGGAGCTGGTATTCAATAATGTCCAGCTATTTCACCTCTTTATTGTAACGTAAAACTACAAGAAATTGTTAATATTTTTAGCGTACACGAACACTTACTTTACAATTAGCCTATAAAATACTGTATCTTAGATATTTAAACGCAATGATGTAAAAACTTCACAATAGATGAAATCTAACAATGTAAACTACACGACCTTAACAAGAATAGAACAATACTGACAGATGTCAACATTTGTAAGTAAAAAATATCTTTTGTCACAAATATTTTCACAGAAAAGTTAACAAATGAATCAATACAAAATTATAAACATTAAAACCTTATGCAATCTTAGAATCCAATTACCCATAGAAAAATAACCTATAATAGAACTTTCCAAAAATTATTTTAAAAGTTTCAACGTTAAATTAGAAAACATCTCTAATCACTTCACTCAGCACCAATTGCGTTTATTTTTGATGACTACCAAAATGTTTCCTAATAAGAAAAAAAAGTTCCCAATTTACCAATCGAGCGTGTAGCCTGTGTAGTTTAAAGTTTACGCGTGTAACAAAAATATAGAACATTATTAACATATATCGATACATCGAATGTAAGTATACTGGCATTTGTAAAACTAGATCCTTAGTAAAACAATAAAAAGGATTTCAAAGGGTATGAAAATGGACGTATATAAAACATTTAATAATAATACAGTAATAACAATTATAATGGTAACAGGGGCGTATTTACAGTGTGGCGACCGGGACTCGGATACCTCCAGAGTCGAAAAAGTTGACGAATTTTGTTAATCTCTGAATTTTTAGGGCGTTTTAATATTTTTATTTCAGCTATGTACGCTAATATAGTTGTAAGTAACTCTTTTTTAAATCTACAAGCAGGTTTATTACACAGCATTAGCGTATACGTTGTTTATGGCATGATCTGCCATTATTTGTGTGTATGCCTAACCACAACACATGGTCAGTTTTGTGTAGTGTATTCAGAGTAGTGAATCAATAAACGAAGCACAAGATAATTACAAGGTCTTGGAACAATTTAGAAAGCTGGTTCATAAAGGTTTGCAAATCTTTGTTAATCCAAACTAAATGGGACCAAGGCAGGTGTGGATTATTAGGAATTTGAAATTTCCGCACCTGAATAATGTAAAGTGAATACAGTGAAACCCCATTATAATGCTCACCACATGAGGCCACATGAGACTACATGAAAACTGCGTATTAAATGGGAGATTGCCAAGTTACGTAGATTTTTTTTTTTTAACATGTTAAAACTGGTCTGTAAGAACAACCATCAACTTATCTCTAATACCTCTTATTACTAAGTTGCATAGATATATCACTGTATTACTGTATATTCATATTTTTCATATATACATTAGTACTTTTATGGAAATACAATATTTTAAACAATGAGTTCAAATCTGTTTCTTTAACTTATTTCACTTATCATTAAATATTCCTGGACATTTTTGTCCATGATGTGTCTGTTGTTATTAATTAACTAGTAGGCCTACATAACAGTACTGACTTGGATCACAAATTATTATTGATACAAACGATAAAGTTTTACTTGATGGCCTACACTAGTTTTTGTCTAAATTACAGATTTGCCTCTGATGAAGCTCTAACGGAGTGAAAACTAGTTTAGCCCATCAGGTTTTATGATTTTTGTCAGTAATAATTTGTGATCAAAGTCGTTATAGTATTGTATCCAAGTGTTATACAGGGCGTTAAGTAATATGTGGGACACCTCTGGGGGATGGATAGAGGACTTAAAAAGAAGCAAAAAAGTTCATATAAACATATGGTCTATTTCCCATAATTTCTTAATTACAGACACTTTGTGGTTATTGCATGTTTGCTTATTACAACTTCGTTTCTGCCTTTTTGCTTTCAAAGCTCTAGCTTAGTTCTACAGGTATTTTTTCTTTTCAAATGTCGTTTGTGTTGTGAATTGTTAAGTCAAAGCCTTCTGATTCTACCTTAGTTGCCATGGTAACTAGTAAATAAACAATCCCTCTTGCAATTGAGTACACAAGCAGTAGTGGAAGCTTACTGTACATTTGTTATTGGACTAGTGTTTAGTGTTTACTGTTCATTCAGTTTGTGGCCAAAATGTATTCTAATCAGCACATGGCGGACATGCACCTGATGTATGGACTTGCAAATTGCAATGCGTATGAAGCAAGACGTTTGTATGCTGAAAAATTTCCTACCAGAAATTTACCAAACAGAAAGACCTTCCAGAGCATACATGCTCTTGTGGAGACAGGTTCTTTTGAGAAAAGGTCATCACATTGTGGAAGACCAATTAGTATCAGAACATCTGATTAAGAAGAACGAGTACTTCATCATATTGAGGAAAATAATGGTAGCAGTACCAGAGGCATAGCAGGAACTGAGAATGTGAGTCATGTGACAGTGTGGAAAATCTTACAAGAACAACTCCTTTATCCATACCATCTTCAGAGAGTGCAAGGTCTTAGTGAAACTGATTTTCCACCCAGAAAAGCTGTTTGTACTTGGTTACTGCAGTTGTGTGCTCAGGACCAAACCTTTCTGTCTACCATACTATTCACTGATGAAGCAAAGTTTACCAGGAATGGAGTGCTGAATTTTCACAACACTCACGTATGGGCGGACGTAAATCCCTGTGCAGTTTTGGAAACAAGACATCAACAACAGTGTAGCATTAATGTATGGGCTGGAATAATTGGAGACAGTGTAATTGGACCTTTCATTTTCCATGGAACACTGACTGGAGCATCATACAGTGAATTTTTAATGGAACATTTAAATGTTTTGCTGGAAGCAGTTCCACTACACTTAATTCAGAACATGTGGTTCATGTACGATGGAGGACCACCTCATTTTTCTCTCCACGCAAGAGCAATTTTAAATCAGCGTTTCCCAAATAAATGGATAGGTCGTGGGGCAGCAACATCCTGGCCTGCTTGATCTCCTGATCTCAACCCATTGGATTTTTACTTATGGGGACATTTAAAGAACATTGTGTATTCAAGACCTATTGCGAACGTTGAAATTCTTCGCCAGCGTGTTGAAGAAGGATTTCAGCAGATACAGCAGACACCTGGATTATGGGAGAGAGTAAGACAATCCATGATGCGGCGGGTAGAAGCTTGTGTTAGAGCTAACGGTAGTCATTTTGAGCATTTGTTGTAGAACTAAGCTAGAGCTTTGAAAACAAAAAGGCAGAAACGAAGTTGTAATAAGCAAACATGCAATAACCAAAAAGTGTCTGTAATTAAGAAATTATGGAAAATAGACCATATGTTTATATAAACTTTTTTGCTCTTTTTAAGTCCTCTATCCATCCCCCAGAGGTGTCCCACATATTACTTAACACTCTGTATATTAGTTAATTAAATATTCAGTGGCTTTCAGTTAAATCATGTAAACATAAATACAAGGTTTCTTTTATGAATTTGCTAACTGCTATAATTTTTTATTGTTCGACTAAGCTTTTCGTCATTACTGACATCTTCAGGTCTTAAACAACGAAGATGTTGTTTAAGACCTGAAGATGTCAGTAATGACGAAAAGCTTAGTCGAACAATAAAAAATTATAGCAGTTAGCAAATTCATAAAAGAAATAGTAAGGATGGCTGCTAATTTAAACAATACGAAGAATAAATACAAGGGCTGAGGAAAGTAAACATTTCCACATTTTCAGTAAAGTAACTTGTCTGACGGTAGGTTTTATGCAAATCACATTGGACAATTTTACTGTGTAATTAAAAACAGCGTATTATGCGGGATTTGAGCATAATAAATGAGATTTTTTTATAATGTCTATATATGAGGTGTGCAGGGACCAGCCAAAAAACATGTCTTACATGGGATAACATAATAAGTGGGCATGTTAATTGGGTTCTACTGTATTAAGTTACTGCCCCTCCCCCCCGACTCACAGTATAAAGTGTGTGTGTTAAGTGGGACCACTATATACAGCATTAATGTACATTAAAAAATTTTCACATATTCATTAGCGTTATTGACATGTTTAAACAGAATGTCGCAAGCAAAGATATTGTACTGCATGAGACTGAACTCTGTGTCTTTGATGGAGGGAATAAAGTATGAGTGAGTTCGTTTGTGTTAATAGCGTAGCTTGTCAAGGCCAATGATTTATGATAGTTGCCATGCTGTGTTCACAGTCAGAATGGCTGCAGACTCGCAAAGGCAATTAAACACTTTGTAATTTTACTGCAGTCTGGTATTCACCGTTGTGGTACAGTAGTAAGTGCGTTCAAAGACTCGTATTATTGGCTCTGTGTTTACAACACAGTACTTTTCAAGTAGTTGTGTTATAGTAACATTAACAATGCCAATTCGTGAATTATCGTTTAGGATAGTATACTTTCAGTTAGTGAGCGAATTATCCTGATATTTGTTTATTTATAGCTGTTGTATATAAACTGGATTTTCGTCTTTTATTAGTTAATTTGTAATCCAATTTACTATCTCCAGGGGCGGATTTACGCACAGGCAGACTAAGCACTTGCCTGGGGCGGCAAATTTTGGGGAGCGGCAAAATTTGAGTTAAGAAATGATATTTTTAGATTCAAACAAATTTATAAGTATAAAAGACTCAGTAAGCACTAAAAGTAAGTAAGTATAAAAGTAATTAAGCACACACAAATATAAAAATTATATTTATATATATATGCCGCCTCATTCGTAAAGATGATCTTCAGATGGTCTATCCGAACTTAGATATTGCTCTGAGAATGTTTGTGAGTACGGCTGTCTCCAATTGTTCAGCGGAAAGAGCCTTTTCATGGCTTAGAAGAGTAAAAACATATCTCCGCACAAACATGGGAGAGGATCGCTTAAACTCGCTGGCGGTACTGTCAATTGAAGGTGACATGTTAGTTAACGTCAATGGATTTTTCTGAAGTTATTGATGTCTTTGCCCAAACAAAATCTCGAAGAAAACTGTAAATACTTTTGTTATAACTAGATTTTTCCAAGTAATATGTTTTCAGTTTCATTATTTTCATATCAAACATTATTCAGTATTAGTTGCATTATTATTATTATTTCTGTGCTGTAATCTTTGTATACGATAAAATTAGTTGAGTTGCATATATAGTTTTGTTATAACTAGATTTTTCCAAGTAATATGATTTCAATTTCATTTGTTTCATATCAAACTAACATTATTCAGTATTTGTTGCATTATTATTATTATTTCTGTGCTGTAATCTTTGAATACGATAACATTAGTTGAGTTGCATATAGGCTATAACTGTACCAGTATTCCAGCATTTTCCGTTTGTCATTTAATAAATAATGTTTGTACCCATATTTTATTTTATTTACGTTTCCCTTAATTTCTAACTAAAATTAATTATTTTCTTCTGACAAGTAAATATTTATATTATCAATGTTTATTTATTTTTACATGAAATATAATTCACCTGACAGTCAAAGGAAACGAGGCAGACAATCAAACTGGGGGGGGGGAAGAGGATGTGAAATTGAAGAGGGGAAGGGAAGGGGAATGAGGGAGAGAGAGATAGGAGAGGGTGGAGGGGGCGGCATTATCTGCCATGCCTGGGGGCGGCAGTACAGCAAATCCGCCCATGACTATCTCGTTACTGTTAATTCGGTTTACTATATATTTTTGTAAATGAGTATAGCTGTTGGTGTTTATTCCTCGTATGTATGTTAATTATATTTATTTGTTGGTTTGTTTAGGTTTTTGATTTCTTTCATCGATTTTCTATGATTCGGCAAATAAAATTATTCGCTATCTGCCTCAGACGTTTGAATAACACTGTTGTAATGTAGAAACAGTTCTTTAATAAGTACCTTCGATTACCATCTCGAACGTACCGATTGAGGTTATTTCTATTTTCGTAGTTATCTTCGGAATTACCACATGCTGATGTCCTCTTGGTCTTCGCTCGTTCAGTGAGAATCCTATTAATTTAATACCTTCGAGAAATAAAACACATGGAATTGTATTTGATAATAATAAAAGTTAAATATTTATTTTATTCATGTTTTTGGAAAATTATGTATTCGATATTAACAATAGTATAGATCGATTCTGTCTCAGGGTTCGATTTCTTAATTTTTTAAATTAATGTCAAGTTCTTGTGACTGCTATGCAAGATTCATTTAAATTAAAAGAAAAACAAGGAGTACATTACAGTACAAATAGTAATACTTATCATCTAACACAACAGAAATAATGGTAATTAAAATTTAAAATACATTACTAGAAATACTTTAATTTAGTCTAATGCCGCAAAGCATCATGGGCTTGAAGAATTGACGAAGGCAATATGGCGTCTATTTGGTCTGCTGTTAATCGTGTGAAATGGTTACCCATTGTTTTTATTAATAAAATAAATGTCACTGTTCACTGTTTGTTTATTACTTATATTTTCTTTGTGCAATAATGTTTTTATCGGTTGCAAATGTTGTTGGGTCGTTCTTAGTGTTGATAGTGATAAATCGTAGATTGGATATTACCTGTAGGTTAGTTGAACTTGTAGAGATATTCACTGTTTACTATTTAGTTTAATTTTATTCTTCTTTCTTGTTAGTTGTTCCGTGCTTAGTTATATCTTCATTTTTAATATTATTTTTAATTAATTTTGGATATTATTTTTCATTAATTCAGTAAATTTTCTTCCTTCTCAGATTAGATTCCCTTATATAAATTTTGTCATTTTTGTATGTGCACTGAACTCAACCGAACTCTCATGTCTAACAATAAAGTGTTTTTAATTTCTTCTTATTTCACTGAGTTGACCAGAAATTACAATGATCCTTATTGGTCCATTTTGTGAGGTTTAGGTGTCACATGACACCGGTTATAAAAAATACATTATTTTTATATTTTACACCCAAATTTCTCCTTAATTATTACATAATCAGGCTTAATATAATTTACATGTTGTTTTTCCTAGTAAAATTATGAACAATTTGGTACCACTCATGACCTGTATTGGTAACTTAATAACTAGTTTTGGGGATTTTACTTTTACAAAACAGAACATTTTAGAATTATGGATGACTGATTGATATGACATTTTGGGGAAATTATTATTTGAACTTATTTATTCCTTGCCTTCTAGTAATATTAACTCCTCCAAAACTAAACAAAACTCTTAACTAAAAATCATGTCTTAATGACTACAGCTTTACCTAATGCTAAATAACAACACACTTTTAAACAATTGTCTGTGTGATTAACAAATAACAATATTATATCTGTGTTTACAGTCCATTTTGGATCTGTCTTTATTCGTCTTTGATCTTCATCCTTATTATATTGTCTGTGGGATGGTTATTGATTATTTTCACTGTTTTTTACTTTGACACTGTTGTATTTTTTTATTTTACCTCGAATCACTTTACCTCTTATTCTTAATTACACTTAGTGAACTAGTTACTATACATTTGTTACATATTATTTACTCTAAAGTTATACTGTACTCTTTGTTTTATTATTATTTTCTTTATTTACTGCTCCTAATCTATCTGGGTATTGTCTAACTAGTATAGTTGTTGGTCATAGTCATGTCAGTTATTGGGTTTGTTGTGTTAATTTGGTCTACACCTTCCTTTCTGTTTGGGACTTCAATTTTACTTGATAGTAATAATACTGCTTGTTTCTATATCTGTGCTACTCTTCATGGTTTATGATTTGTCTTTAAAAGTACAGATTTTGGTCTTGTTACACTGTCTATTAACAATGTCTCTTTAAGGGTCATCGAAAGAAAGAAAATGAAGTTTCGTTGTTCACAGCAAAAGAAATGCGGTCCAGAAGGAAAACTCTTGCCGGAAATCTCTTCCGGGAAAAACATAAAACATGTGAGGAAAGGAAACTTTCGTGTTGATGATTCTGATAAGTGTATAGTAACAATTATCGTTCAGGATTTTTATAAAAATTAAAATGTTGTGCTCACTGTTAAAAAAAGTCTACCTATTGCGAAAGAAAGAATCCATTTTTTATGGGGCGCAATATTATTAACGTGAGTGTTTAAAAGTGTGGGATTCAAGTGGAAGAAATGTAGAAGTAAAAGAAAAGTGTTGATTAAAAAAAGAACAAAAATTGTAATAATGCCTTACAAGTATCTTGTGTAAATTAAAAGTTCTTGGGAATCTGGGAGAAATATATTTTTTTTAGATGAGAGGAAATCCACTGTTGAGTGAGTTTTGATAATGTAATGTGAATCGGTATTTCTCAGTAGTCGTTGGTTTGTTTACACTACTGAGTGTGCCTCGCGTGCGCATGTCTATGCTCTCTTTCTAAGCCACATACCTCTCAGAGACATGGAGTTCAGTCTAAAGCAGTATATTATTCAGTAGTAGTACTCTTTTCACTTGTATATACAATTCTGTATTCACTTATGCCTATTTCTTGCCAAACAATTTAGTTTGAAATAATGAATGCTTCAGTACTTATTGTTCAGCCCATGGATTAAATCTCATGATTCTAAAACTTCATGGTTTATGGTGGGCAAAATAGTTGTACATGGAAGGAATTTTACTTTCGGTTTTTATTAAATTATTTGGAAACTCCTTTAGCCACATAAAAACATCATGGGGGAGCTGTTATATTTTCACTATGCCTGGAAGCAGTTCTTCAGAACCATCAGAATTTCCAGCAATGAGCAAGCATTGTTACACTTTCCTCCTTAATTATCTGCTACAATACATTTCCTTAATGAAAATGAATGTTTTATTTAAGAGTGTAACCTTAAATCAATGTTCCTGGAGTAGGACAACACTGGCGAAGTTAAAACATTGCCATTTATATTAGTTCTGTTTGTTTCTGTAGTAATAAAAATTAATCAAAATATTTAACATAAAACTATTATGTGGGACGTGAGCACAGTAAACAGAATATTTTTATAATAAAGGCTCTACAAATGAGACGTGCAAACTGTGGTCACAAAGCATGCATTACGCATTACGTGAGGTAGTGTAATAAGCGAGAGTACTAATGGACCAAAGAGTTGTTTCCATCGAGATCCATCCAGCTTTTTGTGAAGATTTTGAGTATGTTTTAGTATCCTTAGTAGAGGTTACCAACCTCAAGCTAAGTAGTTAGGTGGTGGGGCTGCCACCTTCAGGTATCCTAACAGGCCTGTTTTCTGTTGGGGTTGTCTTCCCTAGTCAAAAGTTGTGCCCTTTAGAGGAAAGCATCCGATACGTTCCAAGATAATTATAAACAATCAAGCTATAGAACAGGTATCTCATTTCAATTTTCTAGGGTACAATGTAATTTATGAGTATGACAGCGAAATCGATATAAAATTAATTATAGAAATGAAGAGATAAGAACTGAGCTAAATGTATATACTATGGCCAGCAGTATAAGAGAAGGACAAATAAAATGGAGGCAGCATATCGAGATAATGTAAGATATGAGGCTATCTAAACAAGTAATATGATACAGACCTCAGGGAACACATGATATAGGTAGACCAAGGAAGACATGGCTTCAGTAAAATCGGAACAGGCTGTACCTTGACGTGGAGGAGGAGAAGAAGAAGAAGAATACTAATGGTGTTGTTTTACTCTATGTGTGTGCACATGAATGTGTGTGTGTGTATGTGTGTGTTTCTACCATAAGGTATAAGGTGAACGCAATTCATTATACGTGATACATTACATTATTATTATTATTTGGTGTTCTGCCCTAAGGCAGGTCTTAAAATGGTAAAAACTCTCCAAGCTGTTGTATCGCAAGCCAGTCTTTTTGTTTCTTCGTAATACCCTTGATTTTAATGCTATCTGTTAACTTCATTCTTCTACGCCCTCTTCTTTTTTCTCCTTCTGTGACACCCTTCATGGCAGTTGTAAGCAAGCAGCCTCTTCTTAAACAATGACCTAACCAATTCCTTTTCCTATTTTCTATTACTTTCAGGATTCTTCTTTCTTCCCCTATTCTTCTTAAGACTTCATCATTCCTTACTTTATCAACCCACCTCACTTTTTTCCATTGCTCGCCAAACCCACATCTTAAATGCTTCTAATCTTTTCTCGTTCTCCTTCCTCAGTGTCCATGTCTCTGCGCCATATAAAGCAACGTTCCACACATAATATTTGGCCAACCTTTTTCTTAAATTCGTATTAATTTTGCCACACAGCACTCTTTTCTTCCCATTAAATGTCTCTTTTGCTATAGCAATTCTTGCTCTAATTTCATGAGTGCAGGACATATCTTCACATATCAAGCTTCCAAGATAAACAACTCCACCTGTTGTATTTTGTCTTGCCCTATCTTTATATTTGCCCTTTTTCCTCCTCTGCTAATCACCATACACTTAGTTTTTCCTTATTAATCCTCATTCCATATTCCTCGCATACTAAATTAAAATCTCTACATAATATGCTACAATACAGTAACCTCATAAAACCACGTGTTTCTGTCCGCACTTATCAGTTCTTTCACTTTTTTTTTTTAAATTTACTTTTTAAACATTCCTGTCTCCAGTGTATACATATTATGAACACTGGAATTAGTAATATCAAATAGATAATAAAATAATGTTAATACATTATTGTAATTGTTATACTATATTAATAACATACTCAGCCGCATGAAGACAATTTGTGTTGGAAACTACAGTACTGAACATCATTTAAAGTTCATGTGGAGGTCTGGGGAATTGGTACTACAAGCAAACAGAAAGTACAGAGGACATTATGACATAATATGAAACAAGTGCAACGTGGATCATACCAGATAGCCGTCAGTTGTGAGAAAAATACAATGTTAAAAAAACTATGTAGAAAAAAATTGTGTTAAATAGCCACGAAATTACTACAAGGATACCGATTTGTTACTCTGTATGAACATAAGGTAAGTACAAGGGAATTGTGTGCGTGTGTGTGTGAATCAGTGTTGCCAACTGCATAGTTTTCACTCAGACTTTTTTTTCAGACAACTTGAAAATGTACATGTATACTGTTTCCGTTTTTAGTTTAATCCTGATGTAAACAAACAGGCATGGCACATCTGAAACGTTATTTGCTGCTTGAATTAGAGGCGTGTCACTCTGACAGAAGGAGTACTGACAGGGTACATATAATATTGATACTGTATAAACACACGTAAATTGTAATAATTTGTCCTGACCAAAGTCAGTGTGACAGTGTCAGACCGACAAGGAAATATTTTATAACACCAGTTAATGGCTTTTTTTTTTTAATTTACCATTTAAATATAGCAACAAACAAAAAGTAAAGTTTAATTAAAGCGAAACTAGAAGCTGTGATAATTACCAGTGTACTGAATACTATCAGTTACTGCCAGAGAGTAATTCAATGCCTTCCATATCTGTATCTGAACTTGTATCATCACTTGAGTCAGCGTTATTGATAAGATTGTCCATTGCCCACAGTGACATCAGTAATGTGGGCCAGTTGCTATAGCTTATCATCTTCCTTGATTGTATGCTGCATACGACTCCACTTGTCCACCGTTGTTTCATTTACCGCCTTCTCAATAAATGGTTTTACATCAAGCAGGTAATGTTGTGTTGTGATGGAACATATCCTTTCAACTGGCTCCATATTAATTCAGTATGATTCAGAATAGAGTGATAAGGAGGAAGTCTTAAAATGACGTGCCCCGATTTAAGTGGCAAGATAACTCTCACATGACCATACAGACATTCTGCACGGCGCGTAATACATTACTGTGTGAACAGTGTCAACGCCCCTGACCAATAGCGTTTCAGATTTACCACATGGGTTTGTTTACATCAGGATTGAACTAAGGACGGAAATACTATATTGTATTTTGTATTGTTATATTATCAAAACAATAAAGCTATGTATGAAGGGGTTGATTTGTAATATGTTCTCTATCCTATAATAAATGTGTTTGATCAAAAATTAAATAAAAAGAATATTGATTTTTTTTCTCAAATTACCATTGTCATATATCATGATAAGTAATACTGGAAAAGTGCAACGCTGATACAAATAAATTTTTTGCAGTGGCTGTATGTAGATGGAGAATAATGCAATGTAGAATGTCTTGTAATATTGTCTTTCTTTAATTTTTAAGAAATTTATTTTTCATTTTCACAATAACAAACACTTTTGTTTTATGTTACAGGCAGTAGGCAATATTGAAGGCTATTCGTTTTTTCATGAAATTGGAAGAGGTACTTAGCTTAGTGTAGTCTGTTCTCTTGTTCTTCAATTCTTTAACTTAACAGACTGTTAGACGTAAGATTTTTTCGCAGCATGCAAGAAAAAAAAAAGTTAACTTTGACGTGTGTGCCTTACCAATCAGTCTCATCTGTTATGAGTTTTAATACATAATTGCACTGCCACCCAGCCAATGCCATCTCAGTATGTTTATATCGCATACTGCCTTGAATAGGCATTATACAGTATATACAAAAAAAACTTTTCATACAAAAGCTTGAATATGTTTATAAAAAAACCTTGAATATTAGGTAAGGTGATGTGTCTAAGATTAGACCATTTTTAAAGAACAATTAATTTGAAAAAAAAGTCTTCTGCAATGTGCAAAAAAAAAGAATGTGCAAAAGTATGTGAAGTGTGTTTTTTAAGTTTTTCAAAATATTTGTTATACAAATTTTGTTCACACTGTAAAAGTAAAAACAAAATTTTCTTGACCTACAGTATTTCTACAATACACTTAGAAGTATAAAAATACTGCTTTTACAAGCAGTATGGCTATATGGCTACCAGGGACCAGGTGGTCACATCAGGCTGTTATCCTTTAACAATTACTTCAGTTTTTAGTGTAACAGACTCATTTTTGTACTGCTGAGTGACTTAAAGCCTACATGAGCCATATAGCATACAAGCAAGGTAGTGTGGCTAGCATTTTGCTTCCACAGCCTGCCTGTCATTTACACAGCCAACCGAATCAAACTGTGGTCTCTAGGTTAGCAGCCATGCACCGTACCCACTGGTCCACCGAGTCCCATTTATTTTTATATATTGTTAAGATGGTTACATAGATTGTCTGTGATGGTACGAACGTCCGTCTTAGGGAATTCTGGTATTCAGGAATTTTTATTGTATTTTTTATTGTATTGTCATGTATAAAACATGGTTAGGACAACTCTCCCCATCATTAACGAAACGACGCAGATTCAACAGTGTAAACCGAACCCAAGGCCAGAGCGTACGTGCATTCCGCCACATACGTTATGTATAACAAATGGAAAGACAATAATGAGACGCAGTACAATCAGTGAAAAACGTCATAAGTATGACGTTAAACAAGGGCGTTAGCTATATGAAACAATGGAATGCTGACGACATAACAAACACACATGCAAGAACGGAACCAGTTTTCCGTCCCATTTAACATCAGACATTCAGAGCATTAACACGTAAAATTCACTGGTAGTTAATCGCCAGCAGAAGTGCTAAATTAACAAAATGTAATTACAGCAGTAATTGAGTAAACTATTAAAATGTAACAAAGTAAATTCAGTGTGTGACAACAAAATAGACAGGATGCAGTAAAGCTTTCGGCGAACACCGGCCGGCGAAGAGTGAACGTCTGGAGGAACGGCTACAATCTACAATCCAGGAAAGTGCAAAAAATTTCTCTCAATCTATTACAATAAAATTTGAGCTCAAAAATACAATTCAATTCAATTCAACAATGTATCATTGATTTATTTATGGCGCAAAATGAGCGTGTGTGAGAGTGGATGAAAGCCGGCATTTAAACAGGCAAAAAGCCATGAGGTGTTGGTTTGTGTTTCGTATTACTAATAATTAATGTGTACAAAATAAATACTGCAGTATAAAAGATATTCCTGTTGCTTTCTGAAAGTAAAATGAAAGAAAAAATTATTATTATAAAATGAGGTTGATGAATGGTAGAAGGCGGAAGTAAAGTAAGACGCCATTTTGGTTAATGTTACAAGACACCATAATTTTCGATGTTCATAAATGTAAAAAACAATGCAGTATCATTAAACAAAGTTTTATGCCATCAATACTGTTGTTTAAAAACATTATTTCAAGACCCAGCTCAGTCTCTAATTTCGGCTTAAAGAACTCGGGACCCTACAAAGAAAGAAACATGGCAGTGAATCATATGCCTCAACCCATAATTATGGTAAGTACGATAAAATTAAATTCGTTAATAATTATTAAGGTAACAAATGTCACCACAACTAATTTATTTATTTATTTGTATTGTTAATAATATAACAAATGGTGCCCGAACAGGGACAATATAAAAAAGAAAATTTTTTTATATAATAAGCCCAAATATAGAGACAGAGTGGGTATTGAAGTGAGGGGTATTACAATTATAGGTTATGTTGTGACGTCTGTAGAAAGCAACGGTTCATTAAAATTTTTTAACAATGGCAAACAATAGTGAAATAAGCGTAACAGAATCAGAAATAATAAGTGAAGGTATTCACTCGACACCAGTCCCAACAAAAAGAGTTGAGGAGAATGACGTGATAAAAATGATGAGATTACTTTTTGATGAAAAATTTAACGAATAGAGTATTAAGTTTGATGAGCAAAATACAAGATTAGACAATTTTAATGATAAGTTTAACCAATTTGATGAGAAAGTCAGTGACATGAAAAATGAAATACAAAGACAAAATTGTAATTTTGATAAAAGAATAAAGGAAATAGAGACACGTTTAGATAAAATAGAGTTAGAAAATAAGAGGGAAATAGACAAATTAGATATAAACAAAGATGACAAGGTAAGTAGTGGTAAGAATTATGATAAAATAAATAAAAATATGGTAATAGGAGATAATAGTGTGGATGTTGGTAGTGATAATGAGATTTTAATGAGAATAGAGGTTAATGGTGAGGAGATAGGTGTGGATGAGATTGAAAGAGGGTGTAAGGAGAGTTTAAGTGAGTATGGTGGGCAGAGGGCAAATTTTCCCAGTGGTAGAAGTGGAGTAAAGACTCCAAAATTGTTGTTTGAGGACGAAGGTTCCTCTAGAATTTATGTGTGAGACATGTGGTCTCCAAATGACCCCTTAGTTTTTTGTGTTGATGTACCTGGAAAAGCCAGGAGGTGTTTTTATAAAGTAGTAGTGCCCTATGCAAATATATAGAGAGATAATGTAGCCTGGTGTGAGAGAGAGAAGTATTGGGAGAGTTATTGTGAGAGAAAGAGGGAGATATAGATTTTTAAAATAAATAGAACTTATGAAGAATTTATCGAAAGATTAGGTTGAGAGAAAAGTAATAAAAATAAGAACTTACCTTGTAATGAAACTGAGATAGCAGTAGATGATAATGAAAATAATGACTTTGTAAATTACCTGATTGTGACTAATTATACTGAAGGTGACAGAACCATACCCGATCATGAATTATATGAGTTTGCGGAAAATGATAAAAATTTGAATAGTTGGTACATTTATAATGATAATATAAGGTATCCAATAATAAATAAGTTGTATAGACCTAAGATAAGATTATTGTTTGACGATGGAGGATAATTATTTTATTGTGTTAATGAACATTTAATTATGTGGACAGTGTTTTTGAAGTGGACTGTTTTTATGAACTGATTTATGGCAAATGATTAAATGATAATTTTGATTGTATATTTTTGTGTGTTGATGTCAATGTATTTGTATATTTTTGATGTTGTGTATTTTATGTATTTTTTTTATGTAAACCATGTACTGTAGAATTTTAAATAATTGAAGAAAGTTTGATGATGAGTTTAAATAATTATGAGATTTAGATTCTAGTGGATAATAAATGATTAAGCATGTAATATATTTGGATATTGTAACAATACAAGATATATATAGTATTTATATATGGTATTTAAGTGTGTTTTGATTGTATTGCTTGTAGATACGCTCCGGTATCCACAATAATGTTGTACAATAAAATATCCAAAATTATAATTATTATTATCAGTCTGATTGTGATTAGTAAATGTGTGGGTATCGCTGGTTAAATCTTTTAATTTAAAAGTATTTTTCGCACTCCGCTGGTAATCTCCCCACTTACCGTATGTGGATATTGCTGTTCTGTTGGGTGACTGCTCAGCTGTAACATACACGCTACGCATACAAGGGGATATTCTATTTGAATATCAAACGTGATTAGCATGCACAATAATAATAAAATAACAACTGAATTATGTTTTGAATTATCAGGAATATTTAAATTCTTCCGCCACCTTTTGATAGAACTGGCTATGAAAAAATGAACTATTTTAAGTTTGAAATTAAACACTTTTTCCACTGGTAACAAAATATTGAGGTTTATTAACAGTTTGGAATGCTAGAAAATCTTTAAAATTAACAATCAGTCACTAATAATTTTACAGAAAATAATTACTATGAACAAATTCAAAATGAAACTCTTCTTAACCTCAAGGCTGGTAACACTGTAGGTTATACAATAATTTTTATTTAGAGAGGTTATGTCCTCTTACATAAGTTAATTACCAAGTTCGTGTGATCTTTTAAGTAGCATGATGCCAGATACAAGATGTGGTGTTTTATAATGATATTTAATGAACAATTAATAGAAAACAAACAAACAAATATTAAAATTGAAAATTGGTACCATATAATCGATAATTATGGTATTATCGTACGCGGGAATTAGTACCCAGTATAGAGTAGTTACTTTGACAATAAACAAGTGCGTTGATTTGCACTGCTAAAATGTACTATTATATTTTAATAGTTAACTATAGGAATTATTTATTTACAAGAGAAAAAGTTATAATAAAAAAAACTCTTGTTATAGCTTTCATCTGGTTTGTATTATTTGAGAACAGACTTATGACAAAAAGGTGACAAATTGTGGTTATTATTTTTAGGTTATCTAATAACGTGAATAGTTATTAGGGTTAATTATATTATGCATTGATTTCTTCTTAATCTAAACATACATATATCATTTATAATATTTCTGATGCATAACTATCAGTAGAATAGAATATTCTTTCGCAAAAAAATTAAAATATTTATTTCCACTAGTAAAATAAAAAAACTGCATGAGTCAATTGAGCGACTATTTGTGGCGCTCGTATTTTGTAATAACTGAAATAATCTTGACTCTTTTAATTATGAAAAATATTAAAAACATTTATTTATCAAGTTAAAAATTGCGAAATAATTCTTTCGTCAATTCTGATAAATTTCATCAGCATTATTATACTTCGCTACTACTGATTAGCGTAGTATCCGACCAATTGTTTTTATAGAAATGATTATTTCTGTTTTATTGTTAATTAATGAAAAATATTGTACTCCCTGGTTTATTTTCAACACAACACTCGAAAATACGACCGATATTATACACTGGTCATATTTAATTCTTATTCACTCCGCACTGTACACACGTTAATTCTGTGTGGTATGTAGGTTAGGTGTATGTAGTTTGACTTCTGTTTATGTGTCGCGCACAATTCAAAATAAACTTCTTCATAGATTTGGTCCGTCGAATGATACGTCTTGTCTCGTTGATGATTGATAGATGACTGTCACGCTCCTCCGGAGCGTCTGTGGCTTGTCTGCCGGTTTTCATTCATTTGATTGGTTGAATTCTTTGAACTCTCCGACCCAAAGTACCTTGACTTAGTAAAATTTTTAATTTATTACCAATTTTGCATTTGGGTTTGAGATTAGAATGACGTAAGCACTGGTGCACAAAATAAGTAAAAAGTTTATAATCGTTATAACTTTCTTATTATTTGTCTAATCGTTGAATGGTTGGTGCCAATAAATCGCGGACATCCTGAGCTTTAAATAAAGTCCAAACAAGATTATAATCCGTCCATTATTAAATCACTATATCGATTTCACAAATTTTTATGGTGAATCTTATAATTAATAAGTTTATTACACCAAAACGTAACTAATTACACTAAAACACTTTTGATTAAATGATTTGAGTCTATTTCTCAACTGTTTAATACAAAAATTTGGGAATAATTGTTACCCAAACAATGTTTGATCATGGCGTCTTTAGCGTCCATATTCGATTATTCACAATTGTCCTTAATACTATTTTTCCTTATCTAATAACATTGGTTTTGTAATCTAACAATAATATAAATGTTTATTTACATGGGTTTATACTTTAGTATATGCACAAGGTTGTGTTTCATATACTAGTAGTATTATTTAACTACCTTCCTATCTCTTTTCTTCAAATTGTCACTTTGTTTATGGTTTTTCTATATAAGGTATATTATGTTGTAAATGCAACTAGTGTACAACTATAGTACCTAATTCATTTAATATATTTGTTAGCTTGTAGCTATCTGAGAACCCTTCAATTTCTAGTAATGGGTTTGTTTACATTAGGTCATGACATGGTAGTCAGTTATTTTTTGATAAATCAATAACAAAATTGTTATTATTATAGTTGACATAGATTCTTAAAGTAGTATCAGACATCCTTCTGATCATTGATAACATTTTTATTTACTTTTGAACAAGTTTGTATGTTGCATTTTGCATAAATAACTTGCTACATATTGTTTGTTTACATTCTCATTCCACCATCATGGTCATTTAGTTTTTAATAATTTATCTATAAAATTACTATTCTTATGGTTATGGTCTGTTCTCATAGTAGTATTAGATGTCCTTCTTACTACTGGTAATACTTTCATTACTCTCTGTTTAAGTTTTAATAAGGTATTTTGCTTAACTAGTTGGTTACATTGCCTCTGCTCACTTCTGGCTATGCATTCATAGTCAGCTAGTTTACAATATTTTGATCATAAAACTATTATCATTATACTTATAATCTGTTCTCATAGTAGTACCAGATGTTCTTCTTACTACTGGTAATACTTTCATTAATCTCTGTTTAAGTTTTAACCATGTATTTTGTTTAACTAATTTGGCATATTAGGTTCCCTTTCATCTAGCTTTGTGCTATTATATTTGGTATGCTTTATTTGCAGTGTATTTCAATATAATACACTATTAGGGTGTTTCATTACTTATAACAAACCTTTGATTGACACAATTGTTGATGGTTGTTTGGTTTAACTAACATGTATTATTTTTTGTTTCATAGGTGCATTTCCTATGGGGTTATGTGACAATGTACAACATATTCTAATGCAGCATTTTGCTACTACTATCATGACTTCAGTATGGTATTCTATTACAATAGTTTAATTGTTGATTAATACACATGTTTACACTACTTCTTCTTAAACAATAATACAAATATTCTTGAACTAATGATAATACCTTTCTTGTCATGGTTTGTACCTAATTTCTGTCACATTTGTTTGATATTTAACAAACTACTTTGTTTGTTATTATTTTTTCTGGCCTTTCTTTGTATTGTATTCTGTTTTGCCGTGGCATTCAGTTACATTTCTTTTGACATTTACAAAGGTTTTTGTTATCAAGTTCTATGAACAATAATATAACCGTTCTATCTTACATTGTTTGGTGGTCTTATGATTATCTATTTGGATCACAATCTTCATTAAACTAGTCACACTAACTGTCTGTGTATTTTCGACTATTTAATCCTTGATGTTTCCACTATGAAAGTAACACATTTTCTTCCGCTATAAACCTTATCACTGGAATTGTTTGTGGGGTTTATTAGGTTAAAATTAGTTAACTGGTCACAGGTTCTCACACTTACATTAAGTATTCACTATAACTGTTTGTGATTTCTTAACTATGTTAAACACTGTTTCTTCATAGTTGACAATCACTATTTTGGTTACTAGTATTGTCTCTAGTATACTTGATGAATGATGATTTCTTGTATGGTCTATCCATTTTCTTCTCTCTTCAGGTCATGTTTCCTTGTCCTTCTTCTTCCTTTCTTCTTTAGGTTTGAACGTCTTCTTCAATATTTCCATTGTAGTAGTCGTTGTTTCATAATATTTATATTTGTAACTATATTGGTTTTTCTGCCATCATTGTGGTTGCTCCTGAGTTGTTTCTTCCTTTATTTTGCATAGTCATTTTGTTGGTTCCCCTCACTGTTGGAATCTTGTTGTCTTCTTTTACACTTTTATTATTTATTATTTTTGTTGGTTCCCCTCACTGTTGGAATCTATTGGGCCTGGTTTCTAACATTTTATTTTGGCTCATGGTCATTTTCTTTCTCCATTTCGAGTACGATGCTGCTATGTTACACTTTCTTCTTCATAGTTGGAACTTTACACTAATATATCTGTAGATACACACTTTTTGTTCACATAGTTTTACTTATCTAGAAATACTTTCATGCTTTCCCGTCACTTGACGTAATAATTGCTTACGTTATGTAACTACCAAATTTGGTAACGTTACAATATTGAGATGTATTGTTATTAGTAGGTGAGGGATGAATTTTCTAATGCAATTGTCAATGATCACAGTAATGTAAAATGTTAAAAAGGGATAGAGTTTGGGTGATAATGATAAATTAAGGCATTTGAGTTAGTTAATTAAAGTTGGGAGTTAGATAAATAAGAAGTTGAGATACAGATAATACACAAAGAGGGTGTTAGATATTTTAGGGACACAGTAGTTAGTGATTATATGTAGAGAGGTGAGTAATGTGAATGGTAAATATATTTATTGATGATGATATTTGTAGTAAGGGTAGTGGTGTAAGGAGTGATCAGTGCACGGCGTGGCAAGAGACCAGCGTGCGACGTTGTGGCAAGTGATAGAGTAGTTTAAGGGAGTGTTTGCCGATATTTGGTGGGGGGCAAAGGGTTAGGAATGTATATGGCCAGGTAGGGAACACACATCCTAGTACAAAGACGAGCGGTGCCAGAGGAATTGGATAAAATGTGAAGGAGGTTGTTATAATGAAGAGATTGGTGTCATAATATGTAAATCTGTTAGAAATGGTTGTTAGTAATGGTTGTTAGAAAGAAGGTGAGTAAGGTTAGGTAGATAAATGCCAAAATAAGATATAGATAATAGTGAATAATAGAGAGTCACCCAAACTAGATAAGGATTTATGAAAAGGCTAGAAAAAGAAAATTCATAGTTGAAAAGGTAATATAAAAGAATGATAAAAAGTTGAATAGAGAGTTGAAAATAATAATGTTATAAAGTTTTGATACAAGTTATTTAAATGTGAATTACGTAATGTAAATGTAACAATGTTAATGTTTGATGTGCAATGTTTTATTATGTTTTATTGTTATTGGTAGCAACGGTAACAAATATTAAGTAAAGAAATAATGTCGATATTGGTGTTGGTTATAAAAATATAATTATGACTCTGTTGCAAAGAAATATGAGTATCATTAAAGATGAGTAAAGAAAATTTAGAATATTTGAAGTGTTTGCCACAGTAGTTATATTTTTTTTATTTTTGTACAATAAAGATGAATAGTAGTCGTTGCGTCTGAAAATTAAAAAATTGTTTTATTTGTTATGCTTAGTATAAGAATATGTTTTCTTGTGGTGAAGGAAGTAAGTTAATATTGACTGGAGTCAGAAAGTTTTAATAAATGCAGGAATGTTGAAAAGAGAAGTGGATCTTCTGTCTTAAATCTTGTTTATTTTGTTATTAGAGAATTTTAAGTTAAGCAAACCAATGCCTCTAAACACAAACCAATGCATCTAAGGGGACATATCAGTTGTGGATATGGGAATAGATAAGGCCATTATTTAAAATTTTTGTATTTCATGTTTTAGAGTTTGATGGTGTTGTGACGGCGGTCCTGAGCTGGCCGGTGCGTCAGAGCAGGAGCGTTAAGTGCCAAATGGCCTTACGGTGTTGGGATCTCTCCTGAGAAGTCCAGTAAGGTCAGATGGATTGGTACAGTCACCATCATTCGGATCAAGGGTAAGTGATTAAAAAAGGGTAGTGTTTTTTTATATAAACACTACAGGGGGTTGTGGCGACATATCCTGACTGATCCCTTTAGAACGTGTGAATGAGTCAATGAGAGTTTTTATGCTTCGGCATAAAACCTCTCATTGAGGGGGTTTTGTGACGGTACGAACGTCCGTCTTAGGGAATTCTGGTATTCAGGAATTTTTATTGTATTTTTTATTGTATTGTCATGTATAAAACATGGTTAGGACAACTCTCCCCATCATTAACGAAACGACGCAGATTCAACAGTGTAAACCGAACCCAAGGTCAGAGCCTACGTGCATTCCGCCACATACGTTATGTATAACAAATGGAAAGACAATAATGAGACGCAGTACAATCAGTGAAAAACGTCATAAGTATGATGTTAAACAAGGGCGTTAGCTATATGAAACAATGGAACGCTGACGACATAACACACACATGCAAGAACGGAACCAGTTTTCCGTCCCATTTAACATCAGCATTCAGAGCGTTAACACGTTGTAAAATTCACTGGTAGTTAATCGCCAGCAGAAGTGCTAAATTAACAAAATGTAATTACAGCAGTAATTCAGTAAACTATTAAAATGTAACAAAGTAAATTCAGTGTGTGACAACAAAATAGACAGGATGCAGTAAAGCTTTTGGCGAACACCGGCCGGCGAAGAGTGAACATCTGGAGGAACGGCTACAATCTACAATCCAGGAAAGTGCAAAAACTTTCTCTCAATCTATTAAAATAAAATTCGAGCTCAAAAATACAATTCAATTCAATTCAAAAATGTATCATTGATTTATTTATGGGGCAAAATGAGCGTGTGTGAGAGTGGATGAAAGCCGGCATTTAAACAGGCAAAAAGCCATGAGGTGTTGGTTTGTGTTTCATATTACTAATAATTAATGTGTACAACATAAATACTGCAGTATAAAAGATATTCCTGTTGCTTTCTGAAAGTAAAATGAAAGAAAAAATTATTATTATAAAATGAGGTTGATGAATGGTAGAAGGCGGAAGTAAAGTAAGATGCCATTTTGGTTAATATTACAAGACACCATAATTTTCGATGTTCATAAATGTAAAACACAATGCAGTATCATTAAACAAAGTTTTATGCCATCAATACTGTTGTTTAAAAACATTATTTCAAGACCCAGCTCAGTCACTAATTTCGGCTTAAAGAACTCTGGACCCTACAAAGAAAGAAACACATGGCAGTGAATCATATGCCTCAACCCATAATTATGGTAAGTACGATAAAATTAAATTTGTTCATATTTATTAAAGTAACCAATGTCGCCAAGAATTAATGATTTTATTTATTTGTATTTGTTAATAATATAACATGTCATGTTGTGTAGTAGAAACAGCGTAACTAACACCGGATGAAATTGCTATTTACAACTTTAATTAAAATTAAAAAATAAACAAAGGCATTCGAATGCAATTCTTTATGCTAAAGAATGTCCAAACACAGGAATGGAACAAACAATAGATGTCACGTAATTAACATGTCACGGTAAGTATTGTTGTATTGCAAGTGTTGTATAAGTGTCACACAATAATACTTTCACTCCGAACCACATTCTAATATTGCTGTTTCCAAACTTAAATTGACCAGCTGCTGGCATTTATATTTACGAGGTGTGTTCAGAAAGTATCAGACCTTTGCTCAGGAAAAATACATTTATTTATCTGCAGGTTTTAAACATTTATCCCCTTCAAAGTACTACCCTTTAGATTACAAACACTTCTTCCAGCGGCCCTGCCACTTTTGGAAACATGTCTGGAAGTCGTCTTTTGGTATGGAGTAAGCTGTCTCGTATTTTGTATGATGTTCTCTCTTGACTCAAACCGTTAGCAACATTTTCAGCTTAGGAAAAAACCAAAAATCACAGGGACCCGTGTCAGGAGAGTAGGGAAGCTTGGCTCAGTTTTTACACAGTCCAACATGTCCTGCGAAACTTCTGCTCCATCGTTAACAGCTTTGGCACAAATTTTGCAGACACTTTGCATAGCCATATTTTCAGTCAAAATAGAATGTACTGAACCAATGCCAGAAAAAAAGTTAACTTTGACTTGTGTGCCTTACTGATCAGTCTCATCTGTTATGAGTTTTAATACATAATTGCCTGTTCTCACTGCCACCCAGCCAATGCCATCTTAGTATGTTCATATCGCATACTGCCTTGAATAGGCATTATATGTACAAAAAAAACTTTTCATACAAAAACTGCTACAATCTTAAACTGCTTTTCCCACCTCTGCTACAATCTCTCGGACGGTAATTCGATGATCCTCCATGGCCAAAGTTTGCACTTGGTCAATGATTTTATCATTACGGCTTGTTTAGGGCCTGCCAGAATGCGGTTTGCTGTCCACTGATGTGCAGCTATCTTTGAAGCAATTATACCACTCCTTAATATGTGTAACACTCATAGCATCGTCTGCAAAACACTGCTGAATTTTTCGAATAGTATCTGCTTGAGTATCACCAAGTTGTTGACAAAATTTAAGGCAGTACCGGTGCTCAAGTTTTTCTGTCATTCTAAAATAAATTAAATCTGACGGGCACTCGATACACGTACCTACTGACATGCAGCCAGACAGCGGCTGATTAATTTGATCAGTCATGAAAACAAAATATTCCGATTCTTTCTGAACACACCTCATATATTCTTCTGATGTTTTAGAATAATCTACCATTTTCCAAGAGAAAATGGTAAAATGTAACTTCCAAGAGAAAATTCCTGTATAGTTACAGGCATTGCAATGCCCTGTAAACTGCGTCACTGTCCAACATTGTGTAGACCAAATGCATGTAGAATAATCGACAAATATCTGGTGCGCAAGTCTGGAACAATCTTAAGTCTTAGATAACATAGTGCATGTGCAATGTCATGTTTGTTACTTTCATCTCAACATAGTAATATATAAAAAAGAATTATGGTGGTGGCTACACGACTCAAAAGTACACATTATTTTATGGTATTTTATATGGAGAAGTCATTGTTTAATGACGTGTTTTGTTTACATGTAAGGGCTGCTATTTCCTGTAATATTTGACTAATACACTTTTTCTGTTTATATGCTGCAGATTGATGGTGGTGGTGGTAAGCAGATTAATAAATTAACCAACTAACTTGCATGGTATAGTGTCTTTACAGTAGTAACAGTTCAGCCTTTCGATATGATGTTTTATTTACAAAATTGTTATTGGCAATTTGTGTGAAGCCCCGGTATGGTGTGCTACAATGCAACAAACCAACTATAAAAGTTGAAGCATGGCATCAAGTTGGTGCCATGGCATCAAGGTACACTTGGTAAGATTTACAGCCACGTTACACTTTCACATCTCCACTTGGCAAATTTATGGGTACTTTCATAATACCTGTACCTGCAATAAAGTTTTGATTTTTGAATATGTGACAGTATCAATACAGTAACAGTGATGAAGAAAAATATGAGGATTGTTCAACAGAAACACGTTTGATCTGTGCAGCCGTGACTTTGTCGCCATGACAATGTAATTCATTTGTTTATATTGTCTGTTTAAGTACTAGTGATGCGTCTGTCAAAAATATATGCAGTTTGCTCTTTTATAAGGATTGTGACTGGGTTGAAAAATGTCATCTATGATAGAAAATCTGTCCAAAGATAATTTGCGTGCCGTTATTCAGTTTTTGCCCACTGAGGGGCGTCAGGCAATGGAAATCAAGGGGTGTAAGTCAACTTGTTCCTGTGCAATTATCATGTTTTTGGCCCATTAAAGAAATCACTAAAAGGACGGTGGTTAAAATTGGATGCTGAGGTAGAGTTTGCTGTTGGCGAATGCTTCCGCAAACAGCCACAAAAACTTTACCAGCAGGGAATCTACAGATTAGTGCAACAGTGGGACTCATGCCTTAATGTTAAAGGCATATAGAAAATGGAGACTTATTTTAAAATCGTTAAATAAAAAATGCTTTACAGCCTCGAAATGTGTTTTTGTATTGAACATTCCTCATACGTTAATGCTTGAGGTTAGGTAAGGATGTTTCAGTTTTGAAGTGAGAACTTTGTAAATGACACTATAGTTATCTTCTGCACCTCACACTCCTAGATAATGATTTTGTTAAAATTATGTGTAATATTTACTACTTGATACCAACTACTCCATAGTCAAAATATTGAAAATGAGCGCAGGTATGGTTATTGAGAAAGTACCAATTTATGAACACACATGTCACTGAAGTTTACACTGACCTTTCTTTATTTCCACAATTTTACACTAACAAAGAAAATTTGTTCATTCTAATAATGTAAACACTTAGTTAGTCCTTAGTCCTCTTCTACCCACTAGATGTCGAGGTTTTGCAGAGAGGTTGCCATCTTGTCCTGTCCCGGGCCAGTTCTCTACCCCAAACCCAAACTGCTTTGTTCTACACTTCCTTTGATACCGTCTTCCATTTCAATCTGGGTATTCCTCTTCTTCTACTTCTGCCTTAGACTTTTGCTCTCCACACTCTTCTAGGGTAACTTCCATCTTCCATTCTACTGAAGTGGCCAAACCATCTTTTCTTTATTTCCGAGCTTTTAAGAAATTTCATTTCCATCCACTGCTTGAATTTCACTTTTATGTCTTCCATTCAAGATCCGTGGCTCACAGTTATATAGGTCATTGTTGGGATATAAATAGATTTGTAAACAGCCATTTTTGTCTCCTATGAGAGTTCCCATTTTCCCCAGAAATACGTGTTTTGTATAGTCTGTTGGCTGGCAAAATGTGGAACAAGATGCCAAACAGGTGAATACGTTGGGTATTCCAATGCTGGAGTACATTTGATCCCAAAAACCCATTACAGAAATGGTGTTGTGAGCAGTAACATTGCCTCGCTGAAGGACCCAATTACTTTTTTTTTCCAAAGAGCCATTTTTCCTTATCTGCACACGAAGCTTAGCCAACACTTCTCGGGATATCATTCCACCATGAAAATCAGTTCTTGACATGGATGGCCGACCTGGATGCTCATCGTCTTCCACCTCTTCCTTGGAATGTACTTGACATACATCCATCCTTAAACACTTTTTCTTTCAACAAACTAAAACACTCTGTTGCAGTTTTTTTTTAATTTCACTAGAAACTTGCGATTAACATTACTAACATTTTAACAGATTACAATCAAACCATTTCCTTAACCAAAACAAAAGTTATGGCTTTTCTAGGGCAATTATATTAGAACAAAGGTTGTCATACAGGACTTGCCAATAGAACAGGTGCCAGATTTCAAGTATCTAGGGTGCAGCATTACATATCAAGATGATAAGGAGGTTGAAAGCAAAATTAGCCTCTTCCAGTTGCTTTGTGGATGTATCATTAAACAATTAAAGAAGAAGACAAGGAAAGAGACGCAATTGAAATATTATAATGTAATGGCCATACTTTAACTACTGTATGGTAGTGAGACCATAATTAGAAAGGCCAAAGATATATCTAGAATACAAGTAGCAGAAATGAGGTTCTTGAGGGCTGTAAAGGGTTGTACCAGGAGAGATCTTATCAGAAATGATCATATTAGAATGGAGGTAGGCATAGCCAAAAGCTTAAATGAGAAAATCTCCCAATACAAAATGGAGTGGCTGTTACATGTAGGGAGATTGGATCCAACTAGATTTCTAAGAAGTGCCCTTGACTATCATCCAAGGGGGCAGGGAAGTGTGGGAAGACCCCGTAAGCGATGGTTGGATGACTTCCATTGAGACTGGAACAGGCTGCTAGCTAAAGACATAAAGGATGACAACGATGACTTACGATTAACATGCTATTCAGTTTTCGTGCTAACCATTATTCTGATAACACAGCTACAAACAGTGTTTCTGAAAGTACCTCCCCCGCTACAGTTATAAGTAGTCTCATCAATTCAGAACAGTTCAAGGTTAACGACTTGTCCTCTCTGATCACTGACATGTTCTCCATACGGCTTACATAAACACAGTCCAGTTACTTTAATAGCCACGCCTCATATAAGATAAAATTATGAAGGTAAGTTATACAAAAATCATTAATGTTTCAGAACCTATTGACACTTTTTAAATTCCAATCTGTTCATTATGTATGAAAGTGAATGTTTTTGAAATACTGAAATATTTTTTTTGTTGACGCTGCCTGTATTTGCTTTTTTAACAAGAGTTATTTCTGGTACTGTATTTACTTTTTATGCACTAACTATAATTAATAATTGCTTATTCTGCACAGGTGTGCACTTATATGCATGTTATGTATGTGCACATTACGCAGACTTAATAGTAAGAATTTTAGTTCGTACACCATATTAAATGTATCTTAGTACTGTTTCTTATGTTAATGTTAACATCATTTATGTGAATGTAAAAAATCATGACTATTACATAGGCTGGACTCAATATTTATAGAGTTTAAAATTTCTGGGCTATTGGGTTGTGGTAAATCACTTATTACAGATGTCAGTAGATGTTTTGGGCACCCACCGGTGGCCTTCTTCAGTAGTAAACAATTAAAAATAGTTCGATACAGGATTTTTAAGCCAAACATGGCCCAAGTTGAGGCAAAATAATAACAACTTGGGGTTGGGGACAAGTTAACTTCCACTTCAACTTTCTGTGTCTCTCTGTCTATCTGTCTGTCCGTCTCTCTCTCAATTGGCACTACAGCTCTTGGAGAGTCTTGACCTTCTGGACAATCCGCCTCCAGTCACCTCGATCCTCTGCTCTCATTCTCCATCTTCTTATACCAAGCCTGTGCAGGTTATCCTCAAGATCATCCAACCATCATTTTCTGGGCCGACCCCTTCTTCTTCCACTAGGTTTCCCCATAAAAATTTTCTGTAATATGGATGTGTCTGACATTCTCTACATGCCCTACCTATCGAATTCTACTTTTCTTTATGTCAGTGACAACATCTGGTTCTCCATAGATTTGCTGGATTTCTGCATTCGTCCTTGTTCTCCATGTTCCTTGAATGTTCACTGCACCAAATATCTTCCTGAGGACTTTTCTTTCCCACCTGCGCAACTACTCTTCCTCTGTCACTGTCATTGTCCAAGTTTTGGACCCTTACATTACAACTAGCTTAAGAACTGTTTTGTAGAGCTGAATCTTGGTTGCTCTGCTCATGTTTTTATACTTACATATTCCTTGTAGGGAGAAGTAACATCTGTTACCAGCAGATAACTTTTCTTTAATTTCTTCAGCCATAATGTTGTCCTCAGCAACTAGTGAGCCCAGGTATTTAAATTTTGCAACCTTTTGAAATTTGTGTCCTCCACTTACCAGGGGTGCTCTTCTATCTTGCATTTTACTGCCTGTTAACATGTATTTAATCTTTTCTGTCTTGGGGTATGTTCAGCCTGAAAATCCTCTGTTGAACTAATTTTAATTGTTTACTACTGAAGAAGGCTGAAGCCAAATTTTTTACTCTAGTGGAAGGCCGAAACCTCTGGTGTATAAAATAAAATGACATTTGAAACAAGCAAACGACCGTGGACACTCTATAAACATTAGAAAATAAAACCATTCAAAAAATAGAAAATGTTGAAAACTACATGTCAGAAGTAGAAAATACAAAATATTGTACTAGTAAGCTCCCTGAGCTTCAGAACTTGCTAAGGCTTTTATAATATTTGCAAAATTTTGACTTCCATGTTAAAGCTCATAGTGCCCATAAAGATACAAAAATTTTAAAACAAAAACTACATTGAAATTTGAGTTAACGTCATTTTCGGCATGAATTTTTTGGTAAAAATTAAATACCATTTTTAGTGTACTAAAATTGTTGAATGTTCAAACCTAAACACTATATTCAGACTGTGATTAAAATTATTTTTAATTTGTTATCCCACTTGCATTGTTGTGATTTTTTTTCTTCAAAATTCTAGTACACATTTTGGACCCTGGTGCTCCAAAATTTTGAAACTTCCAAAACTGAACACAATGTTCAGATTGTGGTTAAAGTTCTGTTTTTAATTTGCTACCCCACATGGACGTGTTGTAGTTTTTTCATAATTTTGGCCCCCTGCCACTCTATTTTTTGGTAGGGGGATTGATCTGAAATAATAATAGGGTTTCTGTAGGTTATGTGTATGGATACTTACGGCAAGTTTCACAAAAATTAGTTAACGAATTCAAAAGTTACCATTAGGTATACCGTAAACAGATAGACAGGCAGACAAATGGCAAATGGGCATTAGACACATAACTAAAAATTTTGTATGATTTTGGTAGGTACATACGGAATAGTTTATAAAGGATTTGATCAGTCTGTGTGCAGATATGTAGCAATTAAGAAGGTGAGAAAGGGGTCAGATGATGAACTTGGTATCCCTGCAGCTACTCTCAGAGAAGTCTCACTCCTTAAAGGACTGAACCATCCAAACATTGTCAGGTAAATGAAGTTAAGTAAACTGCTTGGGGTGGCTTGGAGCATTCTGTCGCTGAATTTTTTCACACCATGAGGTTCTCGCCTCTCTCTGTCTCCCTCCATCCATCTCCATCTTGCCCTTCCACCACTTCTTCTTTCTAAACCACAAAAATAGCTGCATCGTTGTTTCAAAGTACTGAATGTCAGACCAAAAACCGATCGTTCAGAGGGAGTTTTTTGTTACTTTAATTGACTTTAAAAACTTCAAGTAACCTTTGTAACATGGGAATATGCAGAATTTTGTTTTGTGGAAACTTAAAAAGTATTGAAAGGAATAATATTATGTTTTCCCGTCTCCTAACATTTTTGTAGATACACTCAGAAGTATTGCTGTTATTGCATATTATAAATAACATGTAGGACATTATAAATACCTTAAAA
The DNA here is from genome assembly GCA_034769895.1 of Magicicada septendecula. NCBI lineage: Eukaryota > Metazoa > Arthropoda > Insecta > Hemiptera > Cicadidae > Magicicada > Magicicada septendecula. The sequence goes on along the minus strand of CM068367.1, from coordinate 1,374,029,985 downwards.
GAACATTAATACAATTATACTTCATTCAGAAGTCACATTACACAGTGGAGAAGATAGCGAAATGGATTGCGTGTTTGTTTAGCTGCTTGTCTTGAAAATTTACATTGTCCAAAAAATGAAGGTTAAAGCATCGTAATTTTGAAATCTTAATAGGGTCTAAATCATTATTCTCCATCATTACACAAATATTTAAATTATTTTGACCATAAACAAAGCTGCAAAAATATTCAAGGATACACACATGCGCATGCACATACACAAACACGTTCACTCAAATAATTGTTCTTTTGTGTTTGACATTTCTTTTGTATTCATACACAGGTCCTGATGATGACAATAAACACTGTTGAAACGTCGAAACAAATAATTTAAAATTTGTGTTATTTTTGACTGATCCTCTTAAAACCTTCACCAGAAAAATTTGCTGATTGACGGTCACTACGAATTTAAGAAAATAATAATAATAATGTAATATCTCAAGGTAATTTAACCTAATGGAAGCTATAGAAGAAACTTTGGGGGGGGCACTGTTGGTCTTGGGGGGAGGCAAACGGGTATCCCTGCTAATATCAACAAATAGTTCTTTGCCTGTTTTAGTAATGCTATGAAATTAAATCAAAATATAACATGTTCACTTTAGCTACTTTATTACACAATGCTTGTAGGCCTTCTTAACATCATTCATCCTTTACTTTTTAGATGATAAAAACTAACAGTCCACTACTTTCATACAATAATAACAATAAATGAAAAATCAATGTTGCTCTTTTATTATATGTATTATGTATTCTATTTTTTTTAAAATGTCACTGCTAATTACTTTCAGTCAGAAATGACATTCAGAATGTCTTAGAACACCTTTTAATTTATAAAAGTTGTGTCTCATAAATATTCATTACTGTCAACAAAACAAAAGTTGAAAATTTGGTAAGAATAAAATAACGGACACGTCATGGACAACGAAATCCAAGAAGAATAAAATATATGCCTTACACATAAGTTGTTAAGGGACGAAGTCCGTCTCGTTAAAATGTTCAATTATTATTATTATTATTACTATTATTTTTATTAAATTCATATATGTGTTGTGAGTTCGGTTGTAAGTTGTTTGATTGAAATAAATTGACTCTTCACTTGTCGCTGAGATGAACCTATAGGTGTGCCCCTTCACTGAAAACACATAAGTATCGTTGGTATAAAAATACTTACTTGTGACGGTTGGATACTAGTAATGTTGAAGTGTATTACTAGTAAGAAAGTGAGAATCGTTCAATTCAAATTCTTGCCGCCGCCTCTGTTACCAACCATTGCTGTTGTTCACCTAAGCTGTAAGTCTTATTCTAATATAATGATAGTCAAACTCTGTTATCGGTTATGAATTGATTTTTTATTGGTCGAACTCATTATTAATAATTGCCATGGTACAATAATATTGTTTATTTTATTTAAAATTTTAATATTGTGGATGGACTCTTTTAAATAAATAAATCTCAGGGTAGCCAGACTGCGTCTAACCATCGGTCGGTCTGGACGTAAACAAATTCGTTACTTTAATTCATAAATAAAGCAGGTTCTTTTAGTCTGCAAGATACACATAAGTTAATAAAATGCAATACTATAATAATTAGTATTCGGAGAGTGAAAATATTATTAGATTCTTTAATAAAACATAAACATTTAACACGTGATTATTATTGAAGTTTTTAGGTTAACTAGGGTTCATTGTAACCTAACTTTCTTAATATAAAATAATGAAAATTTTCTTAACCATGCTAACATCTCTGTGTACCACGGTTATACATGTAATCTATTGAGGAACTTCATCACCTATCTTCTTGGATTGGCTACAAACAAAGTTAACAGGTTACTGGAAATGACTCCTTCCTATGGTTGGGGATTGTTATACATTTAGCTAGAATCTTAAGGTTAATCACAATATAATATTTAATCTACTATAGTTCAATGTTTCTCTCGAGTTCTCCATTGACTATTTAATGTCTTTGAATTAGACAAGTTCCTTGAATTAATTATAAAAATTTTATGTTTGTCGTTACTTAAATATTTCACTTTTAATGGTTTAGTTCAATAATTAAAATAAGGTTCCAATCTCTGTTGGATTGCTATTGATTCAACAATATTAATTAATTAATTTTGCTTATAGCGTTCTTTAATTAGTAGGGTACTATTTTAAAATATTTTTGTTATGTTCACTGATACTTGCTAATGAAGTTGTTCTAGTTGTATCACTAATTCACAAAATTTTCTTCTGTTATTTGAATTAAATTAAATTTGATTTATTCATTCCCGTTCACTACCTATGCGCATATACTCTGTTATATGTCAATGATTAAATAAAACTTCACTTTCCCATATACCCGGCCTAACCTCTGTAACCCCTCTTTCCTTTTATGTCTTTTTTCTTCTTTTATATGAGTATAAAAACAACTTAATTTATTTTAATATTTTTTTTTTGAAAGAGAAGCCACAAGTTAATTAGGACTAGGCCGAAACCTAGAGAAGCAAAAATTATGCTGGGTCCAGTATGACGGGACTTGCAATAAAACTCAGCCATAACAGAACGATAACCATTTATTTTATTTCATGCCCTGCTTTAATATTATTAAACCAGAACAACATGTGTGCCCAATCACAAGTATGAATCAAGGTAAAACATAACAAGTGTGTATAAATCTTAGGCATAACAAATGTGTATAAATGTTAAGCACAACAAGTGTATATAAATCAGTGAACACGTGTATATATAATTATAAAATTGCTTTCCCATCTCGTGGCTAGCTAGACACATAACAACACACACAGAACATAAGGTACACAAACTCACAATCACATTAATTTTAACACGCATGCCCCTGGAATGCACCCCCCCTACCAGGTAGAGTAACTACAATCTTATAACCCAGCAGTAATAAAATATACGCCCGTCGGCAACCCGTTCCGTAGAACTACATAAAAGCCAAAACCCCCAGGAAGGATGATAATAATTCATGACGCGTAAATAAAACCAGACCGCCCATTTGTCTAGCATGCCACCTATCAAAGACCCATCGTGAGCGTATGACCCTTAAGTTCCTTTCACAGCATTAAATAAAATTGACAGGATTACATCACCTAATTTCAAACAATGGTTATAGAATTCTAAACAGTTATTTGACTTCACAAATTCCAAAGGAATTAAAAAAAATCTTTATGTACTTTAATAGTCAGAAATTAATTACTCAAGGCTTTACAATTTCAGAAAATCTTGACAATATATGGTTTATCAAAAAATAATGAATACATGTTTTACAGTTAAAGAAAATTAAACAACAAATACTACAAGTGGAAGTCAATCCATGTGTGTTTGCCAGTTAAGAAAACAATCAGTTTAGCCCTTGTGCAAGGGGCAAAATCAGCTAAAATATTTCCAGAAAATTAGTAAATTATTTCTATTAGCCTCAAATGACTATATAAAATAATTAAAAGAAAAGAATACAATAAGGTGGTTGTGCTCTGGCATCTGTGGGAGCGCGCCCACGTGTAGCAGACAAAATTTGACCGGCATTCAACCTGTCGGAGGTTGCACCAGCGTGTGTCAGAGAAAAACTAAGTCCCCTTTTGTAACCCCTGAAAAGTCCCAAAAAAAACCCCAGGAAAGTCCCCAGCCCTTAAATGTGAAACCCATAGTCAAATTAAAACATTACACTGCTGTTCCAGCCGGAACAGAGCTACTGAGCTGTAACATAATTTTGTAAAGAGTTAAATGCAAATGAGATGCAACTGTAAAATGGTACAAGAGTAAAATATCTCTGGCGCGCTCCCGCAGTGCGGCACACACTTACAGGCATAGCATTTAGTGTTATATAAATGAGTTATAAAAAAAGTTTATGAATTTAAGTTATAGTGTTCAGAGTCATGATCACAGCTCAACTTCCCGGTAGACAGTCTGGACACGTGGTCCCATGGCTTCTAGGCTATTTACAGTAAACGGGCACACTGCCGGCCCGGCCCCAAAAAATGAAATAAATGCATGAATATCACCTTATAAGTGCTGGCGAATGCAACATAGAAAATCAGTCTCCATCTCCCTCTTCGTATAAGATCTTGTACATGGTTCACAGCTTAGGCAGGTGTACAGCCATCAGCAAGCCAGGAAACCGGCTTAGTTCGAGAACCCTATGCATTCAAGTAAATTAGAGAACTGTCTATTAAAAATGTACACCCGAGTTAAGGTAATTAACCTCTTAACGGGCCGCCAACTAACTCTCAATAAAAGCACAATATTCATTAATTAAAGTTTTTACAACCAGCTTAAAGAGTCTAAAAATCAGCCATGGAATAAGTAATTTTGAATAAAGAACAGCCCTATTTAACTGTGGCTTAATATAAAGTGGTCAGCACTCAGTCAACATGCTTCGACAAAATTTTTGCAGGTTAAACGGCCACGTGGTAAGTGGTAATTATCACTTGACCAAAAAAATTTAACAGCAAGGCACTCACAGCATTAAGAATGTTTTACATTCAATTAAATTTCATACATAGAAGCTCTCACACTTCATTCTCTACTTGTGAAGTTAATTAACAACTCTACGACAGTCCACTGCAAGCACTGACACAGTTCACGACCTGTCACACATTAACATTTAGTCAATAATATTTTAACGTTGTGCACTTTTACCATGACAATGACTCTAAAAAAAAACTTCTCGCACTATTACAGAAAATAATAAAAAGAGCATGGGCTATATACTGGGCGTTACGTAAAACAGTAAAGAATGAGTTTCTCTTAACATAACTTTGTCGGGTCGCACACACACACATCATTACGTATTTTATACGGTTGCATATAGTTATTAATTATCCATACATGTATAATTATTTATAAAGACAAATAAATACAAAGACAAACTTACCGGGAGTCGATTTACGCCTTAGCCAACCATAAGTTATAGAAACTGCGTCATACAATACGTAGAGGGAGACAGATAATTCTCTGAGTGAAGCGGAGCGTAGACTGCACACACAGGCACAGCTAAGTGACTGCACACAGGCGAGTTGCGCACGCAACCGCACACTCTGCCGTTCCCCTCACACCGCCGAACAAAGGTCGCCTCGGCACCCTCAGCTTCGCGTTATGTTACACTTAAACGAAACCTTTCTAAAATTTTTTTTAACGGCCGGCTTCACACCGGCACACCCCCACCCCGAAAGGGCAACCCGGTTGCCCCACTCAAAAAAACTCGGGAAAGTACCCTGCAGTGTACTCCCATCTTAAATACTCCGGTGGACATCGAGGGTAAGGTGGCCCGGCGGCACTTGCTCTCAGGAGAACAGAGGCCCAGAAGGGAAGACGAAAGAGCGGAAAGAAGACATGTAGAGTGTAAGTGTGCGGTTGCTGCACGCTGACCTGATCAGGGCCAGCCCACAGCAAAGAGGGACAGAGAAGAAAGACAAAAGAAAAACTCGGGAAAGTACCCTGCAGTGTACTCCCATCTTAAATACTCCGGTGGACATCGAGGGTAAGGTGGCCCGGCGGCACTTGCTCTCAGGAGAACAGAGGCCCAGAAGGGAAGACGAAAGAGCGGAAAGAAGACATGTAGAGTGTAAGTGTGCGGTTGCTGCACGCTGACCTGATCAGGGCCAGCCCACAGCAAAGAGGGACAGAGAAGAAAGACAAAAGAAAAGTTCGGGAGCTCCCTGAGTTCCGACCTCCTGAGGCCTGTCCACCCAAGCCAGAACACGATAGCCACCTAAACAGGGCAATCTGCCCCATGTACTTACGGGATAATTCCCTAATACTACCCCCGATTTTACACAATACCTTTACTGCGCGGGCCAAGGGGGCAAAACGGGGCGATGACAGTCCCCATGATGCGGTGGTCCCCACTGGGGACCTGACGGAAAGCCATGTCAACTGTGACTATGGCACCTATCCAATATATATGAGTTTTACATGTGTGCTCCAAGGGCATGCGGTGGACGATGTTCGCTACGAGGAGCCGGATCAACCCTGCGACGAACATCGCCCACCCTCCACTCTCTCTAACTCCTTTTTTTTTTTTTTTTTTTTTTTCCTCTCTGGGTAAGGTTAGGAAAATCGGAGGGTGGATGGTCAAGGATGATTACGGTCATGGGCTGGGACTGAAGGTAAGGACATGGCTCCCTCCGGACATAAGGACAATTGGAGAAAACCAAGGCTCGCGCAGGCAGGGGCGCATCCCTGAAGTAGACGAACCCCACTGGGATTGTGGGAAACATCTACTCGCTACCCTATCATTTTCAATACCGCCCCCGGAGCACACCCTCTCAAAACCGACAACATCCCCACTCACACAGAGACCGCCATCATTCCCCCCCCCTTTTACAGCCCGTTCACCCTTTGCGAAATAATTTCAATTTGGAAATGTGGGTGGTAATCTCTTTAGGATTACTACCCTGTTCTTCTAATCGCGCCGTCACCGGTGACGTAAACCCGAGGATACGGTATGGTCCCGACCAACGATAGCACAATTTAGCGGCTCTTTTGTCCGCGGCTGAGCTGATCGGATGGCTCTGGCAGTAGACCCAGTCCCCGGTCTGAAAGGGGTTCGGAATTCGCCCCTGATTATATCGTCGACGGACCCGCTCGTGCGCTCGTAGCAAATTCTTCCGAGCCTCCCTCCATCTCTCCGCAGTTCCATTATCGGGCTCCCATGGCAGAAGATCATCAATATTCCACAAGTTAGTCAACGGGAGTGCGGGCGAGAATCCAAACATGATCTCAAAAGGCACGGCCTTATGACTGTCATGCAGGGCCGTGTTAAAAGCTAGCTGCAACCACTTCAAGTTCTGGTCCCAGGTAGTCTGTTGCTCCGCGTGATAGGCAATAAGTGCGGACCGTAGATTCCTATTGAACCTCTCCGCATGGGACGGCTGCGGGTAATACGGGGAAGTGGTTACATGCTTGATACCGCTGGCGAAACACATCCGCCGGAACTCACTCGAAATGAACTGTGGTCCATTGTCGGAGACAATGATGGTCGGAAGACCGAAATGCTGAAAAACATGGTTCTGAAGCGCGCTTATGGTCAAACGAGCTGTTGCCTGCCGTAAGGGCAGTAGCCAGGCAAACTTCGAAAAAGCATCCACACAGACAAGTAGGTAAGCGTTACCTGACTTGCTACGCGGGAAAGGTCCCACGTAGTCGATGAATAGCTTCTCCATCGGTCTGCTCGCCACGTCTGATGACAACAACCCCAACTTGGTGTTTTGAGCAGGCTTGCTTAAGCCGCACAGATGACATGCCTTCACCCGAGTTGCTATGTCCCTATCCATGCCCTTCCAGATGAAGTTCTTCCTAATACTGGAAATGGTCTTCGAAATCCCCTTGTGGCCACCTACTGGGGAATTGTGGTAATAACTGAAGACCATGGGCACTAACTTGCTAGGCAGCACGATCTTCGGGGCACGTCCCTTTCTTTCTCGACAACACAGGACGCCCTTGGACAAGAAGTATGGGGCCTGCGCGTTACCCTCTTTTATTTTCTGGATGACCGGACCCAGCTCTTCATCATTCAACTGATGGGGCAACACATCAGTGAAGGCTAACGGAAAGTCTAGTAGAACAGAACAGGGTTGCTCAGATTGGGCTTCACTGGGTTGGGAAAACATGCGTGACAAAGCATCTGCAACCACATTTTGAGTTCCCCTAATGTGTTGCACCTTGAACTTAAAGGATGAGATTTTAACCACCCATCTACCAATCTTACCCAGTTGCCGGGGGTGAGCAAGAAGCCAAGAGAGAGCCTGATTGTCGGTCTCGAGCAGGAACTCAGCATGTTCCAGAAAACGCCTGAACTTATCTAGAGCGTATACCACTGCCAAACACTCTAGCTCATATACTGATGACTTTCTTTCTTGCTGGGTCAATGTTTGTGAAATAAAGGCCACAGGCTGCCTAGCACCATCAACGACTTGGGACAGAACCGCCCCGAGCGCCACCGAACTCGCGTCCGTCTGTAAAATAAACTGTTGAGAAAAATCCGGCATCCTCAGTACCGGCGGGGAAATAATAGCTTCCTTCAATGTTTCAAACGCCTTTTGCTGGCTTTCGCCCCACACAAATTTGACCCCCTTCTTTCTTAATTCATTTAGGGGTGCAGCAATCTCCGCTGCATTGGGGATAAACCGCCGATAAAAGTTAACCATCCCCACAAACCGGGCGATGCCTTTGGCATCCCTTGGCGGGGGAAAATCCCGGATACCCTGGGTCCTTTCAGGGTCCACTGTAACGCCTTGGTGCGACAGCAGATGCCCCAGAAAAGAAATGCTCTCCTGGGCGATTCGTACTTTCTCCGGATTGACCGTAAGGCCCGCGCTTCTCAACCTACTCATCACCTCCCTGAGATGGCACAGATGTTCATCATAGGTTTTGCTGTAGACCAGCAAGTCATCTAGATAGTTGAAAATAAACTTAAATTTCACATCCTGAAACACTAGGTCAAGCAGACGCGTGAGCGTTTGGGCGCCCACCGCCAGACCCTTGGGAACCCGCGTATACTGATATAAATTCCACGGGACACAAAACGCCGTGTACGGTCTACTTTCCTTGGATAAGGGTATCTGGTGATATGCCGCATTGAGATCAATCACGGTGAAGTACTTGGCCTCACTAAACCAATCAAAAGCTGAGTGGAGATCCGGAAGGGGAACCGAATCCACCTCAATATTAGCATTTAACTTCCGGTAATCGATTACCATACGGTGCTTACCCCCAGGCTTGGGTACCAGGAACGCTGGACTGGCATAGCTGGAATTGGAAGGTTCAATTACCCCTTGCTCTAAAAGCTCTTGAACCTTCTCCCTCAGAACGGCCATTTTCGGAGGGGCGAACTTATATGGGTGCGACCTCACTATCTTAGTGTCTGTTAAACGAATTTTATATTCTAATAAATGTGTGAGTCCAACTTGGGAGTTAAGACAGAGGGAAATTCCTCACACAACCGGTCTAAAGCTCTCTGCTGGGCGGGAGTGAGATGATCTCGTGCAGAATCGGGACAAGCAACCTCTTGGATACCTCCCTTAGCTCCCTGGTATCCAAGAAATGGAATAACTACACCCCGATTAAATTAAAAATAGCACTGGTGCCCATGGATGTCCAACACGAGACCACTTTTAGTGATGAAATCGGCACCCACAATACAGTCGACTCCCAGAGCCGGAGAAACCAGAAAAGGCCACACCCAAGAAAAGCCATCAATCTTGTACTTGAAGGAAACCACCCGGGAGATGGGCAGAATTTCCCTAGAAGCAGTCCAGCATACCACAGACGACCGACTCGACCCTTTTATTAAGCCCTGTTTCTCAAGGTCCGCGCATACTCGAGATGAGATGATAGATCGGGCTGACCCGGAGTCAACTAGCGCTCTGAGTTGACCCTTCTTTACCTCGAGCGACAGGAAGGGGCATACAGAAGCCTTTTGCGGGACGGTAGTAAGGACCTTGATATTAGAAGAGTCTGGACCTATCCTCCGCCTGGAGGCACTAGAATTCTGAAAAGTCTTGCAACGAGGGGAAGACAACCTCCGATTTGTCCCCCCCTGATAATTTAGTTTTTTGGATACCGGACCCTCGGGGGAAGCGCCGGACGCATACCACCCTCCGGACAATCGCGGGCAACATGCCCCTGTCTACGACAGCGAAAGCACACAACACCTCTCACTTGTCCGCTTCGATCGCCATTATTTCTCTCTGGCCGCGGTTGGGACTGAACGACCCTTCGTTCTACCACTCGGGGTTCGCCAAGACTGGCCCTTACTGGCCCACGGGATTCATCTATCGACTGTATAGCACGAGATAACGCACACAGCTTCTCGAGATCTTCATAAGTCCGCGGTCGCTCGGCAAAAGTTAAACGCGATCTCCTGGGGAGTAACCCCTTCGAAGATCCACTGTACTACTTCATTCTCGGGCAGTCCCAACCCTAAAATCCGGACCGCATCACGGATGCTCTGTACGAACTTCGAAAAATTCTCCCCGTGTGCTTGTACCCGATAACAATATTTGTCCTGCAGCTGCTTTCGCAAAAGACCAGGCACGCATGCGTCCAACACCCCCCGATGGAAAGACGCCACACTGCTGCCATCTCGTATAGTTCGCGCGACCCGCTCAGCCACAGACCCCCGACAATAGGGATACACGAGTTCAAGTAGAGTGCCGTCCGACATCCCCGGGAAGTCGGACAGCTGAAACAAAATCCGAAAAAAGATCATCAACTGGTCCACGTCCAGTCCGTCTACAACCGGAAGCTCCTGCAGAATTGAGGACAGGGGGTTATGTAAGTTATTATAAGAGACGCGCGATCCTCCCAGAAGCGTCGGCAATGGAGCCGCAGGGTTTGACGTCTGCGCTATGTCCGTTTCAGGAGGCTGGGGAGAGCTCACGGAAAGCGGAGACTTCACGGGCTCGAAGTTCCGCAATGCTTTAGCCACCTGTTCCGCAATCAGCTTCAGCGTGGCGCTGACTTCAGCGATTGTAGTTTGTGCGGACAAGTTCTCCAGTCTATGTTGCAGGTGTTCTGCTCGCTGACGCACTCTCTGTCTCGCCCTGAGGTTGGAACGGCCGACTCAAAATCTTCCATCACCTCCTGTAACTCTCCCCACTTCTCCTGGCACAACTCGAGCTCGGCCGTCACATCAGTGACCTTTACAAGCGACATCGTCCCCCCGGACGCGAGGGCGTCTCTTAACTGCTTCCTCAAAGAAGCGACATCCCCTTGGGGCCTCCCACCCCGGGACTTAATCTCGAACTCCAACTCGTGCTTAAGAAATAAATCAGGATTTATCACGCTCATGCCGCCAATGCTCTAAACACTTATCCTACAAACCACAAACAACATCAAAAACGAAAATCACTAAACCAGGAAAACCTTGAGTACTGTTCTTCCATCAAGAAGACCCCCGGGTTCTCTAGCCCTGCGGAAACCTGGCCTATTCTGAACCATGCACTCCACGACGGAAGGAGACATGAGACAAGCAAGAATACAACACACGTAACATCAAACAGCAACTCGACACACACGCCATACCAACACACAAATCACAACAACCAACTAACAATCAACTGAAAGTCCTAATTCGGGAATGAAAAATACTTAGACATCAACCGGACACAAGTCGGTTCCGGTTCCGATTTCCGATCGGGCCATACTGCATCCCGTCAATATACCACGCTAAACACCGACCCTAATTAACATTCCATCTTCCAGGCCACGCTTGAGACTCCCCAGCCGTACAAGCTATCAAAAATTTTTAAACACCATTAACCGCCTCAGTGGTGCGACCCGACTCACAAATTAAACAACTTATAACTAGCCTACATGGGCCTATATCAACTATGTTACAACAATTGCATTAATATTTCCGAGTCTGCAAGCCCCGTCACACACCAGGACCCAAGGGTTCAAGCCTAGAATGAACCACGCTCTGCTACCATTTGTAACCCCTCTTTCCTTTTATGTCTTTTTTTTTCTTTTATATGAGTATAAAAACAACTTAATTTATTTTAATATTTTTTTTTTTTGAAAGAGAAGCCACAAGTTAATTAGGACTAGGCCGAAACCTAGAGAAGCAAAAATTATGCTGGGTCCAGTATGACGGGACTTGCAATAAAACTCAGCCATAACAGAACGATAACCATTTATTTTATTTCATGCCCTGCTTTAATATTATTAAACCAGAACAACATGTGTGCCCAATCACAAGTATGAATCAAGGTAAAACATAACAAGTGTGTATAAATCTTAGGCATAACAAATGTGTATAAATGTTAAGCACAACAAGTGTATATAAATCAGTGAACACGTGTATATATAATTATAAAATTGCTTTCCCATCTCGTGGCTAGCTAGACACATAACAACACACACAGAACATAAGGTACACAAACTCACAATCACATTAATTTTAACACGCATGCCCCTGGAATGCACCCCCCCTACCAGGTAGAGTAACTACAATCTTATAACCCAGCAGTGATAAAATATACGCCCGTCGGCAACCCGTTCCGTAGAACTACATAAAAGCCAAAACCCCCAGGAAGGATGATAATAATTCATGACGCGTAAATAAAACCAGACCGCCCATTTGTCTAGCATGCCACCTATCAAAGACCCATCGTGAGCGTATGACCCTTAAGTTCCTTTCACAGCATTAAATAAAATTGACAGGATTACATCACCTAATTTCAAACAATGGTTATAGAATTCTAAACAGTTATTTGACTTCACAAATTCCAAAGGAATTAAAAAAAATCTTTATGTACTTTAATAGTCAGAAATTAATTACTCAAGGCTTTACAATTTCAGAAAATCTTGACAATATATGGTTTATCAAAAAATAATGAATACATGTTTTACAGTTAAAGAAAATTAAACAACAAATACTACAAGTGGAAGTCAATCCATGTGTGTTTGCCAGTTAAGAAAACAATCAGTTTAGCCCTTGTGCAAGGGGCAAAATCAGCTAAAATATTTCCAGAAAATTAGTAAATTATTTCTATTAGCCTCAAATGACTATATAAAATAATTAAAAGAAAAGAATACAATAAGGTGGTTGTGCTCTGGCATCTGTGGGAGCGCGCCCACGTGTAGCAGACAAAATTTGACCGGCATTCAACCTGTCGGAGGTTGCACCAGCGTGTGTCAGAGAAAAACTAAGTCCCCTTTTGTAACCCCTGAAAAGTCCCAAAAAAAAACCCCAGGAAAGTCCCCAGCCCTTAAATGTGAAACCCATAGTCAAATTAAAACATATACACTGCTGTTCCAGCCGGAACAGAGCTACTGAGCTGTAACATAATTTTGTAAAGAGTTAAATGCAAATGAGATGCAACTGTAAAATGGTACAAGAGTAAAATATCTCTGGCGCGCTCCCCCAGTGCGGCACACACTTACAGGCATAGCATTTAGTGTTATATAAATGAGTTATAAAAAAAGTTTATGAATTTAAGTTATAGTGTTCAGAGTCATGATCACAGCTCAACTTCCCGGTAGACAGTCTGGACACGTGGTCCCATGGCTTCTAGGCTATTTACAGTAAACGGGCACACTGCCGGCCCGGCCCCAAAAAATGAAATAAATGCATGAATATCACCTTATAAGTCCTGGCGAGTGCAACATACAAAATCAGTCTCCATCTCTGGGTTTGTAACCCCTCTTTCCCTTTATGTCTTTTTTTTTATGAGTATAAAAACAACTTAATTTATTTTAATATTTTTTTTTTGAAAGAGAAGCCACAAGTTAATTAGGACTAGGCCGAAGCCTAGAGAAGCAAAAATTATGCTGGGTCCAGTATGACGGGACTTGCAATAAAACTCAGCCATAACAGAACGATAACCATTTATTTTATTTTATGCCCTGCTTTAATATTATTAGCTAGAACAACATGTGTGCCCAATCACAAGTATGAATAAAGGTAAAACATAACAAGTGTGTATAAATCTCAGGCATAACAAATGTGTATAAATATAAAACATCACAAGTGTGTATAAATCTTAAGCATAACAAATGTGTATAAATATGAAACATCATTTGTAACCCCGCTTTCCTTTTATGTCTTTTTTTTTCTTTTATATGAGTATAAAAACAACTTAATTTATTTTAATATTTTTTTTTTTTGAAAGAGAAGCCACAAGTTAATTAGGACTAGGCCGAAACCTAGAGAAGCAAAAATTATGCTGGGTCCAGTATGATGGGACTTGCAATAAAACTCAGCCGTAACAGAACGATAACCATTTATTTTATTTCATGCCCTGCTTTAATATTATTAAACCAGAACAACATGTGTGCCCAATCACAAGTATGAATCAAGGTAAAACATAACAAATGTGTATAAATCTTAGGCATAACAAATGTGTATAAATGTTAAGCACAACAAGTGTATATAAATCAGTGAACACGTGTATATATAATTATAAAATTGCTTTCCCATCTCGTGGCTAGCTAGACACATAACAACACACACAGAACATAAGGTACACAAACTCACAATCACATTAATTTTAACACGCATGCCCCTGGAATGCACCCCCCCTACCAGGTAGAGTAACTACAATCTTATAACCCAGCAGTGATAAAATATACGCCCGTCGGCAACCCGTTCCGTAGAACTACATAAAAGCCAAAACCCCCAGGAAGGATGATAATAATTCATGACGCGTAAATAAAACCAGACCGCCCATTTGTCTAGCATTCCACCTATCAAAGACCCATCGTGAGCGTATGACCCTTAAGTTCCTTTCACAGCATTAAATAAAATTGACAGGATTACATCACCTAATTTCAAACAATGGTTATAGAATTCTAAACAGTTATTTGACTTCACAAATTCCAAAGGAATTAAAAATATCGGTATGGAGAACCATACATGACTTCCATATTCTAAGATTTATATTTAAATCTTAATATCGCCTGCCAAGCGCGATATATTTTCTCTTATACATGATGTACATTAAAATGAACAAAATTTTAATTTTATTGCTTGGCAACAAAATTATTTTATTTTTAACAATTACCATTGTTTGAAAAAGTTTAAATAAATTTTCAAGTACTTTACTCTTGTTAAAACGTAAAAGGTTGCAGGTAAACTACCCCTTCCCCTTAACCGATCTTCACCAAAATCGAAAGTCCTTGAGACCTCTACAATTCAGGGACGTATGCAAAAAATTATTTGATTCTGTTTGAATTTGCGGCAATTATCGTTTGCCATAGAAAATACGCTTGATAAAAAAACGTTGCAGGTAAACTACCCCTTCCCCTTAACCGATCTTCACCAAAAACAAAGGTCTTGAGTACTCTACAAATCAGGGCTGTATGCAAAACATTATTTGATTCTGTTTGAATTTGCGGCTGTTATCGTTTGCCATAGAAAAACCCTTGTTAAAAAAACGTTGCTGGTAAACTACCCCTTTCCCTCAACCGATCTTCACCAAAAACAATAGGTCTTGAGAACTCTACAATTTAGGGCTGTATGCAAATAATCTTTTGATTCTGTTTGAATTTGCGGCTGTTATCGTTTGCCAAAAAAAGAAAAAATTCCCTTGATAAAAAAAAACCGTTGCAGGTAAACTACCCCTTGCCCTCAACCGATCTTCACCAAAAACAACAGGTCACGAGTACTCTACAAATCAGGGCTGTATGCAAAAAATTATTTGATTCTGTTTGAATTTGCGGCAGTTATCGTTTGCCATAGAAAAATATCGGTATGGAGAACCATACATGACTTCCATATTCTAAGATTTATATTTAAAATCATTTTCAGCCAAACAGCCAGGCTGTGTCTTACCTGCCTTTTTATTGCTGTATTAAATGAAAAATATTATATTACATTAAAATGAAAAAATTATAATTTTATTGCCTGGCAACAAAATTATTTTATTTTTAACAATTACCATTGTTTCAAAAAGTTATAATAAATTTTCAAGTACTTTACTCTTGTTAAAACGTAAAAGGTTGCAAGTAAACTACCCCTTCCCCTTAACCGATCTTCACCAAAATCGAAAGTCATTGAGACCTCTACAATTCAGGGACGTATGCAAAAAATTATTTGATTCTGTTTGAATTTGCGGCTGTTATCGTTTGCCATAGAAAATACGCTTGATAAAAAAACGTTGGAGGTAAACTACCCCTTCCCCTTAACCGATCTTCACCAAAAACAACAGGTCTTGAGTACTCTACAAATCAGGGCTGTATGCAAAACATTATTTGATTCTGTTTGAATTTGCGGCTGTTATCGTTTGCCATAGAAAATACCCTTGTTAAAAAAACGTTGCAGGTAAACTACCCCTTTCCCTCAACCGATCTTCACCAAAAACAATAGGTCTTGAGAACTCTACAATTTAGGGCCGTATGCAAATAATCTTTTGATTCTGTTTGAATTTGCGGCTGTTATCGTTTGCCATAGGAAATACCCTTGTTAAAACATAAAACGTTACAGGTAAACTACCCCTTTCCCTTAACCGATCTTCACCAAAAACAATAGGTCTTGAGTACTCTACAAATCAGGGCTGTATGCAAAACATTATTTGATTCTGTTTGAATTTGCGGCTGTTATCGTTTGCCATAGAAAATACCCTTGTTAAAAAAACGTTGCAGGTAAACTACCCCTTTCCCTCAACCGAACTTCACCAAAAACAATAGGTCTTGAGAACTCTACAATTCAGGGCTGCATGCAAATAATCTTTTGATTCTGTTTGAATTTGCGGCTGTTATCGTTTGCCATAGGAAATACCCTTGTTAAAACATAAAACGTTACAGGTAAACTACCCCTTTCCCTTAACCGATCTTCACCAAAATCAACAGATCTTGAGAACTCTACAATGTAGGGCTGTATGCGAAACATTATTTGATTCTGTTTGAATTTGCGGCTGTTATCGTTTGCCAAACAAACAAAATTACCCTTGCTAAAAAAAAACCGTTGCAGGTAAACTACCCCTTTCCCTCAACCCATCTTCACCAAAAACAATAGGTCGCGAGTACTCTGCAAATCAGGGCTGCATGCAAAAAATTATTTGATTCTGTTTGAATTTGCGGCAGTTATCGTTTGCCATAGAAAAAAAATCTACAGACAGACACACCGACAGACAGACAGACAGACAGACAGACAGACACACAGACACTTTTCGGAAAACGACTTTTTTTCATGTTTTGAGTGTAGTAGAATCAGAATCTGCAATAATCTCGAACACGATTTTTTTTGCCATCACCATACTTCCATTCCTTAAGGAATATGGAAGTAAAAATACGCTTGATAAAAAATGTTGCAGGTAAACTACCCCTTCCCCTCAACCGATCTTCACCAAAAACAATTGGTCTTGAGTACTCTACAAATCAGGGCTGTATGCAGAAAATTATTTGATTCTGTTCGAATTTGCGGCTGTTATCGTTTGCCATATATAATACCCTTGTTAAAAAAACGTTGTTGGTAAACTACCCCTTTCCCTTAACCGATCTTCACCAAAAACAATAGGTCTTGAGAAGTCTACAACTCAGAGCTGTATGCGAAACATTATTTGATTCTGTTTGAATTTGCGGCTGTTATCGTTTGCCAAAAAAAAAATTTCCCTTGATAAAAAAAAAAACCGTTGCCGGTAAACTACCCCTTCCCCTCAACCGATCTTCACCAAAAACAATAGGTCGCGAGTACTCTACAAATCAGGGCTGTATGCAAAAAATTATTTGATTCTGTTTGAATTTGCGGCAGTTATCGTTTGCCATAGAAAATACGCTTGATAAAAAACGTTGCCGGTAAACTACCCCTTCCCCTCAACCGATCTTCACCAAAAACAATAGGTCTTGAGTACTCTACAAATCAGGGCTGTATGCAGAAAATTATTTGAATCTGTTTGAATTTGCGGCTGTTATCGTTTGCCATAGAAAATACCCTTGTTAAAAAAACGTTGTAGGTAAACTACCCCTTTCCCTTAACCGATCTTCACCAAAAACAAAAAGTCTTGAGACCTCTACAATTTAGGGCAGTATGCAAAACATTATTTGATTATGTTTGAATTTGGGGCTGTTATCGTTTGCCATAGTAAATACCATTGTTAAAACATAAAACGGTACAGGTAAACTACCCCTTTCCCTTAACCGATCTTTACCAAAATCAACAGATCGTGAGAACTCTACAATTCCGGGCTGTATGCGAAACATTATTTGATTCTGTATGAATTTGCGGCTGTTATCGTTTGCCAAACAAACAAAATTACCCTTGATAAAAAAAAACCGTTGCTGGTAAACTACCCCTTTCCCTCAACCGATCTTCACCAAAAACAATAGGTCGCGAGTACTCTACAAATCAGGGCTGTATGCTAAAAATTATTTGATTCTGTTTGAATTTGCGGCTGTTATCGTTTGCCATAGAAAAAAAATCTACAGACACACACACAGACAGACACACAGACAGATAGACACACAGACACACACACAGACACTTTTCGGAAAACGACTTTTTTTCATGTTTTGAGTGTAGTAGAATCAGAATCTGCAATAATCTCGAACACGATTTTTTTGCCATCACCATACTTCCATTCCTTAAGGAATATGGAAGTAAAAAATCTTTATGTACTTTAATAGTCAGAAATTAATTACTCAAGGCTTTACAATTTCAGAAAATCTTGACAATATATGGTTTATCAAAAAATAATGAATACATGTTTTACAGTTAAAGAAAATTAAACAACAAATACTACAAGTGGAAGTCAATCCATGTGTGTTTGCCAGTTAAGAAAACAATCAGTTTAGCCCTTGTGCAAGGGGCAAAATCAGCTAAAATATTTCCAGAAAATTAGTAAATTATTTCTATTAGCCTCAAATGACTATATAAAATAATTAAAAGAAAAGAATACAATAAGGTGGTTGTGCTCTGGCATCTGTGGGAGCGCGCCCACGTGTAGCAGACAAAATTTGACCGGCATTCAACCTGTCGGAGGTTGCACCAGCGTGTGTCAGAGAAAAACTAAGTCCCCTTTTGTAACCCCTGAAAAGTCCCAAAAAAAAACCCCAGGAAAGTCCCCAGCCCTTAAATGTGAAACCCATAGTCAAATTAAAACATATACACTGCTGTTCCAGCCGGAACAGAGCTACTGAGCTGTAACATAATTTTGTAAAGAGTTAAATGCAAATGAGATGCAACTGTAAAATGGTACAAGAGTAAAATATCTCTGGCGCGCTCCCCCAGTGCGGCACACACTCACAGGCATAGCATTTAGTGTTATATAAATGAGTTATAAAAAAAGTTTATGAATTTAAGTTATAGTGTTCAGAGTCATGATCACAGCTCAACTTCCTGGTAGGCAGTCTGGACACGTGGTCCCATGGCTTCTAGGCTATTTACAGTAAATGGGCACACTGCCGGCCCGGCCCCAAAAAATGAAATAAATGCATGAATATCACCTTATAAGTCCTGGCGAGTGCAACATAGAAAATCAGTCTCCATCTCCCTCTTCGTATAAGATCTTGTACATGGTTCACAGCTTAGGCAGGTGTACAGCCATCAGCAAGCCAGGAAACCGGCTTAGTTCGAGAACCCTATGCATTCAAGTAAATTAGAGAATGTGACAGTACAAAAAAGCCTGATATAAAAATATGGTATGCGAGGTAGCAAACTATTGTATTCCGATGTTTTAAAGTCATTTCTATGGGTTACATAATTTCCCTTTGTTTTGCCGCCAACGACGTAGTTCCGAGACGACAAAATAATCTCAAGGCCAGCAGTGGACGTGCAGCTAAAAAGACTTATAATGGTTACCGCCACTAAGAAAGGCGCTTCATATTCATGTTTCATTGGCCAACAGCTCAAAACGTCATTAAAACCACTATGACGTTATAAAAATACGTAACAAACAAAGCTATTATATAACCAGAGACAAAAGAACGATGACGTATGCTCACTCACACATACGTAGAATTTGCATAATTTTCGGCCCAGTGGACACACAACAGCAGCAGCAGTAACAACTTGTTACAGGCCGCCGGCAATTTATACCGGCAAAGTGTTTTAAAACTGTACAAAATGTAGTCAAAAATATCATTATGTGATAATTAGAAGTGAGCCAAACAGTGAGCAGTAATTGTTGTCAAAATTATGCAGTAGAGTCAGTGATAATATCAAAAAACGTAACCAAACTAACTTAAGGCCTCAACATGTGAAACCTCTTCTAGAACTTCTAGTCTACAGATACAGGGAAGTGCAAAACAAAATTTTACTAAAGAGCTCGTTAACCCTATAATTAGATATGTGTACACAAAAGTAATTTGAATTTATAAGAATGAATGAGTGAGAGAAAGCGGGGCGTGTTTTTAATGTCGACATCCGAACGGGGTGTTGGTTTGCGTTTGCGTTCAGCCAAGATAATTAAAATCAGTAAATAGCAAAGCAGCTGCGAAATTAAAATATGATATTTGTTAGATTAACGATTAACAAGATATAAAGAAGTTTATGATAAAGACGAGCCAACTTTAAATGGCCGCCATGTTGATTTTGTCCGGTGTACACGCTTATAGCATTTATGGAATAAACCAATATTAATGATTAATGTTTATATCGAACGTATTCTCATTTCAATGCCTGTCTCTGCCAGCATTCACGCTGAGCAGAATCCTGGATCCCTTAGGTAATAAAAATTTATGTAACGAGATTGAAATAAGCAGATGCTATAATTATGGTGGATACCATAATTATGATACCATAATTGTGGTAGACGCGACACACGTGCTTTATTCGATTAAGGTAAACAAACCCAAATACAAGTTGTTAGTTAGTTCATATGACGAATACATTTATATTTATTTAAAATAAAAAGTGAAAAATAACAAATGCCGCCCAGAACTTGGGACATAATTAAGAATAATAACAAATGGGCCCGAACTGGTGACTATATAAAATACATTAATATATTTTATATAATAAGCCTAAATGGTGGCGGGGTGGACATTGAAAGTGAGAATACGGTTGTAAAGTAGATGATAACGATAAGATAAAGCGACAAACCATTAACAAATTTCATAATGGCAGAGAATAAAGAAAATAATTCTTTATTGAACACAACTGATAGTATAAACAATAGCCAAATAAGCATGACGGAATCAGTAGTTATGAGTGAAGAAATAGTGCACTCAACACCAGTTTCAAATAACAGGGTTGAGAATAATGAGATCATGAAGATGATGCAAATGCTGTTTAGTGAACAAAAAAGTTTAATTAGAGAAGTACAAAATAATTTTAATGTAAAATTAGAAGAATTAAAAAATGAAATACAAAGACAAAATGGTAGTATTGACAAAGTGGACAAATTGAACAAAGACGACAAGGTAAGTGGGGTAGAAAATTACGATAAAATAAATAAAGATATAGTAATAGGTGATAATAGTGTGGAGGTTGGTAGTATAAATGAAATTTTATGGGGAATTGAATATAATGATAATGGAATGATAGTGTGTGTTGAAGGGTTAAAGAGAGAGAGATGGTATGATAAAGAGAAATATATTGAGAGAGAGAAATGTTGTTGGGAGAGTTATTATGAGAGATGTTTTAAGAGAGAGAGATGGTATGATAGTGAGAGATATTGTGAGAGAAAGAGGGAGGTAGAAATTTTTAAGATAAGCAGAGATTATGAAGAGTTTATGGGAAGGTTAGGAGTAGAGATGATATATAATAAAAATAATAAGTACTTACCTTGTAATGAAGCTGATATGGCAGTCGTAGGAGATGATAATGAAAATAATGACTTTATAACATACCTAGTGGTGACGAATTATACTGGAGGTGACAGGACAATGACCAATCATGACAGATTAAATGAGTTTGTGGAAAATAATGAACATTTGAATGGTAGATGCATTTATGATGTTAATATAAGAGATTCAATAATAAGCAATGTATATAGATATAAGATAAGATTATTATTTGACGATATGGGGTAGTTGTGTATTGTTTATTGTGTTATGAACATTTAATTGTGTGGACAGTGTTTTTAAAATGGACTGATCAGGACTGATTATGGTAAATGATTTAGTGATTATGTGAATTGTATATTTTGTGTATTGATGTCTATGTATTTGTGTATTTTGCTGTTGTGTACTTTATGTATTTTTGTTGTTGTGTGTAAACATGTAGGATTTTAAATAACTGAAGAAAGTTAAATGATATTATGGAATTTAGATTTTAAAGGGTTAGTAAATGATTAAGCAGGTAATGTATTTGGTTATTGAGAGGTATTGTTGTTAGTAGATAAGTGATGAATTTCTAATGGTATATTAATGTGAAATGTTGTAAAGAGTTTGGGAATAAGGATAAATCAGGGCATTGGAGTTAGTTGAATAGAGTTATTGGGAGTTAGGGAAAATAAAGTGCTGAGATGCTGATAATATATAAAGAGGTGTTAGATATTTTAGGGACACAGTGGTTAGCAATTATATGTAGAGTTGAGTGATGTGGATGGTGTTTATATTTGTTGTTGATGGTGATATTTTGTAATAAGGGTAGTGGTGTAGGGAGTCCAACGAGAGATGTTGAGACGGGAAGGGACCGTTTAGCGCCGGAAAGGGTTATCTGAAAGGGTCAGAAACCGATAAGGGAATGAGTTGGTTAGAGGGAATACACACATACTAGTACAAAAATGAGCGGTGCCAGAGGTTTTAAATGGGATTTGTGAAGGGGGTTGTTATTGAGATATTGGTGTCATATTATATGTAAATGGTTAGAAGCGGTTGTTAGTGGAAAAAAGAGGTGAGTAAGGTTAGGTTGCCAAATACCAAAATAAGATAGAGAAAAATGAATAATAGAGAGTCACCCAAACTAGTAAGGATAAAAGGATTAGAAAGGTGATGTAACTGAAAGATAAGTTGGAAAGGTAAATGACAAATTTGAGAATTTTGCATAGAATCTAAACGAATGTTAAATGGTAAAAGTCAATAGAGAGTCGATAGTAATAATGTTATAAAGTTCTGCTACAAGTTATGTAAATATGAATTAAGTAATGTGAATTGTTCAATGTTAGTGTTTAATGCTTATGATGTACAATGTTTTATTGTGTTTTATTATATCAACAATAGAGTGTGTGGATAGGAGGTTACTACCAAGAGAGTAACGATTATAATATCAAAGTTTTGTAAAGTTTGTCCATTTTCTAGAAATGATTCTGTTATAAAGAAGGTTAAATGTAAGAGAAGGTCGTAAAGAAATTATAAAACTTTTAAGTTGTCTGCCATGATATAGATATTGTAAGATTATATGAAGTAAATTATTAGGGTTAATGGTTGTTGCTAAAGCAGTTAAATGAATTGTTTCTCTAGGTTAAGAGCAATTGTTTCATGTGATAAAGAGTGTGAATATAATTGACAGGAGTCAGAAGGGTGTACCAGATACCGGAGTGTTAAAAGGAGAAGTAATTTTCTATCCTAATTCTTGATATACATTGTTTGAAGTTTGTAGAATTAAGCAAACCAATGCCCCAAAACGCAAACCAACGTACTAAGAGGAAACATATTAGTTATGGATATGGATATAAGGAAAGCCACTATTTTAAAATTTGTATTGAATGTTTCAGAGTTTTATGGTGTGGTGACCGCGGTCCTGAGCTGGCCGGTGCGTCAGAACAGGAGCGTAAAGTGCCTCATGGCCTTATGGTGTAGGGATCTCTCTGGAGAAGTCCAGTAAGGTCAGAAGGTGCGAACCTCATCATTGGACCAAGGGTAAGTGATTGAATTTATATTTTTTTGTAACACTACAGGGGGTTGTGGCTCCATATCTGAGCTGATCCTTTTAGAGAAGTGTGAATGAGTCAATGAAAGTTTTTGCGTCTCGACACAAAACCTTTCATTGAGGGGGTTTTGTGACAGTACAAAAAAGCCTGATATAAAAATATGGTATGCGAGGTAGCAAACTATTGTATTCCGATGTTTTAAAGTCATTTCTATGGGTTACATAATTTCCCTTTGTTTTGCCGCCAACGACGTAGTTCCGAGACGACAAAATAATCTCAAGGCCAGCAGTGGACGTGCAGCTAAAAAGACTTATAATGGTTACCGCCACTAAGAAAGGCGCTTCATATTCATGTTTCATTGGCCAACAGCTCAAAACGTCATTAAAACCACTATGACGTTATAAAAATACGTAACAAACAAAGCTATTATATAACCAGAGACAAAAGAACGATGACGTATGCTCACTCACACATACGTAGAATTTGCATAATTTTCGGCCCAGTGGACACACAACAGCAGCAGCAGTAACAACTTGTTACAGGCCGCCGGCAATTTATACCGGCAAAGTGTTTTAAAACTGTACAAAATGTAGTCAAAAATATCATTATGTGATAATTAGAAGTGAGCCAAACAGTGAGCAGTAATTGTTGTCAAAATTATGCAGTAGAGTCAGTGATAATATCAAAAAACGTAACCAAACTAACTTAAGGCCTCAACATGTGAAACCTCTTCTAGAACTTCTAGTCTACAGATACAGGGAAGTGCAAAACAAAATTTTACTAAAGAGCTCGTTAACCCTATAATTAGATATGTGTACACAAAAGTAATTTGAATTTATAAGAATGAATGAGTGAGAGAAAGCGGGGCGTGTTTTTAATGTCGACATCCGAACGGGGTGTTGGTTTGCGTTTGCGTTCAGCCAAGATAATTAAAATCAGTAAATAGCAAAGCAGCTGCGAAATTAAAATATGATATTTGTTAGATTAACGATTAACAAGATATAAAGAAGTTTATGATAAAGACGAGCCAACTTTAAATGGCCGCCATGTTGATTTTGTCCGGTGTACACGCTTATAGCATTTATGGAATAAACCAATATTAATGATTAATGTTTATATCGAACGTATTCTCATTTCAATGCCTGTCTCTGCCAGCATTCACGCTGAGCAGAATCCTGGATCCCTTAGGTAATAAAAATTTATGTAACGAGATTGAAATAAGCAGATGCTATAATTATGGTGGATGCCATAATTATGATACCATAATTGTGGTAGACGCGACACACGTGCTTTATTCGATTAAGGTAAACAAACCCAAATACAAGTTGTTAGTTAGTTCATATGACGAATACATTTATATTTATTTAAAATAAAAAGTGAAAAATAACAAATGCCGCCCAGAACTTGGGACATAATAAGTGAAAAATAACAAGAACTGTCTATTAAAAATGTACACCCGAGTTAAGGTAATTAACCTCTTAACGGGCCGCCAACTAACTCTCAATAAAAGCACAATATTCATTAATTAAAGTTTTTACAACCAGCTTAAAGAGTCTAAAAATCAGCCATGGAATAAGTAATTTTGAATAAAGAACAGCCCTATTTAACTGTGGCTTAATATAAAGTGGTCAGCACTCAGTCAACATGCTTCGACAAAATTTTTGCAGGTTAAACGGCCACGTGGTAAGTGGTAATTATCACTTGACCAAAAAAATTTAACAGCAAGGCACTCACAGCATTAAGAATGTTTTACATTCAATTAAATTTCATACATAGAAGCTCTCACACTTCATTCTCTACTTGTGAAGTTAATTAACAACTCTGCGACAGTCCACTGCAAGCACTGACACAGTTCACGACCTGTCACACATTAACATTTAGTCAATAATATTTTAACGTTGTGCACTTTTACCATGACAATGACTCTAAAAAAAAACTTCTCGCACTATTACAGAAAATAATAAAAAGAGCATGGGCTATATACTGGGCGTTACGTAAAACAGTAAAGAATGAGTTTCTCTTAACATAACTTTGTCGGGTCGCACACACACACACATCATTACGTATTTTATACGGTTGCATATAGTTATTAATTATCCATACATGTATAATTATTTATAAAGACAAATAAATACAAAGACAAACTTACCGGGAGTCGATTTACGCCTTAGCCAACCATAAGTTATAGAAACTGCGTCATACAATACGTAGAGGGAGACAGATAATTCTCTGAGCGAAGCGGAGCGTAGACTGCACACACAGGCACAGCTAAGTGACTGCACACAGGCGAGTTGCGCACGCAACCGCACACTCTGCCGTTCCCCTCACACCGCCGAACAAAGGTCGCCTCGGCACCCTCAGCTTCGCGTTATGTTACACTTAAACGAAACCTTTCTAAAATTTTTTTTAACGGCTGGCTTCACACCGGCACACCTCAACCTTGTGTTTTGAGGTTAAACACTTTCGTCAGCTGTCGGCTTGTCGATTCAGTACTTTTTGGTTATTCTGACCAACGTGGAGTCTGCGTCGAAGCTTGAGATGAACTGATGATCTTACATGTATCGAGATCCCGTACCTAGTAATTAATAATGGGCCCTGATTGGCTAATTGTTCTAATTTTCGGGTACTCTCGGTATATGTCGGCAAAATACACGCTTAGGTTGGCGTCAGACTCGGGGTTGGAGGCTCCGGTTTTCTGGTTTTCCTTGTAGGCCGGCGGGCTTGTAATTAATTTCTTTTATTTATAATTTAAATGATTCACTTATACATGCACTGATCTTTTTTTCAGTACTCACATCGTTTTTGTCTTTTTCCCACGAGTATTTTGACTACCCTCACCATATAGTTTTCCTTGCTTGGGATTAATAAAATAAATTTCTTACAAACTAATTACATCTCTTATTTTCTACCTTATACGATTTAAATTGTTCATTTTTTGATAATTAATTATCATGCTTATTGAGTCATTATTTATCGCCCCTCCTTGTTAAAGTTTTAGGTGGTAATTAGCTAAAATTGTCACCTTTCGTTTAGGCCTACTGCCAGATTTTTGCATGTTTTTATCACTTTCTTATATTAAAGATTCTTATATTTAATACACCATTTTTCTTCACTTTTATCCGTCGTGATTACTTATCAATACTGTACAATATTTTTTCTCATATCATTATTTAGTAATTACTCTTAATTATCTATTTTCCTTTGACTAGACTCTTGGTCTATTGTCATTCTAAGTGTTTATTAATTATTTTATAATATTAGGGTTTTATAACCCATATTTGTTGTGGCCTATCTATAATGAACTTATCATTACCACTTCTGATTGTATCAGCACTAGCTATCATTGTTTTATTTTATTTTAATCACATTTTCTCTGATTATTTTTCAGTATACTTGAGTGTTACGTTTTCCTTATTTGAATTTTTTCACATTTATCTCTTTATTATGTTTACTTTATATCAGTGTTCTTATAGCAATTTTAATACTAGGTAGTGTTTAGTTCTGCTTTTATATTTTGACATTTGTTTGAATTTACTTAAACTTCTTGCATCTAGTGTCAGTTAAGGCTCGTTTACACAGTTCAAGTTTACTGGCTTGAAGTACTTCAAGTCAAGTAAACTTGACATCTGAATTGTGTCTACACGGGGAAAGTGGAAGCGTCAAGTACTTGCCGCCACTACATTCATTTTTCTTTGAAATGTTGAGTAGAAAGGTGCGTCGTATTGCAGTTAAACTGTTAGTGAACTCATTGTGCGAAAAACTACGCGATGATACAACGGAAAATGTCAACAGACAGAGAAAGCGAACTCGGAAGTGGGTGAGAACATGGATAGCTATATAGAAGGGAAATGTATGGTGCCTCTTCAAAACTGTTACGCGAGTTAGCAGATGAAGATCCTTCGTCTTACAAAACTCATCTAAGGATGACAGTACAGAAATTTGAGAAGCTATTAGGAAACGTTGAAGCAAAAATAAGTTGTCCTGTTTGTTCATCATCTTCTTTCACAGCACTACACTTTATATAATATTGAAAATTTCTCATGTGAAAACTTACTTGTCTTTTTCGTCGAACGCGTTTCGGCATCGTATTCGCCTTCGTCAGCTTAGAAACAGACTGTCAGTACTTAGTAACGGTTGTTGCTTGGAAGGTATAGTGGGGGTGGTATGTAGAGGAAGGGGATTGGCGCGGGGATCCAAATTATTGTTTGTTTTTTGTGAGGCAAATCAATGCTTATGGCTATCAAATTAATAATAATAATGTAAATTATAAGCAAACCCTAAAGACTCGTTTACACGGTTCAAGTTTACTGGCTTCAAGCACTTGAGGTCAAGCTACTTTCCTTATACTATCCCTGTGTAAACGATTGTGGAAAGTAACTTTCCACTGTCCGGACAGTGGAAAGTAGAGTTGGCCTAGCGTCAAGTTTTGTTGCCACTTGTAAGTCACGTGA
Source organism: Magicicada septendecula (assembly GCA_034769895.1). Lineage (NCBI taxonomy): Eukaryota > Metazoa > Arthropoda > Insecta > Hemiptera > Cicadidae > Magicicada > Magicicada septendecula. Next base: position 1,374,002,302 of record CM068367.1, on the reverse strand, counting down.
CTCACTTTCCCGCCGTCTCCGTCTAGACGACTTCTTGACTACTTGCCTTCAAGCAGCCAAGGGAATCGGTCTTACATCTTCAGTCCGCAGTTGGCTTTTAGTGTATTGTTTCCTCTGTGAGGTGATTCTGCAGTTCTCGTTAAAATATTTTAAAGTCATTAATTTTAATATTAACATGAGTAAGTGGAATGCAAATGATATACACGAGTTTCTTGCTAAATACAGAAAATATGACATTTTGTGGAATATTATGCGACGTGATTTTTCTAACAAAAATGTAAGGGCGGTGATTTTTCTAACCAAAAATAAGTAGAACAAATACTACCATGAGAAATGCAATTCCCTCAAGAACAAAGCTGGAAATAACACTACGTATGTGTCACTTCTCTCAAAAATGCATCTGCTGCTTTAAACCAACTTAATTTTGGTTTATATATTTCATCAGTGCCCGCCCCACTCTTCTCGGACTTTAGCAATTTTTCAAGTTCTTGGCAATAAACCGTTCTTATGGTTTTAATTCTTTTACGCATTAGTTCAGTATTAACTGTGTCATCTAAATCTGTTTTTTTAACTTCACTGACAAGTTTTTGAAAAGACACATCCCTTACATTTTTGTTAGAAAAATCACGTCGCTTAATATTCCACAAAATGTCATATTTTCTGTATTTAGCAAGAAACTCGTGTATATCATTTGCATTCCACTTACTCATGTTAATATTAAAATTAATGACTTTAAAATATTTTAACGAGAACTGCAGAATCACCTCACAGAGGAAACAATACACTAAAAGCCAACTGCGGACTGAAGATGTAAGACCGATTCCCTTGGCTGCTTGAAGGCAAGTAGTCAAGAAGTCGTGTAGACGGAGACGGCGGGAAAGTGAGTCACGTGACTTACAAGTGGCAACAAAACTTGACGCTAGGCCAACTCTACTTTCCACTGTCCGGAGAGTGGAAAGTTACTTTCCACAACCGTTTACACAGGGATAGTATAAGGAAAGTAGCTTGACCTCAAGTGCTTGAAGCCAGTAAACTTGAACCGTGTAAATGAGCCTTTAGGGTTTGCTTATAATTTACATTATTATTATTAATTTGATGGCCATAAGCATTGATTTGCCTCACATGAACGTTATTATGTCTTATTTTATACTTATTTTATATCATGGGTTGAGTCCCTGTTTTTTTATTACAGTTTTATGTGTGTTTTTTGCTGTCCCAGGTACCCATTCTATGTGGTACATTTGGTCAGATTAATTTACATTTATTCTGTACTTAAGTTCCTTTATACTATGACTTTTTGTACATGGAATGCTCCTTATAGTCTCTAGTTAGTTTACCCTCCAATACATTTTAATTTAACATCATTCCAGTCATTGTTTTTACTATTTTATTGGAAGCTTGTTGGCCAGATTAGGTTATGTCCTATCTTGGGTTCTCAACAATGGTTGAGTCTCAGATTCTGTTTTCTACACATTGTATGATTATTTGCTTTTACTTAAAGCTGATTTTTTATTGTTTATGGTAATTTTTCTTTTTTGTTATTATCTCAACCTTTATTATTGAGTAATAGTTGTCTTTGATAATTTTATTTCTACTTCACAAATTTTACTAGACCTTTGGACATTGTCTAGTTGTCATTTTTATACATTATTTAATTATATATTTACAGTTCTTGTACTCACTCTCCCTCTTAATTTCTACTCTCCATATTTAATTTTTGAGTTCTGTTTGTACCGTCAAGTCATTGAAGTCATTTTATTAATAAGTTTATGTCAGTGTCAAGTCACAGCTTAGGGTTTAAAATCAAGTTTTTTAACTCACTTTTATTTTCTTTATCATTAATAATATTTCTTATTCTCATGGTTTATGTCATCCTTGTCTTTATTATTTCTCTTTGGTATCTGATTTGATTTGACTTTTCCCTAATTGCACTGATTCTTCTATCATACTTAACAAATTTCTTCTTATTACGGTTGTCATTGTTTTCTTCTCACTGTCTGATCTATTGGGTAATTGGGTACGTTGTCTTGTCTTTAGTCTTGTCTTCTTTTCTTCAATTATACATTTACTTATTAATTATAATTTATTTTTTTCCCCTATTTTAGTCATAATTCATTCTATGTTCATGATTGCATGTTCATCTTTTGTTGATTATTTTGTTTTGGATATCTTTTAATCCGTTTGTTATACATTGGGTTCTTGGTGTGTTATATGTACCATTACAAAGTTCATAAAATCTTCGGAATTGTAATTACTTTTACAACCAGGAACACAACACTTAAGTGGCATCATCACTGACAAACCTACACTAATTGAGTTATGTACAGTTTATTTCTGCCAAATAACGTTTTGTTATAAATTAATTTTGGAAGGTTACTGTAAATTAAAAATTCTAAACACCTATCCTAGTTAAGCTTTATAAACACGTGCAAATTTAATTTAGGTTATGTTTCAATAAGTACACAATAAGTACAAACATAAGTTTGAAATCAACTTGTTAAAAAATTAAACAGCACTGCTGCGCTACAAAAATCATCACTAACAACAAACTGTAACAAGACCTTTGTAAATTTTACTAGAAAGTTAAACGCTCACACGATACACATCACACTTCACTAAACTGTCGCTTCAGCCTCAGGCACAACGTTGCCACATTTCTACTTTCCGGCCTGACACTAGAGTCGGCCATGACTCAGAATATTAGCTATGAATTTTCTAGTTAATGATAATCCTACTACAACAATATTTTTTTCCTGATTATTATTATTTTGCAATTTGACCGTATTATCATTTTTACTAATGCCATAATTTGTTGTTGTTGTTTTAATTGCAGTTTGCATGAAGTCATAATTAACTGTTCAGTTATTTACATAGTGTATGAGTATATGCCAACAGATCTAAACAGATACATCAAAATAATTGGAAAACGAGCCCTTATGAAACAGCATGAGGTCAAGTTATTCCTTTATCAAGTAAGTACATGTTTTTATTTATTTATTATTATTATTATTATTATTATTAAATCTTCAGGTGTGGAATATGAGGTTCATTTTCAAGGGTGTTTAAAAAAAATTGCCAAATTGTTTCTTTTGCAAAAATTGTCTGTTCTCTGGTGCTTAATTTGCTATATAATACATGTTCATTATATTGTTACAACCGTATCACTGATCGTCGTATGGTACAGTCGAAAACAAAATACAAGACACCAATGAAATTACTAATAACCAGTACAATAATTCAAGTTAATCTCTCCACACAAATAATAATAATGTCAACTAATAGAGTCATGCATAATTATAAAACACATAACAGTTTGCCACAGTATTTCGAACCTCACTGGAATAAATTGCCACTCAAACTGAAGCTAAGCGGCAGCTGTTATTTAAATAGATAGCATAAGTGTTTCAGAATAATCCATAATACGTGTCAGCACTACTTGAAAACAGTAGAGTGTAATTGCTTGCACCCTTGAACACAGTGCGCGTGGACTGGTGAAGGGTGGTTGAAGCGTGATAAGTGTCACGTAATTTGTCTTTCATCTCAAAGTAGCAGCAATATGTAATCACACACACATTACAGCTGGACTCTGCTGGGATAGCCGAGAAACATGCAGAATGTTATGTAATAACATAACAATATTATGGCGTCTTAGAAAAACAAATACTATTACGAAGATGCCAAGCTTCAGCGTAACCAACCTCATATGCAGCCTCATATGCATGTTACAAATGTTGGTGTAAACGTATACAGGGTGAAGCAAAAGGTAAGCAATGCAAACACAATGATACAAAACTCTCCATAGGAGTGATAACGGAGATAAAACCCATCTTCGGAGACTTGACTGAACCAGAGCTCTTGAAAGTATTGTTACAATGGTTTAACTGACTGTCGTCGTATGGTACAGTGGTAAACAAAATACAAGACACCAATAAAGTCACTAAAAACCAGCTTTATCACAATTAACAGTTTGTAATCATCAAGTTATTCATCAAGATTATTCTCATACAACAATTAAAGTTGATATGTCTACACAAATAATAATGTCACTATTATCCCTTTAATTAATATCACTTCCGCACTATAATAACGTTTTACTCATACACCACTTAAAGCGCACTGTGTAAATCGCCTAACAATAACTCGAACCTCACTTGAATAAATCACCACTTCAACTCAAACTAAGCGTCGCTGAATTCTTATATTTATACCCCTCTGAGATTCCAGAATAATCCATAATATGCGTCAACACTATACTAGAGTGTAATTGCTTGCATGCTTAACCACAGTGCGTGCGCGAACTGGCAAAGTCTGGAACAGTCTCGTTAACGCATGTTAAAATCACGTACGCACACAACATTATAGCTGGGCTGTGCTGGAATAGCCGAGAACACTAAGAATGTTGTGTAATGGCGTAACAGTATGTTTACACAGCAAGACTCAAAACCCAAACGAGTCTGTAAATACAGTTATTTGAGCTCATCTTGCGGTGTGCGTTGGGCTGAAAACTTAATCATTTGGTGATGCTAATGCTGTTGCAAGTTTCAATGAGCGAACTATAGTTACGTGTCATGTGCTGGAAGCTTAGAGTTGAAACCTGGCAAACATTTTGAGCGTAGAAAGAAGTGGATGAACATACAAAGTAAAAAGGAACTCGGAGGAGGAGCTGGAAGAAGCTGATAAAGAAGCAGGACCCTCGTATTCAACTGTAGTTTAAAAGAAGGTAGGCTCCTTTTTCATCTTAGTTCCCAAAACTTTGTTTTTTCGCAGTATCCTGTCTCTACATTTTAACTTTTGACATCAGTAAAACACAAGCCCATAATACGGGTAAAGAATACATTTACAAAAAAACAATTTTTCCAGATGTAACCAAAATTTTTGAAATTTCTTGTGTTAAAGTAGTTAATAGGTATAACTCTGTATTCTTATATATCCATTACTCTATCTTTTACAAAACCTAAGAAAAAAGTATATGAAAATTGTTGATTTAAAATTGTGTATATAGGAGTGTCCAGATCCCCTTAAGTAAAAATCAGTTTTGAATAAATCGATAACTACTTGTTTATTAACTATATAGAATATTACCAACTCAGATCAAAAATTATTATTGCTAAAAATTCTGAATTGTTATCAATAATAATTTGTGACCAGAGTCAGTAATATTCTATATAGTTAATTAATAACAACGGACACCCCATGGACAACAAAATCTGGGAACAATTTATTGTAACTCAAAATCATTATTTTTGACAGTGAAAGTGTACCTTATCCGACTTTCAACATAATACCCGATTACCATTAAGCACTCTTCACATTACAATATGATCTTTGTCCATTCCAAAACATGCTGGACCAGTGTCTTAACAGCACTATCACTCATACATGATTTTCTTATGATAAAGTGCACAAATTTTTTGATGTATGTCCTGCAGCTTTCAAGATACTGGCCCATTGAGAATGGCTAACAGCATGCACTGTTCAATTGGCAGGATTTTCAATTAAAAACAGCCATTTTAACCCTTTCACTGTGTCAATTCAGTCAGCTGGTTAGCCAATAAATGGCATAAAAATCTACATTCGATTTACATAGTGAAAGGGTTAAACATTACTGTTTCAACACAAAACATTGTGAACAATCTTTGTACTAGCACTGTAAGATACTTATTGACCCACGCTGTACAATGGTGGAAGGTAGGCATTTCTATCCCACTCCACACACCAGGCAAAAACGAAAGTCACTTTCTCAACTTTATATGAGCAATGAGCCCTCATACGAGGGACGTTTACGTCAATCCAGGACTTTTGTTAGACTAGAGTGTAAATGGAGATTCCTGCGCATTCTGTTGGTCGTACATATGAAGTACAAGTGTCAGCTATTACCACATGGCGTGCTGTATTGTTTACATATTAAACAATAACAACAGTCAGTCGTAAAGAACATGGTGTCCAATGCACATGTGGAACAGCGTGTTGTAATGAAATTTCTCGTGAATGAAGGCATAAAACCTGGTGAGATTTATTCGTGACTCCTTGCACAGTACGGTGATGAGACTCTTAGTCGCAGTAAAACATTTGAATGGTGCAAATGTTTTAAAGAAGGCCGTACATCAGTGAGTGATGATCCCGGTCGAGGTGGTTCGGAGCCTACTGTAGTCATTCCCGTGACAGCTGTGGGTACCAAGACAGCTTTCTGCTTTCGACCGGCAAAGAAGATTGCAAATCTGCAAGGAGTTAAAGCAACATTTTGACAAAGAAGGCCAACTCTTTCTTGATCGAATTGTTACCTGCGATGAAACGTGGGTCCATCATTTCACCCTGGAATCAAAACCTGCATCAAAGCAGTGGAAGCATGTGGACTCACCACCTCCAAAAAAATGTCGAACAATTGCTTGTGCAGGCAAAGTTATAGCTTCAATTTTTAGGGATAAAAATGACATCATTCACGTCGATTTTCTACCCCGTGGAGTCAATATTAACAGCAGTGAGTTCTACTGCATAGTTCAAGATATGCAAAAAAAAAAAAAAAAAAAAAAAAAAAAACGGCCTGGTGCGATCACTAAGGGGGTTCTGTTTCTGCAGGACAATGCACGCCCACATACCCCCCACACCACACAACAACATGCACACCTACAAGGTCTTGGCTGGGAGTTATTGCCACAACACCCCCCTTACAGTCCAGACCTCTCTCCCAGCGATTTTCACCTGTTCGGGCCCTTGAAGTTGTTCCTGGGAGGCCAGCATTCCAACAGTGATGATGAAGTGAAGCAGTCAGTCCTATCTTGGTTTCGACGTAACGACAAATCTTTCTACACTGCGGGTATCCAGGCACTAGTGAAACGCTGGGATAAATGTAGCAGGGGATTACATAAAAAATAAAAGTATTTTTTACTATCATAAATGTGTTCTATATTTATTAAAAATTAATAGTACTGGATTGACGTGAACGTCCCCCGTATAAGTTACAGTATTAGGTAATAGGCCAATTAATCGGGTAAAGCAGTTCAAATTTTTACAGTGCAGTGTATTTTCTTTTCTTGAATTGGACATGAACCTAAAAATTGAATCATTTAGTAGGATATGTAGTACTATAAAGCAAGGAGACACAGTAATGACATTTTATAATGGTTATATGGCACAGACAATTGGGTTCTTATCTGTAGCAGTAGAAGGAGGCTTCAAGCAGTGGAAATGTGTTTTGCCCTGTACTGGTGTCTTGCGAAGAGACAGGATTCAACATGACTGATAGGATTTAACTCGACTGATTGACATTTGTCTGTCTCTCTGTTTAGGGTGTCTAACGATAACTTTTGAACATATCAACTGACTTTCATAAAACTTAGCATGCATGTCCATACTTTTACCCTACAGAACCGTGTTGTTTTTGAGTTTGAACCCCTCCCCCACCCCCTATTTTTTGAGTTTGAAATCCCCCTATTTGGGGGATGGGTGCTAGCCAAAATTATAGGCTTCAAAGTTGTGAAAAAAATGCAGAAGCCCATATGGGGTATCAAATTGAAAGGATTTTTAATCAAAATCTGAGTTTAGTGTTCAATTTTTGGAAATTCAAAAATTTTGGGTCACTAGGTCCTAAAAGTGGGTTCATAATTTTGAAAATTTTTAAAAATCCAGCGAGATGTCACACTAAAGCGAATTATAATATAAGTCCCAGCAGAGGCGCACCAGTATCGTCCAGTGCCTGTGTGGAGAACTTTAGTTGGTGCCCCCTCCCTTCCTCAAAATAAAAAAAATCACTTTATAAAAACTATCAGTGAGTACAAATGAAATACGAAATATATTAATTATTACTTTACAAAAATAAGGAATTACAAAAAAATGTATAAAAAACAATGAACGTACAAGAAAGGTACAAAAACATAAAAAATAATTTGGAAGAAAGTGAAGTAATTTATGTTGTTTGTCAAGAAAATCATTTGCTATTTGACCGTGTATGCACAATCCTAGTTCTGCTAGTTACAGCCATAGGCATACGAAATCATTATGAGTACTTTTAACAATTTAAAATGAAGTGTGACATATCATGTCAGGAGCACCATACAGTCACAAAAATTTTGCGACAGTACCCACCCAGAGCACTGAAAAGGTTAATACAATTAACTTACTGAACAATAATTTTTTTTTTCAAATATTTCCTCCTTGTTTGAAATTTTTGGCGCCTTTACTATCCAGTGTTTGTCATTTTTAATGTTTGTTGTGCAATCATCTGCTCACAATTGTTATATTACTAAAAAAAGGGTGGTTTAGATTTTTTATAATTTTTATGATAAATGAAATTTATCTAATAATAAATATGCTTTGTTCAAAATAGTGAGTGAGTTCTGGAGCTCAGGGACCTCCTTACTAGTCAGTAATAGAAAGCTACTGGACAGTGAGCTGTGTGCTTCCTTTGTTTCAGATAATGCAGGCGGTAGTCTATTGTCACTCGTCGCATATACTGCACCGTGACCTTAAGCCTCACAACATCTTGTTGGATCCTATGGCAAAAAAAATTAAAATTACAGACTTTGGATTGGGTAGGACGAAGAAACTTTCTCGGACTGTTAGAACTGATGCGGTAAGTCAAGACTGTGGCTTTACAAAACTGATAAGCATGTGTACAAACATCACACACACATACTCATTCAGGTAAATAAATTTTATAAAAAAGCATTTAGAGTTATAGCCTGTTCACTAACCCTTTTTAAAAATGTGATGTCCTTTATATTACCTATTAAGTATTTAACAGGATAGGTTAAAGCCTCCCAAAATCATAATAATACCTACACTTTGGTCTAGCACAGTCACCGTTTTTGTGAAATTCCTTATCAGCTACACCACACTGAGCTCCTCTCCACTGATTCAGTTTTCTGTAAATGGCGATTCATAGTGAAACAATTAACATCAATAAGCATTGCTGGCATTATACTGGAATTTTTCCAGCTAATAAAAAATTTTCCCAACAATTCCCAGTTTTTTCTTGCCACGCCTGTACTTAAAGTGTGCTGATAATAAAGAACAATTCTCATATTAAATTGTCACGGTCTTGGTTTCTTGGATTTTTTGTACAAGATTTTTTAAAGTTAAACAATGTGTGAATATGTGTGTGTGCACACTCACCTGTATATGTTTCTACTCATAATAAATATATGTTTTAAAGGTGACAACTCTGTGGTACCGCGCACCAGAAATTCTGTTGGGAGCAATCGACTGTAACTACGCCATTGACATGTGGTCAGTTGGGTGCATTTTTTCAGAGATGTCGAGTGGGCTAGCTCTTTTCCAAGGCGATTCTGAAATCGACCAGTTGTTTAAAATATTCAGGTATTTTGTGTGTGTATGTGCATGTTTTCAACTACAGTGAACACTAGTTATTAAAACTGCTGCACGTCGGTTCCAAAAACAAACATAGCTGCTAACTGAGCGTTTTGCCAGTTTATACAGCGGCAACAAATTGGGTGGACGAATATACCCCCTCTCCTCTAGTCTGTATAGTGACAACTACTATGAGGTCAATGACCATACGCAGTAAAACATTGCCGATGTCCGAGCCAGCAACACAAGATGGTGCAAGAGCACAGCAGTTCGAAAGCAATGCTACAATTTTCTTTAAGTTTCCCTACCAGATATCGTTCGGATTTCAAATTATTCAATAACTAAAGTATTTATTATGTGATATAATTAATATTATTTTCTTTTGTTTCCTGTTACTGTTGCTGCCGGCAACAGCAGTTACATGGATGCCACGCTGCTCTGAAATATTAGTCTGCTAAACTTAGATTGTTCATTTCCGATTGCTGGCCATTTCAGTAATAAAATAGATAAACTATATAAAAAATACATGGAAATTACAGACCATAATTTGTATACCATACAAAAAACAGTGAAACAAAAATAAATAGCAGAGATTATGCTTAGCACAGTAATGGTCCAAATAAAATACATTGGTAAGTCTATGTGAAGTGCTATTGATTTTATTGCCTTAACTGTTAGAACCTAAATGACAAGACTTTGCTATCACAAAAAAATTATAAGTAGTAATGTTTTGGAAACCGAAATAATCGACACTCATCTTCAAGAGACTTGAAGGGTTTTGTTTGAGTACACCGGAAGAAATAGTATTTTTATAACATGTCTTAAACCTTAGGGAATCCTTGCCCTGTCAGTCTACCTTAAATGTCCTAACTTAATTAAAATTAGTTACTTGACCAATTTTTTACTTGTTTAATTACTGTTTTAATTTTCTACATACCCTGCAGGATCCTGAAGACACCAACAGAAGTGACGTGGCCAGGTGTTACATGTCTACAACAATTCAGTTCAAAGTTTCCACAGTGGACTCGTTATTGTTTGAAAAAGAACACAGCTAACTTAGATGATGACGGTTATGATTTGTTGCAGGTATGGTTTCTTCTGCATGTACTAACATAAGTCAAATAGAAACCTGACAATAGATATTGAACACTGACTTTGAGGTGTGCACTGGACAAACGCATTGTTTTGAGGCTAACAAAATTTTCAGTCATTTCGCACATGCGAACAACAGTCTTGTGCAGTGTTTCATAGTGTGAACATCGGCTGCAACAAGTCTGGTGAGAACAATAGGAGCATGTGTGTGACAAAGAGAGAATTAGTGAGTAAAGTGAGACAGTCAACTGTTATTCTGTTATCTCCCCTCACTCCTCTCTAGGCAACTTAAGTGGTGGGTAATTCATTCGCTGGGTCTACGCAGCTCAGCAACCAAGAAAGGCTGTCACATTTCTATAACTCAGAATTTTTTAAAACTAATTTATTAATATGTTTATTTACAACCTATTCGTACATAATTTTATTTCATTTTCATAAACAGTGTTAGGGCATGTCTGAAGCCAACTGCATACAAATTGTACAGTTTGCCGTTACTGGAGGAGTTAATTTTTTAATCACATTTCACACTTGACTGCTTGGTTTTAAATGTGTAATGGTACATCACAGGAAGAAAGCATTTCCACAGTGCTTTATAACAAGTCAAAAGTGTCGCAAATTTTAAGGCTGCTCAGCCCTTCTGACTAGCATTCAGAATGCAGGAAATTCGTCATGCAGAAATTTTGTGTAACTTTTAACTGTTTTGAATAATGGATATCACACTTCTGAGGCTTATTTCATGGTTTTTATACTACTTTAATTCACTGCTACTCATCAATCATGAATATAAGTCATGAATCCCATGATTTTTGGGGGGATTATGATGTCAGTTTTTGGTTACTATGGATGAATAAATGGTGTACATTGTTCCGACCACCAGAAAAGGACTGTATGTCTGAACCCTGTATAGAACACTTGTGGCTTTGATATGAAGTCAGTACAAAAAGTATCCGATCTTATTTTTTTCATGGTAATTAGTGATCAGTGGTGGTGCTAAGGTCTTTGCCCCTCCTCGTGTGAATGACTGAAGGGGCCCCGTATTCAGTTGCATGTCTTATAATAAAAACATGCAACATACTTCAGCTCATTTGTTGTGTCGTGTGTCTGAAATACTTCAGTATCTAACTGGAAAACTTTGTTGTGTAGTTTCATTAGGTACTTTTGACATCATTCTTTTTTCTTATTTGAGTCAAACTGGCTACAAAGACAGTTGGCCTATATAGCAACCTTGCGCAAATGGAGTGGTGCTCTGGTTTAGTGGAGCTAACAAAGATCAGGAAGACGGGACCCAAAAGAGAACCATCTTCAGTTTATTTTTTAAATGTAATTTGAAAAACATGCAATGAGTTTTACCATGAAAAAACTAACCAGGCACATGCATACATTGACACTATGAAAAGTTACCTAAAAATTTTCTATTACGAGTTCACCAGCTGGGGGCCCCAAATAAATATATGTTATGTCCATCACAAAAAGACATTAAGAAAAGATTAGCTATGACAATCAATTTATTATAAGAAGAATGATGGGCATTTTGCATAGTTGTCAAATTATGTCGTTTTTCAGTACTAGTAAAAAAATTCCTCTTTTATTTTTATGTGAAAGGGCTTACTTTAAGCCTGGGACCCTCCCGCAGTGTGGGGTCTGTGGGGGCCATATCGCCGCCACTGCAAGTGATGATCTAGATGTGCATAGAATGAACTTTCATGGGCACATGTGATTTTTTTGTTTCCTCATAGTGCCACCAGTTGCACCAGTAACTGCCAGAAAGTCACACGGTGCAACATGTGTTCATCGCATTGTCATGTCTTTATGATGACCAAACGCTTGGAGAAGCAGTACTGTTACAACACAAATAAGCCACCCCAATACCAGGGATAAAAAAGATGATTCTGAATATAAAATAATACTTCATATAAAATAAAATGTTTAATATAAAGAAAATAAAATGACAATGACACGACAAACGATGACATGACCTAACCCAAGTGATTGACCCAACAAAAGGAAACAGAAGAAGAAGGGAACCACAAAAAACAAACGAGAATAAAACCAAATGAAGAAGAAAGTGATTAACAAAACCAAATGAAGAAGGGAAAAAACCAAAACCATACAAAAGTGAAACAAATTCAAGGAATTGAATGACTCAATGCAACATATTAAAATGAACCCAAAGGAGAAGGTGGAAAACCAAGGTATTAACCAAATACAATGAAAATGAAGAAGGAGGGAGATGAAAAAGAAACAAACCCAAGATAAAGGGAAATAAATAAAAATGAAAACAAATGATAAGACACAAACAAGTAATAAAGAATATGAGCAGGAGAAATGATACACTCCAATGTAATATTGGAAAAAAGACCAATAATTAACCTATGTAAAAAAGTAAATATTATTATCAATTAATGGATAAAAAAGTAAATGACAGTTGAAAACAATGTTAAATATAAAAAAACAGACTAACCCACAAATTAGGGTTAGATGTAATGATAAAATATAGAGACATAAAATTATTAATATTATTAATGATATTTGTAATGAAAGAGATAGTACGGTAGTGAGATAGTAATTAGAGGGATTACCCATTTAGAAACACTTAAAAAACAAAAACATTTGTGAAGTGCAAAATGAAAGTGTAAAAACCCCAAAATATAGTGATAAAGAAAACACTAATTAAATTATAATAAACTATAAATAATTTAAAAGTGAAGGTGATGATTAAATGAGAATAGTGTAAAATAAAGAATGTTAATATTGTGAAAAATAGTGAAAGATAAAAGCATAAACACTTAATAAATCCAAAGGAAACACTAAGTGATTAAAAGTGAAGAATGGTAGTAATTAAGAATAATAGTAAGTATAAACAGTTAATTAAGGTATAATGAACGCTAAAAGTGATGAAGACAGTATTTAGTTAAGAAAGAATATTATTGTTAAATTTAATTGAATGCAGTTATAAATAAAAGGGAGAATACCCTGAAAGAGAAAACAGATAGTGTTAACATGGTGGGAAGTAAAGATTGTTTAAAAATTAAGGAGTTAAAACAAATCAATAAACACCCATGTTATAAGGGATCATTATTAAAGTAAATTCATAAAAAGTGATGTTGTTTATCACACAAAAAATGATATAAAATGAGATGAATTGTAAACAAATATTAGCAAACAATAGTTAAATAATTATTTAAGCAAGTTTATGAATAGGATATGGCTGGAAGAATTATACAGACCATAGGCCTAGATGTTGTATTTAATAAGATCAAAAAATAGTAAATAATAGCCACATTGTTATTATTGGCAAATTAAATAAGTAAAAAAGTTAAGAAATGTATGACTTAGAAAACGAGGAAACCAGATAGTAAACAATTATGTATAAAATAATAGTGAAATAATAATAACCAATAGACAGACTCAAAACACAACAATAAATAACACAACCAATTATAATAACAAAATAAAGCCCATTAGGCTGAAATGAGATGTAATTTAAATGAAATAAGTCCAATACCATAACGGCTACTTAGGCCTATGAAAATGTCTAACTGTCAAAAACAAACAACTACAAATTATGACAAATTAACAAAGAAATTAGCAAATCCGAGGTGAATGACTCACCAAGGATAAATTGTAAATCATTTTTAAGACAAAATATTATAATAAGTATTTGAATTCAAAAAGAAATGTAATTAACAAGTATTAAAATAATTGTAAAAACATAAACCTAAAAGAACCCAAACTTGTGGGGTATCAAATTAATCTATGAAAGGAAATACATACTATAGTGACAATATTTAATAATTAGGAAGGAAGATAGAGGAATAACAGCAATCAGAAGATATACTAGGATTTTGAAAAGAATTCAAATTTTGATAACAATGGATTTGTATCAATCTAAGATCAGAATTCATTGGTAACCATAGAAACGAACATTGGTGGCAAAATTACCATTGAATATCGTTACTTGTAAAGCGTCACTCTGAGAGAACAGAAGCCGAATTTTGGAAGACCAATTCGTAAACAAAAAATGTAAAAACAGTGAACAAAATTCAAAACCATGATTGAATAAGAAGCAGACGAACCATTGGAGCAGTTAACTAAAGACCAAGGACCATATTACCAGGAAAATGAAAGAAAAATATGACCACATCCAATACGAAAAGGACGCCAGACCTACTTAAGTCCAAGGATTAATGAAAATAGAACTTATTGCAGCCCAATCCTCTTCCGACCCAATGAATGATAACACCAAGTCATCTGATGTGTTAAGTACCCTTGAATTAACTTATTTCCAAAAATAAAATCACTTTAAATTTTACACAAAGTAATTTGATCTCTCACTATGATCCGAATATTCTCTTTCAAAGATTAATTAAGAAAAACAAACACACTGAAAATTTGTTAACATAAATTATAACCTATTGTTTAAATACGAACTTTCGAAACACATTTAACGACACTACAAAACAGATTGTAACCACACACCTTATTATTTGTGTACACTTAGAGTAAGGTAAAGTACTTTTATTGTAATCATAGGAATTCTTTGTCTTGTAATCAAAAGAATCCCCGATTTTGGAACGAAAGTAATTATAACTAAAACATTCCGCAGCCATGCTGATGTGAACACATCGTTTCCATAATCGATTTCGTCATCCTGAGAAATATTGTTTCATGAAAAAAGTCGGTGCAAATTTGTTAATCAACCAATATAATTTAATTGTCAAATTGAAAATTTTACTTATCAAACATTAAAATAACTAGTACAGGGAGTAACCGTTGTTATTATTTCATAGGGAGTGTATGGTATTACTTGTGTTTGTTTACGAAAGCTAGATTTGACGATCAGTGCTCAAGTTGCAATTCGTACAACTACCTACTCGATTCAGAAGGCGGAACGAGCGGGAATTATTTGAATGCCCCGACCATCATAGCTGAGAACAACCTATTAATAAGTTTAATTGTTTTAATAAACAATTTGGCGCCACTCGGGATTAACACACCCCTATATAAGAACAGGTAAGGTTACTGCTGTGTTGTACTGGTAATCATAACATCGCTACGGACATCAGCGCAAAATAGATGTAACAACCCCAGTGCGAGACGAACGCACTAAAACAGACAATACCGTCTACACACGTCATTACAGAGACACACCAAACTAAACGTTACAGTACTGCATCAAGTTCTGTCGGAAACTAGGGGATATCCAAGGAAAAACCATTTGAAATATTCAGCAGGCTTTCAGCGATGATGCAATTGGATTTATATAATAATCAGTGGTACAGCCATTTCAAAGATGGCCACTTATCTGTGAAGAGTGACCAGGTATCTGGGAGACCATCGACAAGCTAAAATGCTGCCGTTATTGAGAAAGTGCGGACACTGATCATGGAGGACCTTTGTTTGGCGCTTTGGGAAATTTTCGATATGGTTGGGATCAGCATTGGTTCTGCAGACAGTATTTGGGCATACACAGAGTGGCTTCAAAATATGTGCCCAAACTGCTTTCACCAGAACTGAGTCAACTACATGTTTAGGTCTCAGCAGACATGCTGCAGAGCACCAACAGGGATCGTGAGTTTCTGTAGACTGTGCTGGTGACAAGTGTATGAGTATGACCTGAAAAGTAAGGTCCAGTTGTCACAATGGAAGCATCCAAGTTTCCTGAGGGTCAAAAAAGCACTACAGGTTTGGAGCAGGGTGAATGTGATTCTGGTTGCTTTTTTCGGCTACCAGGGCATAGGACATCATGAGTACACACCAGAAGGCCAGACCATCAATAAGGAATACAATCGAGAATGTCTCCATTGTGTTCGTGACGCAGTTCAACACAAAAGATCAGAGCTGTCGGGCGCAGGGAACTGCCAGCTGCACCATAACAATCCTCCACCTTGTTCAGCATACCTGATCCAGACTTTCCTGACTAACCATAGCATTCTACAGGTTCATCAGATTCCTTACCTTCCTGGCATGGCTCCTTGTGATTTCTGGCTGTTCCTGAAGATGAAGAATGCCCTAAAATGATCCTGTTTTGAGAGTCACAAGGAAATAACGCAAAATGTATCGGCACAGCTGGACGCTATCCCAAAAGAAGCCATCCAGCACTGCCTCTAGTGATGGAATGATCGTTGCACTAAATGTGTGGAATCACAAGGGGCCTACTTTGAAGTATTGTAATCAATCAGATATAGAATCTTTTTTCGCAGCCCAAGGTCAGATATTGTTTGTACAGACCTCGTATAGTCCCTGTATCAAGTGCACATAATCTTTGCAAAATTTTGACTTGCCTTAATGTTCACGCTTGTTACAAATTTAATAATAATACACTACATATTGGTCACACTCACTTATACTGTTTCTGTTCTCAGCTTAATCCTGGTGTAAACAAATAGGCGTGGTGCACCTGAAACACGCTATTTGCTACTTGAATTAGAGGCTTGTCACACTGACAGAAGAAGTACAGACAGGGTACATAGGTATAGCATTGATACTGTATGAACAGATGTAAATTGTAATAATTTGTGTGACAGTGTCAGACCGACAGTGAAATACGAGGTGTGTTCATAAAAAGACCAAACTTTTTGAGTAACACATCAACCCGCACAAACGACGCGCCGCGACTTTGTGCACACCTAGCATTAGTTTTTGACAATAAACTGCCACTTATTGTGTTCCGCTATTAGCAGTAGTCTTTGAGGTATATCACATTGAATGGGGACGTGCACACGCTGGCCCGCGGATTAGTGACAAAGCGATTAAGAAAGACCGCGAGAACAACGTGTGCGTATGAAATTTTGCAGCAAAACTGGGTTAAAACGTTTCAGAGACATTCTGGTTTTCAATTAAGCATACGCGGAAGCCTGTGTGAGGCGAACGATTAGTTTAAGAATTTTTAAAGAGGGAAAACAATGGTCGGTGCAGATCAAAGCGATATCAAAGATCATGGGAAGAGAGCTCATGTGGTAATTGTAAATCATCGTTTAAATGCTGATGCTTTCTGACAGAATCCATTTAAGATCGTAAAATTAAATTTTGATAGAAAAATTTAAATGTATCGTATCACTGAAAAATTCTTACTGTGTTTGTTGACGACGATCAGAAAGAGACCCGTTTTGAAATCGGTCAACAACTGCATACCAATGCAAATTGTAATGAAAACTTTGGAAGACAATGGAAATAGCTCTGTAAAGATTTTACGAAGTCAGCAGCAAAATTTTATACACACACGTTATAAATCTGCCGGACGGTGTGTGCTCGTGCCCACTACAGCGCTTGTAGCTCGAAGACTGAAGATCGTGACGGGACAGAGAAAACGGCATTCAGGCATATAAACCTGTCGCTAGCAGCACTTAATTCTGCAGCTCGCTCTATGCGCTAGTTGACGTGCTACACAAATAGTTCGGTCTTTTTTTGAACACACCTCGTATTTTATAACACCAGTTAATGGGTTTTTTATTAACCGTTTAAATAGGGCAATAAACAAGAAAGTAAAGTTTATTTAAAACGAAACTAGAAGCTGTGATAATTACCAGTGTACTGAATACTATCAGTTACTGTCAGAGAGTAATTCAGTGCCTTCGATATCTGTGTTGGAAATTGTATCATCACTTGAGTTAGCGTTATTGATTAGATTGTCCACTGTCCACAGTGATGTTGGTAATCTGGGCCAGTTACCATAGCTTATCGTCTTCCTTGATTATATGCTGCATACAATGATTTCACTTGTCCGCCGTTGTTTCATTTACCGCCTTCTCAGTAAATGGTTTTATATCAAGCAGCTAATGTTGTGTTGTGACGGGCAACACATCCTTTCAACTGGCTCCACATTAATTCAGTACGATTCAGAATACAGTGATAAAGAGGAAGTCTTAAAACGATGTGGTGCCCTGAATTAAGTGGCAAGATAACTCTCACATGACTATACAGACATGTGTGTAAACAGTGTCAACGCCCCTGACCAATAGCGTTTTAGATTTGCCATGTGGTTTTGTTTACATCAGGATTGAACTAAGAATGGAAAGACTATGCACTACTTGGAACTGACAGATTGATGACATGGGGAATGCATAACCGCATACAGCAAGTGATATTGACTTATTGTGATAGATGCATCACGTATTAGTATTCGTGAGCAACCTCTGGAATAAAAAAATCTTATCATTGAATATTATCAAAAGTACTTCTTTGATCAGTGACAAATGGGGTTATCACTTATTCTTCAAAAGTGCATTTTTTGATAGGCCTTGTCTCTGCTGAACAATTGATTTAGGTTATGTACATTATGAAAGTTGTTAATCAGATATTTTAAATTGATTAGAGGGATGGTGAATTATAATTCTGAAAATATCATAGATCTTATTTAGATATATATTTTTTTAATATAACATCTATATTCACAACAGTAAAACTTCTACGGTTGAACTCAACTTCAGGAACATTATTTTCCAGGCTGTTGGGCCTTGGTCCTCCTCTTTATAGAAAGTCAGTCGGAGGAGGAGTAGAACAGTAAACAGAATACCAATTGGAGATGATTGCCGCACCCCAACAGCCCAGAAAATAATTTTAATAACATTTATGTCTCTGTTTATTGCATGGCCTTCATAAGTTAACAGTATTTATTATAAAATTTCAATTACAGTATTTGACAGTTTTTCAATATTAGATAGAGAAGAAGCTTGTAAACAAGCGAAAGCTGGCTCTGGCTCACTTAAAATTTAATTTAAGTGTTATCTAAAAACATAGTGTTCCAAAGTTGAAATGTGTATTACACTGTAGCTGACACATGGGCAAGATAATCTTCAAGAATTTAATAGCATTTCTTTCAATATAAAATGGATTTTTAAATCTTATGATTGCAGAAACTTCTTACATACAATGTGAAGACAAGAATAACCGCAAGAGCTGCATTGGAACATCCATACTTTAACGGGACGAAGGAACTGCTGCCCTCTTGCTCAGCCAATGTTTACTATTAGTCAGGTTATGTAGATGTCACCAAAGTGGTAATCAACAATCAGTACAAAGCATAACAGTGTTCAGTATTGAGAAGGCTGTGGAATTTGTAAATTATATATTACACAGGAGATTTTTATATACAATTTCTTTTTAAACTACAGGAAAGACCTGAAAAAACTTGCTATATTTTTACATTGTCAGAACTATCTTTTGATACCCAAAGGTATACAAGCATGTTCATCACAATATCTGAATATGATACACTACTAAACTCTTTTTCAATGTCAGTTAGTCAGCCAACAAATTGTATATAAGATACAAAAGAAAATTTTTTTAATTGACTTTATTTTAGTTTGGGGGGGATTTTTGTTTAAATTTATCGATATGTTACTATTATCAGTGAGAATAATAGCATCCATTTCTGGCATGGACAAGTGCATATTTTGAGATTCAACCATTTTGACAACCCAGTAACACATACAGAAAATAAAAAAATACAATGGTAATGAAATTTAATGTTGCTGTAGTCTAACTAACATGTGTGGAAAAATATACACTGACAATTGTCACACTATTGTTCATAAAACACACCAATGTGAGTAAAACACACACACTGACAGTAAATACACACATAGACAACTATAAAAAACCTTTAAGTTGAGAAAATCAGTTGAGCAACTGTTTTGAGAACAGTTTAGCCAAACGCTACCTGTGTATTTCATTAATGGCTATAGTGGTCATTTATTTGTATTATTATTATTATTCCATTGAAGTTTCCATAGCTGTAACTCTTTTGCTTGTAGACAACCTCTCGCTTGCTAATATCACTCTGAAAGTCATTGAGTGATTCTCAGAGGACTCAATCTTACGTAGGTCTTTTAACCTCACATGTTTTTAATTGCTTAAAAAGCGATACATCGACCATGACATTACTTGAAGAGCCTTGATACCATGGCCATACAAAACTTCAGTGGTTTTTCAAATGCTTTCCTCTTCAGCATTCTATAAATGATGCCACTGACAAAGTCTGGAGAAACTGAGTAAATATGTTTGCACAAGTATTCCTCGAATAATAAAATAGATACCACATCCTAAGTGGCAGACATCTTTAAATTGTTTCAAGACAGTCATTAATGTAGATTAGAGTGAGGCATTATAAAGTACCATATATCTCTACAAAGTGTAGTAATGGTTAAAAAATACAAATTACTTTGTATAGGTTGAATTTTTTAAGTCTCTGAATTATATAATTGATTTTAAATTCTATGTTGTTTTCTATTATTTTTCATATTAAAAAATACATATTTAGATATATTAGTTGATATAATATTTATTATCAATCTTTATAGTGTTTTGAGTTTTATAAAATTTTAGATCGTTTTTACCATTTTGACTTCCTAATTTGAGTGTACAGCAAAAGCTCAGAAACTTTCTGGAAAAAAGATTGTGTTAAAAAATAAAAAGAATATTTGTTTAGTATATAAAAATTAAACAAAATATATGTCACACATATAGGAAAAATTTGTTTCCCTCCATTCATTGCAGTACTATCGATAAGCACCATTGAGCCTTTCAGCTCATCTTCAGATCAGAAGCAGAATCACACTAACATAATACTGTGTGATACCTATATTTCTACGCCATATGAAGGGTGTACACAATTTGTGAAACAGATACTCAACCCTTGGGCACAGACTGCCTATCACAAATGAGCAGGGTTAACATCCCGTATCAATATTTTTTAATAATTTCTCATTTATTCCAAACACATTACTGTCAACATTATAATCTAAAATATACAGTGGCGTATTTATGGGGGGAGGATGAATGGGACTGTAGGGTGCTGGAGAATTAGCATCCCCTTTACCTTTGATGATAAGGACCAGCCTTGCCCTTTTCCAACATGAACAGAAAACTCCTGGCCTGAGACAAATGTTAAACATGCGCAGCAACAGTTGCGGGTGAGTCCGCACCACAGCTTTCAGCACCTCTGCTGGTATGTCATCAAGCCCAGGTGCCATTTAGTTTGTAGACAGTCTACTGCTAGTATCAGTTTGTCTTCACTGAATATCGGGATCTCTGTGGGCTCTAACGTTTCACGATCTATTTCCTTCACCGGGTGAGATGGGAAAAGGGCATCTACAATGTTTTGCGTTCTCTCCACATCCTGTGGGCCTTCCTGCCCAAAATTTCTGAGCTTGCAGGTTACAATTTTATATTCTAGTCCCCAAGGTCTGTTCACCTCTTCTCAAATGCTTTCCAACAAAGTTCCTGTTGCTGTCTAATAGTTTTGCGCAAGTCCTTTTTTGTTGCCTTATGGTCTGGTGTTCTGAGGTCAGCTTCTCTCCCTCTTCTTCTTGCCTGTTGAGCTTTCCGCCTCAGCCTGAAGCATTTCTTTCTGAGAGTAGCGATTCCTTCCATCCACCAGTAGACCAGGTACCTATTGTTTCGAGGTATTTGCATGGGCATAGATTCATCACACGCCTGTTGTATCAGCCCCATCACAGCCTCTACCACAACCTCTGCAACATTCCAGTTATCTGATACCTTCAGAGCCTCCTCAATCTCATTCTGACCCTCTTAATATAATAATAATAATAATAACAATTATAATGGTTACAGGAGGGGACTAATGGGACCAGACCCCTCCCAGAGAGTCGAAAAAAGTTGACGAATTTTGTTAATCTCTGAATTTTTAGCCCATTTAATTATTTTTTCAGCTGTGTACACTAATATAGTAGTAATTATTTTTTACAAACAGGTTTATTACACAGCATTAGCATATATGTTTGAAATATGAAGTATAGGAAAATGAATTCAGTCAATAAATACCTTATAAACAAAGCTTCCCTAATGTGTATTTTTATTGTGCTGTTATCGTGTACATTAATGCAATAGATTTCAGCCACTTTAAACATAGTAATGTTGTTTAGTATTATCTTCGTTTGCAGTAGCGGCTCATATAGGGAGGGCGCAGCCCTCCCACTAAATTTGCAAATTAAACTTGTCAATAATATAACTATAATGTGTAGTATCCTTATGACTAATAGCGATCACCCGATGTTTTCAGCATGGTCCCGCAGCCGGACGCTTTCGCTGTCGCCCTCCCTGCATAGGTGGGTCTTGCGGCGAGCGGAGCAAGAGGACGTGTACACATGTCTATGCTTTTAAATCAGCAGCAGCCATTATAGGAGGGGCTCTGCCCGCTGTCTAATTTAGCGGCTCTTTTCATAGAGAAGTTCTTTTCACTCAGTAAAGCGAACCAGTTCTTTGAATCAGTTCACAAGCGGATCGCCCATCTCTATAGAGAACCGTTCGGCAACTTTGAGTTATTTGACAGACTAAACAGTAGATTTTGACGCCATATCCTTACGAGAGTGATTTACGAACCTATGAATGTAAGCAAATACACGTATGAGTTTTTGAAAACTAGACATTCGTTGGTAGAAGTCAGTGAATCTTTCTGGAGAAGTGACCACAAGAGTTGTGACCGGAACAGGTTTCAATTCAGGAATCTCCAAGTAGACCTTTCTACTGCAGACAAGCAGAGGCCAAGACTTAGATGACACGTGAAATTGCGGTGGTCCCTTCCACCACAGTCCTGAGTTTTGAAGCGTGGCCGCAGTGCATCCACGGGAACCCACATCAGCCGGATTACTGTGCGTAGGAATGTGAGCCCAACATTTAAGTGCGGCGAGTTCCAGGATGGTCACCACTCGATTAGCAACATACGTTTTGAGTTTGTAGGATGGCATATTAAGCCAATCCAATACAGTACTAGCATCAGTGTACAGTCGAATTTCCTGTGCAGCAGTGGCGGCTCATATAGGGAGAGCAAAAGGGCGCAGCCCTCCCACTAAATTTGCAAATTAAACTTGTCAATAATATAACTATAATGTGTAGTATCCTTATGTGAAAGATATTTTTGGGGCGACTAATAGCGATCACCCGATGTTTTCAGCATGGTCCCGCAGCCGGACGCTTTCGCTGTCGCCCTCCCTGCATAGGTGGGTCTTGCGGCGAGCGGAGCAAGAGGACGTGTACACATGTCTATGCTTTTATATCAGCAGCAGCCATTATAGGAGGGGCTCTGCCCGCTGTCTAATTTAGCGGCTCTTTTCATAGAGAAGTTCTTTTCACTCAGTAAAGCGAACCAGTTCTTTGAATCAGTTCACGAGCGGATCGCCCATCTCTATGGAGAACCGGAGCGTTGTTCAAAACTTCTCTGTTGCTGTTTAAGGGCATATATTTTCTCTTGTGTTTTATATAGTTTTGATTGTGTTCTTGCTGTATTTTTTGTGTAAACGTAATGTTCTAATAATTTATTCTTTATTAGGCAGTGTATTCTGTGTAAGATAGTGTTTTTGTCGAACCTTGTGTACATAAACGTGTAACTTATTCTGTGTAGGCCTGAGCCTGTGTGTTCTGTGCGTATTTGTTAGAAACAAATAGGGTAGGAAACAAATATATTTTATTTAGCAATGCATGCATTTAATAACATAATTTACTAAGTATTTAAGTTTAGGAACGTGAACTGCTTAGGGTTATAAATAATTTCATTTTCAAACACTGTTTAAATATTGGTAGTTTCCAAGGTAGGTTTTTGATATTAACAATACTTTTAGTAGTAAAGCAAAAGGTTCAATTTTACAATTATTTTATGATAATACCAATAATTTAGTTTCTACTGGTGACTTTTGTTACATATGGGTCCAACAAAATTTACCCCCCCCCCAGTCAAAAACATTACCAGCCGCCACTGTTCGTTTGTATGAAGCCAACCCAACTTCAGACCCCCCCCGCCCTTTGCAAATTCTAGATATGCCACTGAAAATATATCCTCATTTTCAAAATTAGTTTTAATATTCATATATTATTTAAACCTGTCTATCTTTTTTGTTTAATATGTCTAATTACTCTACAAGTTTTTGATCAGCTGTATTATTAATTGTCTTCACAATTTTATAATTTCCTACTGGGCTGATAATGTGGTTCAAATTTATACTAGCTGGGATTGATACTGGTGCAGTTGTTTATAAAACTGTGTACACACTCAGTAAGGGAAAGAAATGTAGGTAGAATATAGTATTATTATGGTATTGTTATTTTATTTCCTACCTGAAGATGAGATGAGAGCTTTGAAAGCACTTATCAGTAGCATTACGAATAACAGGAATGCAACGAGTAGTTTCTACACTTGTGAAAAATGAAAAAGATTGCACACACGTTGGATGCTGACTGAATGACTCTCATACACTGTTAAATCATTGGGTAGTAATTTACCTTTCTCCCTTATTAGCTTCATGAATTTTGTGGTCAACATAAATCTGACACACACACACACACACACACACACACACACACACACACACACACACACACACACACACACACACACACACACACACACACACACACACACACACACACACACACACACACACACACACACACACACACACACACACACACACACACACACACACACACACACACACACACACACACACACACACACACACACACACACACACACACACACACACACACACACACACACACACACTGTAATTCAGCAAGCAAACTGTGTAGCAAGTTAAAATGAAACATACGATTAACTTTCAAAACGGTGTTGATTTTGGTAGATTCATCTTTTAAACAGTTACTGGTCTTTCCTATAGTTTTAACGTATTGAAATGGTCAAAGTTCCTTGTAGCACAGCTGAGAAATTCTCACGTACTGATATAATTTTCAGTTGTTTATATTATAAGATGTTTGTAAAGTTTATAATATATACTATGTATGTTGGTAGGTCAGAGACCACTTGGCCTTAACTGTATTTTTAAATTATAATGGGGTAAACCATTGAATTTACCAAACTTACCGTGTTAAAAATATACTCCCACACAAAACAACAACAGCACTATTCTGAAATATTTCACGGTCACAAACAGATTCTTGAGTCATTGAGAAATGGTGGTTCACAGAATCTGCACAGTCAAAGTGAAACTTCTTTTGTTACCTATCATTATGACTACATTAAATTTATTATGTTTTTCATACTTGAAGGTGTATATAGGATGTACTGGTAGTCTGTAATTGAATTAGAAGAATTAATTTATAAAATTTAAAACACTGAAGCTATATTACATGTAAAAGTTTTAATTGTAACTGACCTTCATTCACTAATCTGTTTTACGCTCTATACTCTCGTGATTGTTCTGTGGTGATTTTAACTGAGGACTTCATTCAGTTAAATTAATTTATGCACGATATTCACAGCTTGTTCCACAGGAGTCTTTTGAGATTCTTTTATTAAGCAACTGAACATTATGATTTGAATTTTTCGTATGTGCTTAGATTGGGCAGAATATTTTTTGATTGTGCATTTATCAGCACAAGGACTTCTATTTTTTTTGTAAACAACACTGAAGTGTATAGAAGCATTGGGGTACTGTAACTTGGCAATTTTACCAACACAGTATAATTCCAACGTTTCAGGTTAAAACACTTTGATTATAATTACCACTTTTACATTCTACTGGTTGAACTCATATAAAATATTTAACATACTATTGTTTATTTAGTCTTGCTTAATAATTTTTTTGTGGGTTTATGTTATCGTGGAGACACATTTTCAGTTAAGGTCTTAGATACGATACCTTGTCTTCACCTTCAACATTCTATTCTGTTTCAGGTATTTTTCTTCTCGTAATAATCCATGAAATGGCGTTTTTAATCCATTAATTTTTTAAAAATATTTGTTTTGTTTTTTAAAAAATTACACCACTTGGATTTTACTACTTCTCTAATATTGTTATGTATTCATTCCACTGCACATTCTTTGCATGCAAAATTACAACTTAGATTTCATATGGTACACAATGATTTAAAAGAGGTTTCAGTTAAAAAAAAAGAGGGGACAGTAGTGGTGACTAAAAAAACTTTTTATTTACACTAAAAACTCGTTTATCCAAAAATCTGGTTTATCCGAAACAATTTTTAGTAAATTTTAAAAATACACAAAAGCATTTTCCTGTCGTTATAATCTACATTTAATAGCGTAGACAAGCGATTCCACATGATATAAAGTAGAAAGTCAATAATCAGAACTAATTGGGATAAGGGGTACTCCGAATTATCGATTTGTTTGGATTTTCAAACATAAAGTATTATGTTCATATATTGTAAACAGAAAGTACTGTATACGGTTATGTATTATAAGAGTACATTTCTGTTTCCTTTTACAAGCTGAAGGTGACACAATACACAGTTCACGTTTTATAGTTCATTGTATCATGTTCACTGTAACTTTTAAGTTATTATTATTCAATAAAGTTACTGTACTTATATATGTATTATTATTTAAATAGAAGTTTCAGTTTATCCGAAACGGGTGCGGTCCCATGAAATTTGGATAAACGAGTTTTTAGTGTACCTTTTTCTCAAAATTAGCCTATTCACGTGTTTGCTGGTTGCTATTGGGAAATTTAGTGACAGGCAATGACTTGTAAAGAGAGGGATTACCTTTAGCTGAATGCTTTGTGTAAAACTGGGGGAATGTTACATATGTTGAGGCTTGGTAGATCTCTACATTTAGTTATCTGCTGTTGTAAGAAGATGGAAATTGGCCCATTGGTTTTACGTTCATATTGTCCCTTGTAGAAAATAATATGCACTATGTAATGGCCTAGTCTTGTGTCTGGGATTCGTGTTAATAGGTTGAAGTCCTCTACTGTATATTAAATCAAATTTGGTAACTTTGATGGGTTTCCGTATGATAATATTTATATACAAAAATAAATAAACATTCTTATTGCATGATAAGCACAAGTTATATATGATGTAATTCCATACAATTTATTGTAAGAAAAAATAAGTACAATTTGTAAGCTTTATAAATTTGTGATTTTACTGTCTCAGTATTTTTTTTTTGCATAAAAGTTTTATACTGAGAAACATAGCAATACCTGATGTGATAAGTGTATTGTTTTGTGAACACTTTGATCATGTATATTCATTTATAAATATACTGTTTTTTCTGTCACTTGTTTTCTGTAGTTATTATCACCACTATCATCAAGCCTCTGTGATGCACAGCATCTAACACGTGTACCATTTCGTTACGAATTTTCATTGGCACGAGACTTTTTT
Source organism: Magicicada septendecula (assembly GCA_034769895.1). Classification (NCBI taxonomy): domain Eukaryota; kingdom Metazoa; phylum Arthropoda; class Insecta; order Hemiptera; family Cicadidae; genus Magicicada; species Magicicada septendecula. The sequence goes on along the minus strand of CM068367.1, from coordinate 1,373,974,798 downwards.
TTAACAAAGAATTCAATGGATGTTTGATATTACTCGTTTTACTTCCATGTTCCATAAGGAAATGGAAGTAAGGTAATGGCAAAAAAATCGTATTCGAGATAAGGGCTGATTCTGATACTGTATATGTTTTTCAGAAAAAAATTACTTCATCCCACCCAGACATGCTGACTTTCCTTACATATGGTTGTATCTAGGCTTCTAGAACAATATGATGCCCTAAGACTTTTTTTTATTGATGTCATGGGTAATGTTAGACTTTTGGCAAACAACACAATTTTGCAGAAATTAAATGATGGTGAAACCAAATTTTTTCTCCAGTTTCTTGATTTTGTCTTGCCAATCTTTACCTCCTTAAATCTAAAGATACAATCAGAAACCCCTCAAATCCACACCATTTACCGTAATGTTGAGGGAATGCTGAAAATAATATTAGACTGCTACATGAAGGAGGATTACCTAGAAAAACCCCCTTGAAGGATGTTCAGTATCAAAATCCTTCTCATTTTAAGCCTCTTGATGAACTGTACTTAGATGCGAAAGTTTTGCTGAATACTGAAACAAATAAGAATTTAACTAGTGAACAAATGACACTTCGATGTTTAGAGTTCTTTATTGAATGTGTCCAACAGATTTTTAAAAGATTTCCTTTCGCAGATACCGTAATGAAAGATGTGGAGGCTCTTGACCCTAGTTGTGTTAGAAGCAAGAAAATTTCATCTATTGCCACTCTGGCGCCAACATTTCCGAACTTAGTGAGAGATATTCAGGAACTTGACACTGAGTGAAGGATACTGAGAAACATAGAGGTAGACATAGACAGTGAAAATCCAACAGAATTTTGGAATTCCGTGCGTAATGTGAAAAAGGAGGATGGTTCACCTATGTTTCCGAAGCTGTCTACCTTTATGCGGTCACTTCTGTGTTTACCCCATTCATCCGACAGTGTTGAGAGAGTATTTTCTACTATAAACCGTACGAAAACTAAAATCAGAAGTAGGCTGAGCACCCAAACGATCTTCGGGCTTCTGCATACCAAAAGAAATATAAAATCTGCATCCTGCTATGATTTCAAAGTTGGCGCGGAGTTTACAAGTTTGATGAACAACAGTATCTACATGACTGGCGGGGATGAAGACGTGGGGTAGGAGGAGGTTTAGAATATAAGACAACGTTGGTAAGTGAAAAATATTTGGGATAATAATTATACTGTATATATTCTTTTCATTTAAGCTTACTACATTTTCTTGAGATTTGTCAAAACAACTTCCAAAATTTTTGGCTATCTTCCGAAATTTTCATGTAAAATCTTCCGAAAAATTTTGTTTACACCTGGCAACACCATGTTAGTAGTTCACGTGTTTGCTTCGCTCTCGCAGGCCTGCCCTTTTTTTCGTATGTAACTTTTTCCGCAAATACGGCAAACGGTTCAAACCTCATGCAGAAGTTCGGAAAATCGCGAATGTGCGAACTGTTCGTCAAAATCGCAGTTTCTCTACATCAACTACAACGACAAGCAGCTTCAGCTATATGCGGTCTTACAGCCTACAAGAGTACTTTCCATCAAGCCACAGGTACTGTACGTAATTTGTCTTTCATCAGTGTAAATGGCAATTTCTGGGAGGGAATTTACAACTTCCACAACAATTCCAGCAATTGACCAAGTTTAGTTGGGGTTAATAACCTGAATTCTCCCTTCCTAATGAACCAGCTTTTATCAGAGCCTATAATTAATTCCGATAATTATTATGGTCCTCCGGCCTGGATTGTTCAAATAGCGGATGGTTCAAATTCGCAGTGTCGTTTTGTTTTTTTTCTGTAATCATAAAACCTTGTGAAACGTGGTCGGACGAACTGTTACTACCGCTCATTTCGTCGGTTACCGGTAACGGTTATTTTTTGCAACTACTCTCGTATGTCTCCATGTAAATAGTGTACGGTAATTGTTATTAGTGTCAAGTAACTGTTATTTCATAAGGTACATTTCATAACTGTTCTTTTCCTTGTTTTGTTGGCAGAAAACTATCGCGACATTCCCATTACATCACCAGACACTGTGACTCCGTATCTCCCTCCTATATCCCCCCTGTGTTTACGTATAACTCACGTATCCACCACGTTCACCTGCATTCTTTTCGCCCGGCAGCCAGTCCACATGCAAAAATACATTCAGCCATCTGTACTACTGTTCAAATGCATCATGCACATTATACTGAAAAAAGTCATCTTGTCTAATATTCGTCTTCTCCGCAATAAATTGTTCAACAATCATTCAACATGACCGGTAAAAAAGACACATTACTACGTGCAAATGCAGTTTATTTTGCCAAATGCAAATGTATTCTAAATATGCTACAGACCTTTGCAACTTCAAAGGGACATAATTTAGATGGGAAAACGTACGAAATCGCACTTAAATTATACAACGACTTTTCAGATGCAATCAAAAAAATTGAAATAAATAATATTTCCTTACAAGAAAAGGATTCAACTGATGTACTTGACATTTCAAAAGAATGTGATGAGCTGTTCAGTCTCCTCACACTGGACAATTCAGCTGAACAAAAGCCTGTCATACAGGCACATGGTTCCTTTAAAGTGCCCAAAATTTCACTGCCTGTTTTCTCTGGTGAACCTAATCAATGGATTAATTTTAAAAATTTGTTTGATTCATCTGTTCACAATTCATCTGTTTTCACACCATGTCAAAAACTTCAATGTTTGCGTACGCACTTGTCAGGTCATGCATTGTCCTTAGTTGAAACATTACCAATTACTGATGTAAATTACCAAACAACGTATGACATTTTATGTAATAGATACAGTAACAAGAGGTCTGCTGCAAATCATTATTATGCTTTGATGAAAAATTATCAAATAAAGGAAAATAGCCATGACAACTTAAAACATTACCTGTCAACCTTTCAGTCATCCGTCAATGCCTTGCTCAGCTTTGACATAAACATGCAAGATTTTCTCCTGTTGCAGCTCGCTTTACACAAATTGCCTTCTGACGTCCATATGCTGTATGAACAAAAAACAAACAGAGGATGATAATCAAATTCCTACCTTTCGGATTTGATAAAATTTATCACCAACTTAGAAAGGTCATACGAAATCATCCAGGCTGAATCTCCTCCTAGGTCGCCTCCCAGTACACCACCTGTCAATAGGCGATCGTTTCCCGGCACAAGTGGTTTCAACGGCACACCTAACCAGGCAAAATTTGTAAATAAATCTGCAAAGACTCTGTTAGTTCAAACCTCTCAGGAAGCTCGACCCAACACTACCTGTTTCCATTGCAATGGCAATCACAAAATATTCAATTGTGAAAAGTTTCAACAACTGCCTGTTGACTCTCGTTACAATGTACTTCGTCAGCACAAATGATGCTTTGCTTGTTTTTCCACTCATCCTCGTGCAAATTGTACTTCAAACAAAAGTTGTCGAACATGTAACAGTAAAAGCCACAACACTATGCTTTGTCAGGCAAATGTTCAAAGCTCGTCTGTCAATTTAACGCCAAGTAGTGTGCAAACGGGCGCACCCGGACCTGTTTTGTCACCATCAAGCTCTGCCAACAGTCAGAATGCAACTTTCGCTTGTCACGCCTCAACCGTCGATACTGTTTCAAAAATTGTGTTACTCGGCACAGCAAAAGTATTAGTAAAGGATGCATATGGTCAGTGCCAGGAAATTCGAGCTGTTCTCGATTCTGGCAGTCAACGCAGCATAATCACCACAGATTGTGCTGCACGTCTTGCTTTTAAACAATGCCCTGTTGACTTCACACTCACTGGTATAAATTCTCAAGTGAACAAGGCTACTTTCGCTGTAGATCTCAGTCTTCGGTCTTGAGACGCTCGTCAACGTCCAATTCATGTACAGTCTGTAGTCATGGATCGCATCACTAGTGAACTGCCTTCCATTAATCTCCACAAGGATGTAGCTGCCCTATTCTCAGGCCTGCAACTTGCTGACCCTGATTTTTATCGCCCTGCCAAGGTCGACCTACTCATTGGAAGCGACGTGTATCCATATTGCCTGTCAGATGGCCCACGCTCCGTAATCAAAGGCAATCCTTCTGCTATATCTACCATGTTCGGATATGTCCTAGTCGGCACTGTAGTCAATCGCCAATCATTCTCATCACGTCAAGCATCGTCCACCACCTTGTTCTCAACTCTGAACGATAGGGTTGATCTCCAACTTAAACGGTTTTGGGAAATAGAGGAAGCTGAAACACCCAAATCTATATCTCCTCAAGACCAATACTGTGAAGACTTGTTTGTTCAAACCACGACGAGAGTACAGGGCAGGCGGTACATGGTTTCACTGCCAGTTGCTACTGAAATTGGATCGAATCGTCCAGCCGCTGTTGGTTCCTTTCTTAACTTGGAACATCGTCTTTCAAAAAACCCCGAAGTGCAGGACAAGTATAACAATTTCATGCAGGAATACTTGGACCTGTCTGTTGCGCATACTCCGTCTTCGTACATAATTCCAAACCATTGTGTATTCAAAAGGCACGATCCTCACGCAAAAATCCGGGTCGTGTTTAATGCCAGTTCTCCAGATCACACTGGTGTGTCACCCAACGAACGTCTTCTTGCAGGTCCAAAGCTTCAAAGTGACCTTCAATACATATTGATATCATTCAGTACTCACAAATTTGTCATCACCGCAGACTGTTGTCAGAAATATCGTCAAATCATACTTCGTCCGGAAGATTGACATCTCCAACATATCTTTTGGCACAGCGATTCATCTCAACCTCTCCAAGAATATGAGTTAGCTACTGTAACATATGGACTAAAACCGTCAGCGTATTTAGCTCAACGTTCTTTAAAACTACTGATTTCAGATGAAGGCTCATCTTTCCCACGCGCCGCATATGCACTCGCACATCATACCTTTGTAGACGACCTAGTCACTGGTACTGACACCTTTGAGGAAGCTGTTCATCTCATAAAGGAGCTAAATTCAATGTTGTCACTCTCGGGATTTGAGCTAAGAAAGTGGACGTCAAACAACCCAGCACTGATAGCCCAATTTCCTCCAGAACACCTGGAAAATCCTTTAATTTTTTCTGATGAAAACCAAACCGTAAAAATTCTTGGTATTCGTTGGTGTCCATCTTCTGATACCTTTTCGTATAACTATATTCCTATTATATATATTGTAACGTAACAAAGTTAAGGTCACAAACGTTACATAAACACTTTGTCCATAGAAACTCAAACAATGCCCAAGGTATGCCATAATTAAGGTCATTAGGGCAAACCTCACCTATAAAAAATGTATTGATGACACCTAGTAAGGTTACTAGGTAATAAAATGGTAAAAGTGTATCTAAATATAAAATATGGAGTGATCAGTGTAAGATAAACTATAAACACTGTGTCTAAGGAGATGAGTTTACTGTGGATGAGTTTGAATATAATAGACTGTTTAATTAATATTTAATGTTTTATAAAGATGTACCTGTTGTTGTGCTTTATCATGATATTGTGTTTACATGATATTTATTTTGTGTTTTGTATGTAGCAGGTGTGAAGCCATTGCTTTAAGAAAGTATTAAGTAATGGATACTAATTTCATTCATGTTAAACTTGTATTTAAGTAATTAAATACAAGTGTATTTATTATATATGGTATCATGTTAAGTGAATTTACTTTGAATAATTAATGAAGATGTCTTAAAATAATATTTGTAAACTTGGCCAAGAAGACAATAATTGTTAATGAATTGTCAAGTGGTCATTATGATTATGTTAAAAACCAATGAAGGGTTCAATGATAAGCTAAATAATAATAATAAATTGAAATCAGGAAATTAAAATTGGAATAATTGGCCATTAGCCAGTGACTCTTTGAACAGTATGTCAGGTCAGAAAAATTAAATTAAAAACAAAAAATTATAACACATGTAATAAAACCAATAGGGCTAAATTTAGTATTTTGTAAAAGGAAAATAATACCTTTTAAAATAAGTTGATTAAGAAGAAAATGAAGTAAAATGTATATGGTTTAATAAGGCAGATTAAGTGAAAGTTTTATGTGATTTAATGTAATTATAATAAGGGAGTATTTTATTAAATAAGTGTAAGAATATTTCCTAATTACGGCTCTAGGATAACAAATATTATCCAATAACATAAGAGGAAGATGGTTGTTAGGGCAACAAAATGCAAGATATCTTGTTGATTTAAACATTCAATTGTTATATATGAACGAGGACAGTTCAGTCGTTATAAATCTCGAAAAAACCAAAAAAACTAATGAATAAAATTATTATCAATCCAAATTAATATATAATAACTGATTAAAAAGACGGATTGGACGACTTCCGAGACTATCACTTCGAGAATATAAAATACCTATCAACAAAATTCAAATCAAAAATCTAAAGAATAAATTAACTAAACCTACCGTCAAATGAGTAATAATGGACACAATAAATAAATGAAGATAACCCAGACCTGGAGAAGTCGAAGTGAATAAATACCATACAACAAAAAATAAAGAGAATTAAATTTACATACAGAACCTCACTTTTAACAACAGAGCAAGAACTTAATACTACACTAATTCCGTCGGGACCTGTGACCACCAGAAATGAAAAATCAGCGAAGATCAAGAACTGAACTTTCCATTACATCCTGGGACACTAACACCAACTTTTATTGAGAAGCTGGAGGTGGATATATTCAAGCAATTCTTCATCACTCGGCCATCTGTCATCATTAGTGGAACACTGTCTTAACGAGTATCTTGTAAGCGTTTGGTAAAAAAACCTGCTTATGTTAATACTGTATATAATAAGATTTTAAATTAAATTGTAATACCTAGTAACCTGAATTTGCATTACCTGACCTTACTAATAGTTAAAAGAACTACATGTACCCTGAGAAAAAAGACAAACTGAAAATTATAGTTTAATTGTAACATCTAAAACACGAGTTCAATAATAAGTCGATTCTGTATTGTGTGATCGATATGATGTATTAATAGCAGGAGAAAGCAACTGTTGGAATTTTAAAATTATATAAAATAAAGAACCCTTCTTGTATTTGACGATTTTGTGTTATTGTAGAATAATTATTGTATTTCGAATAGGGTGTATTTTACAGAGAAAGAAAGTGATAAAAGCATCAAGTGGAACGACTTAACCTATAATAACGGGTCAATCGCCAATAACAGCGCTCGTTTGCAGACAGCTGGTGAATACGGGAGAATAGAGAACTAACTTACTCTCTCCGCTCTCCGCTCTTTTCAATTTAGATAATACATACCGACTAGGGTTGGAGAAAAATACTGAATTATTCACTATAATAACTGTAATATAGCGTTTTTCTCTGGTAAAACACTTGATAACTACTTAACACAGGTCTATGATCAACAACCGAATAATATCAACCACTTAATAAATAATTTAACGTTGATTTGCAGGAAATCTCATCTACAGTAAAATATTACAGATTTACGCATTCCACAGTGGAGCTTTTGAACATTCTCAAATACAGAAAATACACACTAATAGTTAGATCACAAATTGACGCCGACAACGTGGGGCTTGATTAGGAGAGAGTTTCGAAGAGTATAAGGAGTCTATTATTAACATCTATAGTAATCTTTTATTTAGATTTTAATTTTACATATGAATTTGGTGCTTTAATCGTGCCCCACGTTGGGCGCCAAATCTATACAACGCTCCCTTTCTTCTAACACAATTATCTAATATTTGTGATGTTAGATAAAAAGTTACTTACCCGTGATATTACTTTACCTGGGCGCCAGAACAAATCCCAGATACAAATGACACGGTTTCAGCTTAGCTCAGCGCATGGAGACACTCTTTCTCAGGATTCGTTCAGTGATTGTGGTTTTCAAGGGGAATCGTTACAAATAACACTTTAAGATTTGCTTGATTATTATATTTAATGTTTTAATCAATGATTTATAAACTTTAAATTGTTAATGGCAGGACTTAATTATACCCTAACCTTATAATTATTGAGTGAGTGTGGAAAGTAATGATTAAGACGCTCAAATGACCTATAGCTCTTATCTGGTTTGATTAAGAGATTTCTATCTCCCAAACCAGTGCTAAAGAACAGGTCTGCAATAATTTGCACGTCCAATACTATACACCACTTTCCATTCAACACTCTTATACTATATTAAAGCTAATCTTATAGTTGAAATACAAAGTGTGCTTTTCTTAGTGTCCTTTTTAAAATTGTTTATTGTTTTATTATTTGTTTAGCGCTTATATCATTGATCAATGAATCTATTTCTTACTGTTTGATGCGTTGACCGAAGATAGGAATCCGTAGAGGTCCTCCTTTCAATGGTGTTGCACAGAAGAATGGATTGATCAATGATGTGGAAGATGCCCTGGCAATTACAGATGCTGTAGCCTTCTGTAGCACAGGTCCTTCACGGCTGATTGATTAATTAATTAACTAATTAATTAATTAACGGTTATTTTACGCAGCTAGTGTTATTGAATGTTGTTAATTCATCTACACTGCGGACTACTTCTCGATTTAGAACTTAAATTTGCACTGTTGTGTAATTTAAAAATTTGTGTAAGTGAATTATACATGTCTAGTGTGTTTAAGTACCGAACGAAGAGTTATGTTACCCCTTGCTTTTAGCTGGCGTCTGTTTTAAATACGGGCTGCTGATTGGTTGTACAAATAAATCATGCGTTTTTCCAGTTTTGACAATCTCGAACAAGTCGCTCAAACACTCCGTGACAGGTTCCAAATGGCAGAGAAATTCTTGTCAAAAGCGTACTTCCTGTATTTGCAAATCGATTGATTTCAGGTATTTGCAAATGTGTTTCCGAAGATCTGACCACAGAATATTGTTGCTTAGGTCTTTATTTGTGTGTGTGTGAAAACACCTTATTCCTATGTAGCATAATTCTCTCGTTATTCCTGTTGGCGTGCGTCATCCGTATAACTTCTTTATTTGTTAATTATATTAACTGAGCTTGCGGCTACTTATAAAGCTTTTCTTGCTGAATACAATGCTGTTTTCAGAATTGCCATATATTTACAACTTTTGAAGTTATCGCAGGTTGAACTGATAATTCGCTTTGAGTAAAATTACCTGTTTGAACTGGATTCTACTGTAGCGGCGACGTGGTTAGAGTGAGATGGCTGCGATTATACGGTCTCTCTCTATCTTACGGCGTTACGCTCGTACCGTCTATAGCTTTCATATAACGCTCTGATAGGACGCTATTATGAATCGTTATAATATATATATTGCAACTCTACTTATATGCGTTGTTGTTGTGTTGTGTTGTGTGTGAGTACCTACCTGCTGTTTGTTGAATATTTTAACGTCTACGGCTTTCTGCTGGAACTGGTTTACGTCCCTATCGATTCGCACGTCGCACGTCAGCGTGTGTGTGTGTGTGTGTTTCGTTCGAGTGGTAGTTCTGCTCGTCAGCTGTTCACCAATGATTTAGACGGCCTCTCTGTCGTATTCTTGAAGTCTGGTCTTGAAGTCTGGTGGATCTCTTGCGTGCTTATGACCACAGCTTGTAGTACACAATAAGCTTGGTTGTTGTAATGAAGAGTATCTCGCCTTTACGCAATAATTACGAGTTGTACAGTTGATCTGTATTTACTGTGTTCGTAATTATGTATGTTGACCACGTAGAGTCTTCTGATGAATCTTCACAACTATGGTTACGAGACGATCGAAGAATTACGTCTTGACTTCGCAAGTACTGGCAGAAGAGTGATGGTTCAGCCCGAAAACACCGCGCTGGTCGGGATTTCGTCAAATGATTTGATTGGCTGACACGCTCTCCCTACTACACAAAATTTGAATTCCCTTGGTCCGTGAGAATGAAGTTAGATTCCCACAGACGGAGAATTAATATTATTACTAATATTATTATCCGGCGGAACCAAATTGTCGGTCCGGATTTCCTGTGATAGTTTATTTTTGCAATATCTTGGTTGCAAACCAAGTTGTGCTAAATCTAAAATATACAATCTGTTGGGAATTATTATCTTTATAACATATTCAAATCTCATTAATGTAGCTCTATTTTTACAGAAGTTATTCAATTAAATTAATTAACTCTTTTATTTGTTAATTATATTGCGTAAAATTTGCACACGTTATTATTAATATTTCGGCAAACATTTTGGCTATCTTGGATTTCGCCTTAATTTATTAGTTTCTGAGATATTAATAATTAACAGTTTGGGTGTGGCTCTTCCTTGTACAGCGAGCTGATTACATAACGGCCACGTGTGCGTCGTTTTACAAAGCATTATTTTCATCGCTCCTACATACGAATGGAGTTTTGACTATTACAATTTATTTAAACATGATTCTAGTATACAGTTGACATATAACCCCAAATAATGGATATTTGGTGCTGTTATAATATATATATATATATATATATATATATATATATTGTACTGTTGATTTTTGTAGGTATTGTAATTAAGATCTGTTCCACGTAGGATCAGCCATTTATGTACTGTTGTAATTATTTATACGTATGGTAATGATTTAATAGTACATGTAAAGAAACTCTTTCTCTCAGGGTTAATGATTATTAAGTTATTTGCTCGTATTTACGATTGTATCTATTATTTTCTTTTCTTTAACCCAACCCAGATTCAGTTAATAGGTAGTATTTTGATAATTAACCATGTAAAAAATAACTAACATACTAATGTAACTTAACCGTCTCTGAATTCTTCCAGCTGCCACGGGTTCACTTCTGGTTGTTGTTTACCTTTCTTCAACAGCAATATTAAGCTTGGCAATCTGTTTCTTCACCCAAATTTCTTATTGCTGTCACCGCTGAATGCCGCTCTCCAGGACTACTGCAACACCGATGTCTCCTTGGAACACTTAATTATTCTTTAGGGTCACTTAAACTCTTCTCCAGTCCAAGATTTTCCTCTTCTGTCATCGTTCTATCAAGGATATTGTTATATTTTTCGTATTATTATTTATTTATTAGATATTATAATCAAACTCTGGTATCACTATTCAAAATCCTTTACTTTTTCTTTTCCACGTTACATTAACTTTATGATGTACAACTGTTATTTAATATAATTTAAGATTCTTCATGTAGCTACTATTAGATATTTAATTTTAGACTAATAATGTTTCTTTTATCAGATATAATTGAAGTCTAACTAATGATGTTATTTGTATTAAATATAATTGAAGACTAATACATTTCCTTCCTCACTATACAAAACAAATTCTTAACAATTTAACAATTTGCCACTATGATAATTCCCTAATTTATTTACATCTGTTTATCATATAACTATTAAAACATATATCATTTTTCAATTTCTTATTAAACATCTTTATTTTACCTCTAATATTCGTAATTCTATTGGTTATTTATTAAATTATAATTTTATTACTCTTTACTCTTCTTATAACATTCATTTCAAATTCATATATTATTTTCTGAACATATAACTAAATATGGTTTTACATCATATAGGAATCGACCTCTATGTTGATTGAGTAAGTCGATATTCCCAATGTTTTCTGTTTACATTCTAAAACATATGTTCCCTTTAATATTAATTTTGTATCTTTTTTCTTTTAAAATTGATTATTTACCTCTTATGTACTGTGTGCATTTTAACAGCAGTACATAATACCTTCCCTTATTTCATAATCTCAGATACAACTTGATATGATATTTTGAAATAATTAATTTCTTATCACAAACATGGTCGAACATTAGTATTGAAAACATCTGATTAATTCGCTAATTGTATATCACAAAATTCATTTCATAAATTGGTTTTTTCTTTTATTAACATAACAAGTATGGTTCATCACTATCAAGAATCACCGTATCTTACACACTCATTTATGGCTTAAAATAACATTAATCAAACCAACTGGTTTTACATAAAAAATAATAAGTATAAAATAACAATTGTGCCTAGTTTCATGGCTAAAAAACTCAAAAACATGAATAAAAACATTATCTTTTCTTTTAAATCTCACCTTCCCAATCCTGGTCATAAATTTCATGTGTTCCTAATTTCAGAATTATTTTTCTTTTACTTATATATATTTTTTAAATTATTTTTATTATAATATGGGTATCAGCTTTAGTGATATGATATAACTTTGTAAACCTAATAAAACTGTCCATGATAATCAATACATATTTAATACGTCTCCTACCACTAGTTGGGAATGGTCCACAAATGTCAACAAAAGTTGCTCTAACGCTCTCAATGCTTGATTATTTATCCACCTTCCCTCATATCTGACATTGGCTAACTTGACTTTTTAACAAATATCATATAGTAACTTAGCACATAAAAATTGATGTCGATTCTTCATACACTTTGGGTTATTCTATCATTTATTTGGTTACCTTTAATTATATTCCTGTTTTCATGTAGGAACACTTAATTTCTTCTCACTTTTCACACCTCGAGTCATGTTGTCATATTTATTTTTTATTTCTTTACCTCGTTATTTGTATCATCCCTAAAATACCATAATTCCCTAACATTAAATACTACACATGGGTTCGGATTCGGAGGGGCACTCTTGGCTTCCATTACTCCACCGTTTTCCCTAAATATATCACCTGAGATCAGAGGAACTTCATCTCTGTCCAGGAAAAAATAAAAGTTGCACTATCACAACACAATACATATAATTATTACCTATAAGGTAGCTCCTTCGCTACAAAATTATATTCAAGGGATTGTTACATGATTTCTTTGAGGTCACTTCACATTTTTATTCCATTACTGTTTCACTTCTGGTGTTTTATCACTTCAATTAATATTCTATCATTCACAGGTAACTGGTTAACATTATTCGACATACATGTTGGATTATTCCCATCTTGGTGTTGTCAATCTATGATATTTTAGATTTTATCTTCATCTTCATTTTTATTTATTTATTCACCCTTAATTATGCAGTTAAGTACTGAATTTCATCATTATCGTAAGTTGTATTTGTCTATTCTTTCTTCATCTCACTCATTTCTACCCTTCTTAAATAGTAACTAGTCTTAATTGTTCTTATCATTGTTATTATACTGATTAAAATGGTTATTCAAATAATTATTATGGTTATTAACTGTCTTTCTCTTCTTAATTGATTCAAAATAATTTCTCTTAACTATCCGGTAAGATGTTCTTACGTTTTTTGAATTTGGTGGGTTTTTTTCTTAATAGATTCAAAATAATTTCTCTGAAGTATCCTGTAAGATGTTCTTACTTATTTTTGAATTTGGTGAGTGTCATTTCATCTTAATTCATAAAATAAAAATTTTTTATTTGTAATAACCTTCATATATGTCGTTTGTATTAATAATCAATCTAATCTTTGTTCCATTGGTTGGCTTTGGTCAATACCCAGAAAATCAGTCCCTTCTTTCCATATTTCTTATATTTAATTCATCCGTTGTCAAATACTTCATTTACCCTTGTTGTTCGGATTACTACAGTGTCCATAATGATTTCTGTTTTTATTAAATATCTCTCTGTCACCCTGTACTCCCATTCTTTTAATACTACATGTTCATTTGTATCTATGCCTACATCAATCACTTTCCTATTTATTTTATTGAACAGGTATTTTAATGGTATTTGAATTATTTATGACATTACTGACAGTTTGCTACACATTTCTATTTCTGTGATATTTAATTTACCTATAGACTTTCTGACGTTTTTTCTCACTATTTTATTGTAATTCCCTTTGAAAGTTTCTATTGAGTTCCTTTTATTATCTTTAAAATTACTTATTCTTCTGTAGTTAGTACTTAGGATGTTAAGTACATTAATCAGTCCATTATTCATCATCTCCAATTCTTCTCGTGTATTTTTAATTTTCTTAGGATGTGTTATTCTTCTTTCTTCTGTTTTCTTAATTATTTGCTTCTTTATTCCATTATCTTCTATTTTCTGACTCACTTGCTCCCTGTTTTGATCGTTTGGTATTATTTCTATCTCCGTTTTGTTATCATTTATTACTTCTTCCGTTATCTTATTCAATGTTTCCACACTTTGCTTGTCATCTTCTAGCGTTGTTTCTATTGACTGGTTTTCATCACTCATTATTTCTTTAATTGTTTCTATATTCAATTTCACTTTTGCGGATTGCCTAACGTTCCTTTCCTCACAATTTTGTAATATTAACTTGATTTCAGCCTTTTACTGGTCTAATTTATTATTCACCCCATTAATTTGTTGTTGAATGGTCTCCTTTAACTCCTCATTATTTTGTTTTAATAAATTTTCATTATCTATTTTCATTTGTTTCTTTAATTCCTGTTTATCTTCCCTCATTTGTTTCAATAATGTTTTGCTGGTTTGGTTATTCTTTTCGTCTGTTTGTTTATTATTTTCTTCTATTCTTCCGAATTGTTCCATCATAATCCTCATCATTTCCTGTAAATTTACATCCATTGGTTGGGTTGGTTTCTTTGGTTGGTCCCCTTGGGCATCCTCTACTATTATTTCCATTTCAGTTTCTTCCTCTTCAACACTATTACTCCTTAATTCATATCGTTGCTCTAGTTTGTTAGCCATTTTACAATATTGAACTTAATTTAATTACAAGGAGATTTTTATACTAATTAAATTTAATAAAATTGTGTTATTTGGTGCTGGTTTAAAGAAAATCTTTGCTTTCACGTATGGGCGCCATTTTCTGTACTGTTGATTTTTGTAGGTATTGTAATTGAGATCTGTTCCACGTTGGATCAGCCATTTATGTACTGTAAGTTATTTGCTCGTATTTACGATTGTATCTATTATTTTCTTTTCTTTAAACCAACCCAGATTCAGTTAATAGGTAGTATTTTGATAATTAACCATGTAAAAAATAACTAACATACTAATGTAACTTAACCGTCTCTGAATTCTTCCAGCTGCCACGGGTTCACTTCTGGTTGTTGTTTACTTTTCTTCAACAGCAATATTAAGCTTGGCAATCTGTTTCTTCACCCAAATTTCTTATTGCTGTCACCGCTGAATGCCGCTCTCCAGGACTACTGCAACACCGATGTCTCCTTGGAACACTTAATTATTCTTTAGGGCCACTTAAACTCTTCTCCAGTCCAAGGTTTTCCTCTTCTGTCGTCGTTCTATCAAGGATATTGTTATATTTTTCGTATTATTATTTATTTATTAGATATTATAATCAAACTCTGGTATCACTATTCAAAATCCTTTACTTTTTCTTTTCCACGTTACATTAACTTTATGATGTACAACTGTTATTTAATATAATTTAAGATTCTTCATGTAGTTACTATTAGATATTTAATTTTAGACTAATAATGTTTCTTTTATCAGATATAATTGAAGTCTAACTAATGATGTTATTTGTATTAAATATAATTGAAGACTAATACATTTCCTTCCTCACTATACAAAACAAATTCTTAACAATTTAACAATTTGCCACTATGATAATTCCCTAATTTATTTATATCTGTTTATCATATAACTATTAAAACATATATCATTTTTCTCTTTCTTATTAAACATCTTTATTTTACCTCTAATATTCGTAATTCTATTGGTTATTTATTAAATTATAATTTTATTACTCTTTACTCTTCTTGTAACATTCATTTCAATTTCATATATTATTTTCTGAACATATAACTAAATATGGTTTTACATCATATAGGAATTGACCTCTATGTTGATTGAGTAAGTCGATATTCCCAATGTTTTCTGTTTACATTCTAAAACATATGTTCCCTTTAATATTAATTTTGTATCTTTTTTCTTTTAAAATTGATTATTTACCTCTTATGTACTGTGTGCATTTTAACAGCAGTACATAATATATATATATATATTGTAGCATGACAGATAATCCACACAAATACATTACTCAATGATCATTAATAAAGCTCTAAGATATGGAATATCCAGATGAGAATTAATTAAAATGCACTGTTTAATAATATATTCACAAGAAAGGTTGAATAAAGAAAATTTCTGCAAACAATATAATATAATACAAATTTAAAAACCCAGAAGACTAAAAATGATAATAACAAAATTACCCAGGTAAGATAGAAGCAGGCAATTAATATACCCCGTCAAAGAAACCAGACCAGAAGAAACGAAGGCATACACGGCGAAAAACTACAGAAGAAGGAAGAATAGTCAAAACTACCACTACAGAAGACAGAAGAAAGAAGAATAATTAAAACTACTATTACTGAAGAAAGAAGAACAATCAAAGATACTGAAGACAGAAGAAAGAAGAATAATTAGAACTACTATTACTGAAGAACGAAGAAAGAAGAACAATTAAAGATACAGAAGACAGAAGAAAGAAGACTAATTAAAACTACTACTACTGAAGAATGAAGAAAGAAGAACAATCAAAGATACAGAAGACAGAAGAAAGAAGAATAATTAAAACTACTATTACTGAAGAAGGAAGAACAATTAAAACTCAAAGAAGAAAGAAGAACAAACTAAATCTAATGAAGAAAGAAGAACTAGTTAAAACTACTACTACTGAAGAATGAAGAAAGAAGAACAATCAAAGATACAGAAGACAGAAGAAAGAAGAATAATTAAAACTACTATTACTGAAGAAGGAAGAACAATTAAAACTCAAAGAAGAAAGAAGAACAAACTAAATCTAATGAAGAAAGAAGAACTAGTTAAAACTACTACTACTGAAGAATGAAGAAAGAAGAACAATCAAAGATACAGAAGACAGAAGAAAGAAGAATAATTAAAACTACTATTACTGAAGAAGGAAGAACAATCAAAGCTAAAGAAGAAGGAAGAACAATTAAAACTCAAAGAAGAAAGAAGAACAAACTAAATCTAATGAAGAAAGAAGAACTAGTTAAAACTACTACTACTGAAGAATGAAGAAAGAAGAACAATCAAAGATACAGAAGACAGAAGAAAGAAGAATAATTAAAACTACGATTACCGCAGAATACCAGAACAAGCAACACTTTATAAATTTAATTATAATTTGTAATTTCACAGTTATATTACAAATTTGGCGTCCAACTAAAGGGCTGTAATTAGGGGTTGAAAGGCGGTAATTACTTACCCAATTCCTAATTCAGCTTGGCAGCGGTTACCCAGCCAGGGAATCAGGGAAAATAATGCGTCGTGCCACATCAAAGAAGAGAGCGGCGGAGGCCGAGAAAGAACTCGATATGGAGGATAAGGAGGCGACCCCAGTGGAGGACGTGGGAAGGATATTAGAACGGGTGGAACGTAAAAAACCAGCACCACTAGAGGAACAACCCGAAGCGCACACACAAACAGGGGAAATCGATGTCCGGGAGGAACGAATAAGACAACCCGAGAATCGACCACGAGAAGAGAATAGTAACATGCAGGAGATGTTCAGGATAATGATGGAGAAGATGGAAGAAAACAGCAAGAAGATGGAAGAAAACAGCAAGAAGATGGAAGAAAACTTGAAGAAGGACAACCAAGCAACAAAAGAAGAGTTGAAGAATGATAACCAATCGTTAAAAGAAGAATTGAAGAAGGACAACCAAGCAACCAAGGAAGAATTAAGTAAGAAAATGGATACTACTACAGAAGAAAATAATAAAAGATTAGAAGATTTGAAGAATGATAACCAATCTTTAAGGGAAGAATTGAAGAAGGACAACCAAGAAACAAAAGAAGAATTGGGCCGTAAAATAGAAAGGACCAATAAGAGAATTGAGGAAACCAGTAAAAAGGTGGAAAAGAAAATGGAAGAAAATAAGAAGAATTTGGAAGAAAAGATGGAAGAAACCAATAAGAAAATCGAAAGTGATCATCAACAGTTAAGGAAAGAGTTAAGAGAGGACTACCAACGGTTAAGAGAAGAAATAAGGGAGGATAACCGACGATGGCATAAGGAAATGAAAGAAGACAGGGAAGAGGGAAGAAGGAATAGAAAAGAATACAGACAAATCTTGAAGGAAGGTTTGAGTGAAATAGATAAAAACGTCACATCCTTGGATGAAGAATTGGATAAGACACTGGACAACAGCAAACCAGAACGAAAGGAAATACCAAACAATAAAACAATGGAGCCAGTGATAGTGTTACCTGAAAAGAAAACGAACGGGAAGAAAGAAAATACTAAGGATATGGAAGTGAAACAAAAGAGAATGAAAAGAAGACATCCAAAGAAATTAATGAAAACAAGGGAAGAAATGGAAATGATGAACCATGGTTTATTTGATAATGATAATATCCCTATTACCAACAATGAAGAAATCGTGAGTTCCAGAAATTATGGAAATAGATTGATGGTAATCTCAGAAATGGTTTACCAGCAGACAGTAGTTTACCACGGGGAAGTGATCAGAGGTAAATGGAATACAACAGGGATGGAGATATATGGTAGATTGTCAATGGTATCATTGATCATTGATGGACCAGAGACGTACTGGTATATAAAACACTATGATAGAGGGAGCCGAATAAGCTTAGCAGCCAACAAAGGAATAGCAGCTAGGAAAATGAAATACAAGACAAAGGCCAGAGATATCACTAGTACCGGAACGATGATGAAGACTATGGTCATCCGGACAATGAGAGCAAATGAAGTGACAGACTACGGTTAAGTCTAATACCATACACCTCCACAAAAAGGGAGTGATGTTATGATAACCGGCAACGGCAAAAAACTACGTCAAAGAAAAAGAAATTATGAGCAACTGTCCAACCTAATAAAAATCTTCAACCTGGGTATATAAAAGAAAAATAATTATAAGAAGTACATTTGAAATAAAGAAAAGAAGAGAGCTAATACCATATTTAGGGTAATAATATGATATGTTAACCATATTTATGAAAAAATATTATGAGTAATTGAATGTATGGAAGAAATAATATTAAAGTAAAAATTCAAAAATGAAGTAATGACTACTTACTACCTATTATTTAGAAAACCATTTATGAATCAAGAAGAAAATGAATTTTGAATTAAATCTCAAAATTCAAAAATGAAGTAATGACTACTTACTGCCTACCATTTAGGAAACAATTTATGAATCAAAGAGAAAATGAATTTTGAATTAAATCATCAAAATTCAAAAACCCAAGTAAAAACAATTTACTACCTTATTTTAAAAACAACTTTTAGAAATGAACAAGGAGAAAAAGAATTTGGATAACACATTACAAACAATTATATATGGGACCAATTCTGAAAAACTTTCCAGAATAAAGAAATGGCAATACAAACCACTGATACCATTTAAATGAATAAACTTATTGTGAAGTGAAATTAATGAGAATTTTATGTCAAATAAACAGAGATATTAAACATATGACATTAATAATAAAGAGTGCATTTGGATAAAAAGCAAGAGCAGAATAAAATTTTAAAAAAGAAAGAAAAAACCATATATAAATAAGTCCATAAGAAAAAGATCATATATAAATGTCAGTTATAAGAAAGACAATTAAAAGAGTAATTGAAAAAACATAATACTAGTGGAACGATTCACAAGAATTAATAAAGGAACAAAAATATAATACAAAATATATCCTACCAATGACCAGAAGGAGATTGTGATAACAGTCAAAAAATGACAGAGAATTAAAAACTTTACACTGAATAATAAGTGATGATTATATTATACCAGCTTCCAATCACAAGGAGAAATAAAATGCCAGCAGAGCTAACCATTGAGAAAAATAACTGAGATAGAGATTCACTAAGATAGATATATAAATAGATCTGTTCGTATACGAAGTGAAATATCCAAAGATATTTAATTTTTTTTTTAATAGTCATAAGGTGGACTATTCTTATATAATTTTATTAATGACTGTCTGAGATAAGTCCAGCAGTATTATTATGTATTGGTCAGAGATGATTTACCTCTGTAATCAATAAATGACGTAGTATGGCCAGCAGAGTGAGATGCCTACAGAGCCCCTCTGGACACTGCCCCAGCTAACGTGTTAGGGAATTTTAGGGAATAAATATCCCAAGGATAAAGAAACGAGTTAAGAAGAAAATGGAAAAATAAAAAATAACGAACCTCATATGACTATTACTATCAGTAAGAATCCAGTTAATAATGAAATATAGATAAGCTCAAAAATATAGGAGAAAAAATTTTTAGAAATGTGAAGGAAGTAAAAGAAATATAATTTATAATATAATGTCGTAAGCAATTATTTCAGACAAACTAAGTATGATCTGAACTAATCACTTCTGGAAGAGAGCAATCTGTAGCATGACAGATAATCCACACAAATACATTACTCAATGATCATTAATAAAGCTCTAAGATATGGAATATCCAGATGAGAATTAATTAAAATGCACTGTTTAATAATATATTCACAAGAAAGGTTGAATAAAGAAAATTTCTGCAAACAATATAATATAATACAAATTTAAAAACCCAGAAGACTAAAAATGATAATAACAAAATTACCCAGGTAAGATAGAAGCAGGCAATTAATATACCCCGTCAAAGAAACCAGACCAGAAGAAACGAAGGCATACACGGCGAAAAACTACAGAAGAAGGAAGAATAGTCAAAACTACCACTACAGAAGACAGAAGAAAGAAGAATAATTAAAACTACTATTACTGAAGAAAGAAGAACAATCAAAGATACTGAAGACAGAAGAAAGAAGAATAATTAGAACTACTATTACTGAAGAACGAAGAAAGAAGAACAATTAAAGATACAGAAGACAGAAGAAAGAAGACTAATTAAAACTACTACTACTGAAGAATGAAGAAAGAAGAACAATCAAAGATACAGAAGACAGAAGAAAGAAGAATAATTAAAACTACTATTACTGAAGAAGGAAGAACAATTAAAACTCAAAGAAGAAAGAAGAACAAACTAAATCTAATGAAGAAAGAAGAACTAGTTAAAACTACTACTACTGAAGAATGAAGAAAGAAGAACAATCAAAGATACAGAAGACAGAAGAAAGAAGAATAATTAAAACTACTATTACTGAAGAAGGAAGAACAATTAAAACTCAAAGAAGAAAGAAGAACAAACTAAATCTAATGAAGAAAGAAGAACTAGTTAAAACTACTACTACTGAAGAATGAAGAAAGAAGAACAATCAAAGATACAGAAGACAGAAGAAAGAAGAATAATTAAAACTACTATTACTGAAGAAGGAAGAACAATCAAAGCTAAAGAAGAAGGAAGAACAATTAAAACTCAAAGAAGAAAGAAGAACAAACTAAATCTAATGAAGAAAGAAGAACTAGTTAAAACTACTACTACTGAAGAATGAAGAAAGAAGAACAATCAAAGATACAGAAGAAAGAAGAATAATTAAAACTACTATTACTGAAGAAAGAAGAACAATCAAAGATACAGAAGACAGAAGAATAATTAAAACTACTATTACTGAAGAAAGAAGAACAATCAAAGATACAGAAGACAGAAGAAAGAAGAATAATTAAAACTACTATTACTGAAGAAAGAAGAACAAACTAAATCTACTGAAGAAAGAAGAAGGAAGACTAATTAAAACTACTACTACTGAAGAAGGAAGAAGGAAGAATAAAGAAGAACCAAACTCAAAGAAGAAGGAAGAATAATAAAAATAAGAACTACAGAAGAAGGAAGAAGGAAGGATAATCCAAAACTACAGAAGAAGGAAGAATAACCAAACTCAAGAAGAAAGAAGAATAATTAAGACGACCCATATAAAACAAAAACTCCATAGGGAAAGAACCCCCAAAAAACCCCAAAATCAATGAATGCCCAAAAAAGAAAGTATAACACAATAAAAAACCATATCACTGTAAAACTGACAAAAAACTAAAAGTGTTAGCTGTAGTAAATATTAGTGCATTCAAAAAGTTATTGTGTAATGTGCATAAACAAATCTTCACAGTTCCCCCATGGTTGAATATTTCATATTAAAAACTAGAAAAAGACTAGTAAATATAGTAATAATTTACCATGGAAAGGTGTAAGTGATCAAATTATAACTAATAAACTTTAAGAAAGGTGCATGAGTAGCAGTACAAAGTAACAAACTTTAAGTTTTGTGAACAGTGCCTACTTTGATAATGAAGTAGTAATTTTACTAATAAAAAGCTACTAAAACTGTATGAACATTCCATAGAATGGAATATAACTTAGATAGCCAGGGTTATACTTTAAGAGGGGGCATAAATCTTATAAAATGGGGAATTACAGAACTAACTGTTTATGATGGAGTAGTAGAAGGTATTAACAATTATATATGGATCCAAATGTGGGGTTCTAATTAAATATAGCATTTAGATAAGTAAGGGTTAGTCATAAGAAATACTAGTATTATAATTGTTATTTTATTGTTCATGTTAATTTAGGAATGCATTATCTAAAATTAGATAACATTCCAATGTTGTAGAAATACTTTTTATTATGTTATTAGGTGATATACCAAAACAATGTTATTAAGAACACCAGTTTTATATATCTGGGTGTTATATTTTAATTGTATAATCTATAATTACTGTTATGCCAGATCAGAGAACTAATTTTTAATAAAATATATCAGAGTCAGAAGTCAGAGAAGGAAATAAAATAATTACATTAGTAAAACATTCTGCAAATAGCCACAATTCAAATCTAGGCAATATAATAAAGTTAAAATGCAGAATAATTAATAAACCTAATCTTATAAACCAGTCAAACTGACAATATTTAGGCAAGATACACCCAACATATTAAATACTATTTAAATAAGGCTTTCTAAAGATATGGTCATTCTATGAGTAAAATTATTTATTTGTATAATGAAATACCATTTGAAACTGAAATAGGTTCACTAACTTTATCAGAAGGGGAATCATATACAACTGAATTATATGAAAAAACCATCATTAATATACTAAATTGCAATAAAATAAGTGAGAATTGATAATTATACAAATTTCAGATTTCATAGAATAATAATTATATTAGTTAAAATGGCTATTATTTACATAGAAGACAGGGAAGTATAATTTTAGGCCTACCTCCCAAAAAATTATAAGAAATAATTTTCAGATAAAACTTTGTAATACTAACTTAATTACTATCAAAATAAGTAGAATAGAATAGTGAAAACGAATATGTATTTTATATTTCAAACAGTTAAGTAATAACGAATTTACTTTATAAGCATAGTGCACGAAATTAAAGTGTGTCGGAAGTTATGGCAATTTTAAACAATGTCTTTTTAATATTAAATTGGCTAAGACGTTTCGGATGACGAAGGAAATCCAGGCAGTTCATTATTATACATTGAAGAGCACACTTTACGTGAATATTTTATAAAACCCAACCTTAATGGCGATTACGTATAACTAAAGTTCGGAATCAGTTTTTGTGTAAAAATTAAATTTTAAACTATTCTAATCATTGTGAAGTGGTGAAGTTGCCCTATGAACTACATAACACCTATAAACAGCATCACATATCACTATTTAAACGAAATAACACTGGAATCACACCAAATACCAAGTGAATATTCGAGGTTAAACGGACACACATAAACACCAATTGATCTACTTATTTAACAACATTTTTACACCCAGTGACTTTTCCATCTTACTCCAGTGACATTAAACTATACCCAAGAAGAGATTAAACGAGTACGAAGAGGATTTAATCGCAGAAGGAACATATTTATTCCACAAGTACTTTGTCAATGTTAGAAGGTGAAATCCACGCATGCGCCAGACGACCATTTTGACTGATCTCATCAACACAACCAGTCGACTGTTTGCTGTACTGTGGTGAATAAAAATTATATATAAACTTTTATTATTACTAATTACCATTCTATTGTTTAATTTTAATACATTTTCAGCATTGTAAGTGTTATACTTTCTGACCCTGACCTTCTCTGGCTTTTTTATAAATAACCGTTAAAAGAACCTATATGTGTATAATACCAATATAAAAGTCATAGATCGACCGGACCTGAGTGAGTCGATACGGCATTATAACATTGTTTTCAATTAAGCAAATTCATTATTTTGTTGAATAAACGCTTGTTATCTAGTGAATTGAATTTGATTTCTTTAATAAAGGAATATAACCATTAATTAATAAAGAAAACTCGACAACCTTTAAAGGCAATATATGCGAATTACAACCTTTCAAGAGGAAGAAGAAGAGAGCTGTTCGCGCCTAATTCAAAGTGGATTGTCTTTTTAATAAATTTAACGAAGGGAAGATCATTACTAGAAGACACACCATACCATACTATTTATAATTACAATCAATAATCTCAATTTATTACTAAATTTTAAGAATATAAACACCTCGAAAACAATTATTTCAGAATTATAAAATTATATCACATTTCAAATTGCTACAACAACAACATACACCAAGAACATTTGATAACAGCATTATTTAGGAATATTACCAAATCGACGTCTCCCGGAGCGGAACGTCATTACTACACCTACGCACCATAAAAGTCAATCTGGGTAATATTATACCAGAACACCATTACAATTACAATTATATATTACCAAAGTGAAGACCAGCAGAGAGAGCCGAATGAAGACTAGAAGACATCATCTATATTACTACACACAATAGTGAGAGTACAATTCTCATACAACTACACATATTTTTATATTTGTATATTTTGTAATTTACATATTATTATTACAAAATTGGCGAACCCAACTTGTGGGGCTTGATTACATCAGAATTTTAGAACACCATAGAACAGTAACACACCGTTATATTACAAAATTGGCTAGCCCAACCAGTGGGGCTTACAGGTGAGCACAATCTACATACATCAACCTTTTATTTATTTTATTATACCCACTCAATCACCGTTATATTACAATATATATATATATATATATATATATATATTGTAACATGACATAAGATAGTGAAAATACATTGATAATTAATAATAAAACAAAAAAGCGGAAGACAAGAAGAAAGGTCAAGAAACGTATAACTCAGAGATTAATGACCAAATTACAAAATGACAAATGACTAATAAACTGACGATGACTTGACCCAATAGATTGGAGGAACACCAGGAAAACAAAATGGAACAAGGAAGAAGGAACCAGAAACCAGATGTAATCAAGAAAATAATAACGAACTTTGTAATCCCCAAATTATGACTACAAAATGTACAGTATGTAAACAAATGCACTAAAATAGTTAGGGCATAAATGAGATGTACCTATGTTAATAATAACAAATAAGATAGTAATATTATGCATATTATATGAATGAAGAAAATGTACTTATAAATATAAGGTAGGGAGTTAAAAATAAACATACCCAAATGAATAGTGATAAACATAGTCAAAACCAGTAAACCATACTCTGAGGCAAATAAAGGCCATAGTTAATAATCAAAAGTGATCAAAGTGAATGGAAAATAAATTAATTACTCATAACCAATAATCACACGATGATGTTAAAATAATTAGACAACATAGTGAATAATATCAAGTGAGTGGAATAAAGAGTGTATCAATATAAATAAGTGGTGACATGCCAGGTATAGCATGTTATAAAAAAAGTGAAAGTGAATAAATAAAAAAACCTTCTATTAAGGAAAAAGTGCAGTGGGTGAACAGAAAAAGGTATTTTAAAAGTAGACTGTAATAAAATATCTAAACAACCTGTGATAAACTTTATGTTAGCAAGGAAGATGAACTAATTATACTGTGATTAATTTAAGTAATAGTTAGTAAGAATTATAAAATAAGATAAAAATTAAGTCATTAGAATGAATGGTAAATAAGGAAGATAGACACTGTATTCTAGTGAAGGAATTAGTGAGTAAAGTATATTGTGTAAGGTATAACAGTAGTTTTATAAGAGTTTTGTTATTGTTTAAAAAAAAAAAACCATATAATGTAATAAATTATAAGTTAAACCAGATAGTAGTAAAAAACAGAAAAGTAGTTAGAAGTTTAATTTCAGGCTTGAACCTGGCATGAAAATGTTTATTCTTATGATAAGTGATGTGGCTAGTGTCACCAATTTTTTATTATTTGTTTCTATTAAAAAATTGTTTTAATGTACCATATATAAAGTTAATAAGTTACAAAGAATGTTAAATAATAGTATGGGGAAATCTAGGCTCTAGGCCTAACATTTAATGAAGTAACTTTGAAAAATTTAAAATATCGGTATGGAGAACCATACATGACTTCCATATTCTAAGATTTATAATCTGAAATATGCTTGCCTGCCAAGCACGATATATTTTCTAATATATACATAATTTACATTAAAATGAAAAAATTATAATTTTATTGCCTGGCAACAAAATTATTTTATTTTCAACAATTACCATTGTTTGAAAAAGTTTAAATGAATTTTCAAGTACTTTACTCTTGTTAAAACGTAAAAGGTTGCTGGTAAACTACCCCTTCCCCTTAACCGATCTTCACCAAAATCTAATGGCCTTGAGTCCTCTACAATTCACTGACGTATGCAAAAAATTATTTGATTCTGTTTGAATTTGCGGCAGTTATCGTTTGCCATAGAAAATACGCTTGATAAAAAACGTTGCAGGTAAACTACCCCTTCCCCTCAACCGATCTTCACCAAAAACAATAGGTCTTGAGTACTCTACAAATCAGGGCTGTATGCAGAAAATTATTTGATTCTGTTTGAATTTGCGGCTGTTATCGTTTGCCATAGAAAATACGCTTGATAAAAAACGTTGCAGGTAAACTACCCCTTTCCCTTAACCGATCTTCACCAAAAACAATAGGTCGTGAGTACTCTACAAATCAGGGCTGTATGCAAAAAATTATTTGATTCTGTTTGAATTTGCGGCTGTTATCGTTTGCCATAGGAAATACCCTTGTTAAAACATAAAACGTTACAGGTAAACTACCCCTTTCCCTTAACCGATCTTCACCAAAAACAATAGGTCTTGAGAACTCTACAATTCAGGGCTGTATGCGAAACATTATTTGATTCTGTTTGAATTTGCGGCTGTTATCGTTTGCCAAAAAAAAAAAATTTCCCTTGATAAAAAAAACCGTTGCAGGTAAACTACCCCTTTCCCTCAACCGATCTTCACCAAAAACAATAGGTCGTGAGTACTCTACAAATCAGGGCTGTATGCAAAAAATTATTTGATTCTGTTTGAATTTGCGGCAGTTATCGTTTGCCATAGAAAAAAAATCTACAGACACACAGACAGACACTTTTCGGAAAACGACTTTTTTTCATGTTTTGAGTGTAGTAGAATCAGAATCTGCAATAATCTCGAACACGATTTTTTTTGCCATCACCATACTTCCATTCCTTAAGGAATATGGAAGTAAAACAAACCAATAGCCCAGTATCAAATCAGAATATACCAGTTACATAACAGTGGTTATATACCTGGTTATATACCAGGTACAGTTAAGTAGGTATACCTAATACAAAAATGTATAAATAATATCCAGTTTTAGATTAAATATATAAGAAATATAAATAAGAAAAATAACGAAAATGTGAATAACTATTCAAAAGTAACCATGAGGGGTATCAAAGTAATCCTTAACAAAAAATAAGAACAATGGTATTCGTGT
The DNA here is from genome assembly GCA_034769895.1 of Magicicada septendecula. Classification (NCBI taxonomy): domain Eukaryota; kingdom Metazoa; phylum Arthropoda; class Insecta; order Hemiptera; family Cicadidae; genus Magicicada; species Magicicada septendecula. The sequence continues at coordinate 1,373,947,231 of CM068367.1, read as the reverse complement.
AATTAACATAACTACTAATATAAGAAAGAAATCTTAATTTGAAGATATTTTATAGATTTAAACCAAAATAAAACGTTAGAATATAACAATGACATAAAATAACGACCAATGAGAATTAGCATAATTTAATAGGTAACCATAGCAACTGAAATTTATTACCAAAAAAACCGTTGGAATTCTAATGAATCCATTATTGACCGACGCGGAGGGCGGATGTATGCAGCTCTCAATCCGAATTTAACTATAAAAACGTAAATTTTAATAAAACCAAGAAGGAAGAAGTATTGTAAAAGCATTTCATATGACACCGGATGAATTAACCAGTATTAAAATATTCACAACATAAAAAATACAGTAAAAATAAGAAGACTTCGAAGGAACATAACCGACGACTCATCCCGAAGGAAGAAGGGGATCGACCTACTTCAACCTGAGAATACGAACGACTGCGGAACAAGAGGGAAGCCGAACTTGAATCGAAGACCATCTGAACGGGAATTGATGAACATCCGAGGAAGAGAAGACGACTAGACTTATCCGGAAGAAGTAGACGAACATCGAAGAAGCCACAACGAGAACCCGATGAGTATAAACTGATAATTTCACTTAAAAATGAATTCCCCTTTTTATCCATAATAACGAGTTAAAATTTTCACTTCACTGATCACAATTTTGAACAAGAACTGAAGGTAATTAAAATATCACTATTAATAAAACTTAATCAATTAACAACCTTTGAAACTGATTTATAATAAATTATTAATGAACATAACTTGCTGTCAAAATTCTAACCAAACACTATTCTAATTCTCATTGCCAAGAACTTACTTGTATGTATTAGCGTATTAAATATTGTGTACCTAGTTTTAAGAAATATTATAATTTTGTGCATTTTAACCGATAATCCAACTCCTGTAGTCAAAAGGACTTTAACACGCCTTGTGACAAAATAATCATTGTAAACATAAACAATATCAGCCATACTGGAGTCTCTACAAACAACTGAGCAATTGTAACAGCCGGCATCAATATACATTTATGTACTAAAGAATAACTGAAAATTGAAAGGGTTTAATAAATCTTATTGTTCTTCAAAGCTGTATGTTTGATTCGTATAAAATAAAGTAATATATAGAGAATTATTAAACTGAAAACACCCAAAGCACCATAGTTAGCGAAGTCGACACTGCAAGACGGCGTGAGCCAATCAGGCGACGAGGCGGTAAGATTCAAATTGAACGCCGAGAGATACGGTTTGCCCGTAAGTATTAAGAAAAAGTACAACCCGACTCGCTATATACGAATAACATTCACAGAAGTAACTTAACTGATTAATACCCACAATTACACGCTTATATTATACGAAGAACGCAACAAGTGAATTAAAAAACGCTCGTCACACATATTTACGATACGAGTACAAGATCGGGTGATACAATTTTTTAACACCCACATAAAAGGTTCTTATACAATATGTGTGTATATATATATATATATAAACTTTCACTATGAACTCACTTTATGGTTTTATTTCCCCAAACGTTTCAACGTGGTATACGTCTTCTTCAGTGGGAGTAAATACTGAATGTCTTTACAGAGTAACGGTTATGGACTGTAGGTATGTGTGGTGGGGGTTGATGGTGGGAGGGAATGTTGAAACGTTTGGGAAAATAAAAAAATTTAAAATAGGCAGTCATTGAGGACTGCCGACAGAAGTGAAAACTTAAAACTATGAAATAACAGTGGTTTTTTGGATATTCAAATTAATTGTAGTATCAAAAATTACAATTTTTTGTAAATTAAAATCTTTAACATCAGTCTGGTTTTCACATCTATCGGCACTCCGAGCAACAATTATATATGGTTTACTTATATATATATTTTTATATGGTTTACTTATTAATCAAAACATATGATGGGCTGCGCAAGCCCAGTACAAAATATAAATACAACTTAATTGACATAATGATTAATATACATTTATATTATTTATACATAGTATTTGTATTTACATGAATTTCAGTGAATTTAATTTTCAACATTATTTTCATTGTTTGCATCATTATTATCATTCATTTGAACAATACTTAAGTTATTCGTACTATCAATCATTTCATTATATTCTAAAAAGGATACAATAGGTTTATGGTAACTGAAGTAAGAACCAAAATGTTTTGATTGGAATTTATGTAAATATCTTGTAAAAACCGCATCGATCGTTGTTTTATATTTTGTAGTGCTGAGTTTTCGATCATTGGACATAGTCAAACCTAATGCTTCATTCTAAAATTCAATTTATGGTAGATTTTTATCATCTGCAAAGTTAATATTGAAGTCTCCACTTAATATCATAGGTACATCGTCAAATTTTTTGCCAAATCTTTTTTTGAGTATTTCAGAACCTTCTTTTGTTTAAATTATCAAATTTTCGAATAAAAATTGTTGTATCTGCCTCACGGATTTTCCAGGCGAAATATAAACGGCAACCATTAAAATGTATTGTCCATTTTTGGAATGGCAACGAGCAACGCATATTTCGCCTATATCAGAAACATTAACGCCAATCCCTCTAGTGAATTTGGTATGTATATCCATATATGAAGTGACAATGTGTGATGTATCTTGTGTATTGTGATAAATAGCTACTCCCGCCGCTGGAACTTCAGGTCTTTTGTAACTTACAACAAAATTGAAATTCGGAATATCAATTGGTTCTTCGTTTTTTATACGAGTTTCTGACAGAAGTAGAACATTTGACTTTTTTACGACAGCATCGTTTTTTAAATCAGCTACATGTGCATGTAAACTTTGGCAATTGAATGAAAATATAGCTAATCCAATCCTGTTAGAGATGAATTCAAGAAAAGTTTTGGTGACGGTTTGTAGTGTATTGTTTTGTAACCTTTTTAATTCTAACATTAGATCCTCTCGATGACTTGTTGGCCTCTTGTGATGCTTATCTGCTTCTGAAGCATTCAGAGGCATTCCTGTTCTACCAATCCAAAATTTCCAGCTGTCCCTAGTATTTTCTTTAGTAACCATAAATAAACCTTGAATCCTCGTTACTCTTGTTAAAGCTACGTATACTAATTCTTTAGGATGTTTGCGATCGTATTCGTAAACAATAGCATCATAAGTACCTCCCTGTGATTTGTGAATAGTCATTGCCAGAGCAGAAATAAGTGGAAAATGTTTTCGTTTCGCTAGTATAGTTTTATTGTTATTAAGTGGTATGGATGATGTCTGAGGAGTGATTGGCACAGCATCGTTGTCAAGATTGAGGCGCGCACTAAGATTTCTTGATTTTGTTGCCGGTTTTCGTCCACATCATTTTGGAAATTTCATCCAAATTCTTATGATGTCACCATTCTCATCTCGCTCCAAATGATACAATTTTCCTATTAAAAATACATACTTCGACATTAGACATGACGAAAAACCCTAGGTTAACAGCCAGACGGACAAATAACAATTATGTAAATATCATATAATATAGTATAAGTAATTAATAAGAATAAAAATAATGTAAAATAGATCATAAGTATTGCGTTAATTGTTAATACGGAAAGCCAAAATCGCGCTAGGGATCGAACACGCGATAGCAAATTCGGCAGTGTAAGAAACTCCAAAATAAAGTACGTAAACGATAAAAGTGTGTTAAATAGTATAACTAATAGTATTACACACAAGTATAATCTATACTTTCACTGCTGGCCACGCGCAACACGTCATACTTATAGCTACAGATATACTGTTAACATTAGCATGTCGGTGACGCGAACTCGTAAGATTTTAACCATCCAATTAATTGTTAATACGGAAAGCCAAAATCGCGCTAGGGATCGAAGACGCGATAGCAAATTCGGCAGTGTAAGAAACTCCAAAATAAAGTACGTAAACGATAAAAGTGTGTTAAATAGTATAAATAACAATTATGTAAATATCATATAATATAGTATAAGTAATTAATAAGAATAAAAATAATGTAAAATAGATCATAAGTATTGCGTTAATTGTTAATACGGAAAGCCGAAATCGCGCTAGGGATCAAACACGCGATAGCAAATTCGGCAGCGTAAGAAACTCCAAAATAAAGTACGTAAACGATAAAAGTGTGTTAAATAGTATAAATAGTATTACAATTGTAGTATAATAGTATTACACATGCTGGCCACGCGCAACACGTCATACTTATAGCTACAGATATCATGTTAGCATTAGCATGTCGGTGACGCGAACACATAAGATTTTACCCATCCAAAAATCGCCCAACGTGCCTATAGAAGTTTTCACTTCAAAAAACCATAAAGTGAGTTCATAGTGAAAGTTTATATATATATATATATATATATATATATATATATATATAATATTTATAAAAGTGAACGAAGAGGATGTACCAACAAGATAACTATATTCCGTTCAAAGGGAAAATCACCAAACGCAGTATCTTGTCCTACATCTCCCAATTTTTCGATCCTCTTGGTTGGCTTTCACCTGTCGTTTTTTGGGCCAAATGTTTCATGCAACGTCTTTGGACTGCTTCAGTGGATTGGGATGGCCCGTTATGCTCTGAATCCGAAGAGGATTGGAAAAAATTCGTTGTTGGATTATCAGCTGTAAGTGAAATATCATTTCCACGTCGCACCACTATTGACAACGCTCATTATCGTCTCATCGGTTTTTGCGATGCGTCACAGCATGGCTTTGCCGCCGCCGTTTATCTGCATTCAGAAAGTAATGACAACTGAGTCAACATGCAACTGCTTGTGGCCAAAAGTCGTGTCGCTCCGCTAAAAACTGTCTCCATCCCTCGACTAGAGCTCAATGCCGCAGTGCTATTGTCACGATTGATAGTATCAACTCAATAGGTCCTATTCACTCTTCCTGTACAGCAGTGGCGGCTGGTAATGTTTTTGACTGGGGGGGGGGGGAGCAAATTTTTTTGAACCCATATGTAACAAAAGTCACTAGTAGAAACTAAATTATTGCTATTATCATGAAATAATTGTAAAATTGAACCTTTTGCTTTACTACTAAAAGTATTGTTAATATCAAAAACCTACCTTGCAAACTACCAATATTTAAACAGTGTTTGAAACTGAAATTATTTATAACTCTAAGCAGTTCACGTTCCTAAACTTAAATACTTAATAAATTATGTTATTAAATGCATGCATTGCTAAATAAAATATATTTGTTCCCTACCCTAGTTGTTTCTAACAAATACGCACAGAACACACAGACTCAGGCCTACACAGAATAAGTTACACGTTTATGTACACAAGGTTCGACAAAAACACTATCTTATACAGAATACACTGCCTAATAAAGAATAAATTATTAGAACATTACGTTTACACAAAAAATACAGCAAGAACACAATCAAAACTATATAAAACACAAGAGAAAATATATGCCCTTAAACAGCAACAGAGAAGTTTTGAACAACGCTCCGGTTCTCTATAGAGATGGACGATCCGCTCGTGAACTGATTCAAAGCACTGGTTCGCTTTACAGAGTGAAAAGAACTTCTCTATGAAAAGAGCCGCTAAATTAGACAGCGGGCAGAGCCCCTCCTATAATGGCTGCTGCTGATATAAAAGCATAGACATGTGTACACGTCCTCTTGCTCCGCTCGCCGCAAGACCCACCTATGCAGGGAGGGCGACAGCGAAAGCGTCCGGCTGCGGGACCATGCTGAAAACATCGGGTGATCGCTATTAGTCGCCCCAAAAATATCTTTCACATAAGGATACTACACATTATAGTTATATTATTGACAAGTTTAATTTGCAAATTTAGTGGGAGGGCTGGGCCCTTTTGCTCTCCCTATACGAGCCGCCACTGCTGTACAGGAAATTCGACTGTACACTGATGCTAGTACTGTATTGGATTGGCTTAATATGCCATCCTACAAACTCAAAACGTATGTTGCTAATCGAGTGGTGACCATCCTGGAACTCGCCGCACTTAAATGTTGGGCTCACATTCCTACGCACAGTAATCCGGCTGATGTGGGTTCCCGTGGATGCACTGCGGCCACGCTTCAAAACTCAGGACTGTGGTGGAAGGGACCACCGCAATTTCACGTGTCATCTAAGTCTTGGCCTCTGCTTGTCTGCAGTAGAAAGGTCTACTTGGAGATTCCTGAATTGAAACCTGTTCCGGTCACAACTCTTGTGGTCACTTCTCCAGAAAGATTCACTGACTTCTACCAACGAATGTCTAGTTTTCAAAAACTCATACGTGTATTTGCTTACATTCATAGGTTCGTAAATCACTCTCGTAAGGATATGGCGTCAAAATCTACTGTTTAGTCTGTCAAATAACTCAAAGTTGCTGAACTCACCGTAGTACGTCTAACGCAACAAGACTACTTTGATCAGGAGATTGCCTGTCTGAAGAAGGGAAAGATTCCTGACTCGTTACGTTCGCTGTCTCCGTTTATCTCCAACGATGGTATCCTTCGTGTTGGTGGTAGACTATGTCACTCCTTGTTGCCGGACAGATCCAAGTTTCCTATGCTTTTGCCAAAGAAATCACATCTAACTGATCTCGCCATTGATCACTTTCATACGTTAGGTTTGCATTCTGGACCACGTACTACTCAAGGATTGATCAACCAAACCTTTTGGATCCCTTGCCTTCGCTCCACCTTGAGTGCTAGGCTGCGTAAATGTGACAAGTGCTTTAAAATGTCTGCAAGGCCCTCGCAACCTATCATGGCTTCGTTGCCTATGTCTTGAGTAACACCACAACCTGCATTCTTGTCCACCGGCATTGATTATGCTGGTCCGTTCTCAACTAAAGACTCTCGCCTTCGTAAACCACGCACCTATAAAAGTTAACTTTGCGTATTTGTGTGTATAGTTACCCGTGCAGTACACCTAGAAGTTGTCTCAGATTTGTCTACTGAGGCTTTCCTCGCTACACTGGATCGTTTCATCGCTCGTTGTGGACTTCCTGCCGATCTTTATTCTGACAATGGTCGCAAATTTGTCGGCGCCTCACGCCATCTTCGTGATCTATGTTCTATGTTGGAAACTCATAGCGATGAAATAGCCGCTCAATTAGCGAAACGCAAAATTCAGTGGCACTTCAATCCGCCGTATGCGCCGAATTTCGGTGGAATTTGGGAAGCCGCCGTCAAATCCGCGAAAGGTCATTTGTACCGCACTCTTGGTGATGTAACATTTACATTTGAAGAATATTGTACCATATTCACTCGCATTGAAGAGATATTGAACAGTCGCCCTCTATGCGACATGTCACCATCTGAGGAACTTGATTTTCTTACCCCTGGACACTTCCTCGTTGGAAGATCCTTGTTGTCAGCTCCAGAAGAGCCTCAAAATAATGTTGCCCATCCACGTCAGCGATGGACTCATCTACGTCAAATAGTTCAATCTTTTTGGAAACGGTGGAGCAAGAGCTATCTTCACAGTCAACTTCAACGCTTCAAGTGGAAGAAGAACTCGGCGTCACTCCATGAAGGGCAACTTGTACTATTACAAGACGGAGAGTCAGCACCACTGTACTGGCCTGTCGGACGAATCCTCTCCCTTCATCCCGCTCCTGATTCCGTTACCCGAGTTTTGACCATACGTACCGCAAATGGTACCGTAGTGCGACCCGTCAATAAGGTTGCACCCTTTCCAGTTTTGTAAATGCACGTGGTCACCCCCGTCACTATTTGAAAAACCATAGGTTTTTGGCGGGCGGTGTGTTAGATGTAGTATTTAGTTAATTTTTCAGTTCTAATTTATTTTCATTGTGTAAGTATCATGTGTTTGTCTTTCCTCGTAACTTTAATTTCACGTACGATTTGGTAAGTTCAAATAGTGCGGGAGTGCGTAATCGTTCTACGAGGTCTGTCGGTCAGTTTCGCAGGACCAACCACAAATCGATCTCTCGCGTGTGCGCTGAACTCTTCTCTGTTGTTCGCTTCGTATGTTAGTAGTTCACGTGTTCGCTTCGCTCTCGCAGGCCTGCCCTTTTTTTCGTATGTAACTTTTTCCGCAAATACGGCAAACGGTTCAAACCTCACGCATAAGTTCGGAAAATCGCGAATGTGCGAACTGTTCGTCAAAATTGCAGTTTCTCTACATCAAATACAACGACAAGCAGCTTCAGCTACATGCGGTCTTACAGCCTACAAGAGTACTTTCCATCAAACCACAGGTACTGTACGTAATTTGTCTTTCATCAGTGTAAATGGCAATTGCTGGGAGGGAATTTACAACTCCCACAACAATTCCAGCAATTGACCAAGTTCAGTTGGGGTTAACAACCTGAATTCTACCTTCCTAATGAACCAGCTTTTATCAGAGCCTATAATAATTAATCCCGACAATCTCCATTTTTAACAGTTAGTAAGCAATGAATAAATTGACAGATAGTCTAAGAAATCAACAGGTGTCTATATGAGTTATGAATCTTTAGGGGAGAGGCAGGTAGTATGGGCCATTGAGTGTTTCTAAGGTTTAACGCTAGGTAGTAGCACGCTACAGAGCTCTGTGCATAGAGGTTGTGTCTTTCCGCCATGTGCAAATAGTTAGTTGTTGTCATTGCAGCGTGTCAGAAGGTATACTTTTGTTTGTTTGTGTTATCCTTTCCGGCGTTGCTCCGCATAACTTTTAAGAGTGGTTGTGTTGAAATAGGTAAAACATTAGGTAAGCAAACTAACTTATTATTATAGTATACTATGTCTAGAATATATCGTAAGAGTTTTAAAGAGTTGTTTTCGGTAGTTACGGTTCGGCGCCATTTTTTTCCCTGCAGCCTCGGTCGGGTTGTATGGGCCATGTAATTGACACATGTTTTTTATTTCAGTGGACGATGCCTACATTTAAAAAGAACCCTGCAGGTGAAGGCCGTGGAGAATGGTCTGTAGAAGACATGAAATTAGCGGTGCAAGACGTTTTGGAAAATAAAATATCGGTTCGGGCCTCTGCAGAACGGCATAATGTGTCAAGAAATACATTGCAGAGGAAAATTCGTAGTGTAGAAACTGAATCGCAGGTGGAATGAAACCTCAGCTAGGGAGATTTAAACCTACTTTCGATAATCTGTATGAAAACGAGCTCGTAAAACATATGAAAGAATTGGATGCATGACTAATGCCCTTATCAAGGAACGAATTTCTCAAGCTTGCGTATGATCTTGCAGAAAGTTTAATATTGCCACATAGATTTAATAGGGAGAAACGAATGGCAGGAAAAGATTTTTTCACAGGATTCATGAAAAGACACTCTGAGCTAAGTTACAGAAAACCGCAATCAACAAGTTTAATGCGCTCAGTACTCTTTAAAAAGCCTCAAGTTGAGAGATTTTTCAAACAACTTATGAAACTGCAAGACGAGCGTTGCTTCCGTCCGTCTAGAATCTTTAACGCTGACGAAACGGGGGTGACATGCGTCCACGAAAATGAGATGGTAATTTCAACAAAAGGAAAGCGCCAAGTTGGGAAGATGACTTCGGGGGAGAGGGGTCGCACGGTAACACTCATATTTTGTATGAGTGTGACTGGACTCTTTATTCCACCGCTGTTTGTATTCCCCCGAAAAAGAATGAATGACCGATTGATGATTGGTGCACCATCTGAAAGTATTAGTTTCCCAACTCCAACTGGATGGATAAATGAACCAGCTTTTCTGACGTGGTTGAAACATTTTGTTTCATTTACGAAACCCACTACAGAAGACCCAGTTTTACTGATCATCGATGGGCATGGCAGTCACAAGGAGCTGGACGTTATCATGTATGCACGTGAAAACAACGTTCATATGCTGAGCGTCCCCCCTCATATGACCCATAAATTGCAGCCCCTTTATAGAACATTCATGAAACCGTTTAAAAGTGCCTATCAACTTGCTTGCAGTTTGTGGATGAGGGCTAATCCTGGTCTCAGAATAAATGACTACGGCATCGCAAAGCTAGTTGCCGATGCCTATAGGAAAGTCTGTCGTTTGGACATTGTCGAAAATGGTTTCAAATGCACAGGAATATATCCTTTGAATTCACAGATATTCACTGATTTGGACTTTATGGGAAGTGAGTTAACCAACGTAACCAACAGCCCCTCAAAATCAAGAGTTGCTGTTCAACAGTCTGGTGAGACTTCTACTGGGAGATCGTCGATGCCTGACAACTCAGCTGCTGCAGTTCCTGTTCCAACGTCTACAGAACCGTCTCCTGGGACATCGGGAATGTCTGTCATTTCAACTGCTTCAATTGCTGTTCAACAGTCTGCTGAGACTTCTCCTGGGACATCGGTGATGCCTGATAACTCAGCTGCTGCAGTTCCTGTCCCAACGTCTACTGAACCTTCTCCTGGGACATCGGAAATGCCTGACAATTCAGCTCCTACAATTGCTGTATTACCAATTCCTGGGCCTTCTTTGAAAACACACTCAAATATTATAGTGTCGTCTCCAGTTGTTAGGCACTCAAACTTCGAAAACATTCTTAAAAAAGTGTCGCCTTTGCCATCATGCAGTGAAAGAAGATTGACAAGTCGCAAGAGGAAGGCAGGAAAAAGTGAGATTTTGACACCAACTCCCGTAAAAAATTCATTAAGCGAAAAGAAAAAGATAGTAAAAGAAAGAGAAGAAGCTAAGACATATAGAAGACAATTAAAGTTTGAAAAACAGCAGAGTGAAAAAGAAAAAGAAAAAATCAAAATCCAGTGGCCCTAAGACTGGAAAGAAAAAAAGTGAAGCATCTCATCATGACACTCCAGAATCCTCTATGTGTGAAAATGTAGACTGTCTTGTATGTGGTGAACATTTTGATGAAAACTGGATTCAGTGTCATACATGTGAAGGGTGGGCACATGAACTTTGTGCAGATATTGAAGACAAACTGTATTATTATTGCGATTACTGCAAGTTCAACAGTATGCAGTCTAAATAAAAGTTAAAAAATGTATTTTCACAATTTAAATTGAATTTGTATAAAAATTAAATAATTCTGTTAACAAAAATAATTTTTATTTATCTTCACTCCTGTTTTTTAATTGTGGCCCATACTACTCGACGCCGAACATTTTATCACAATTACAGCTATAAATTTGAAATACCACACACATTTTATTTGATTAATTTTAATTCCTTTTTCAGAGTGTGTGTGAAGTAAATGTTTCACTACTTACTACATAATTTTAGATGATTCTGCCTATCATTTAATATTTTGTGACACTTTTTGCTTAAGTGGGCCATACTACCCGTCTCTCCCCTACAACACACTAAAAATTTTATTTCTACCACTAAACTATGTTCTGTTGCTCCACAAACTTTTTAACACTTTCCCGTCTAAGTATGAGTTTATGTCGGACAGTATACTTTTGTCTAGTGGACGCAGCCTGAGTATACCTCGGGCCGTGTATTCGCTCGCTTTACTGTCACATTATGGGTACGTCTTGGGTTTAGTCATCACGAAATGCTTTCATATTGATATACAATTGTGTACAGTGCACTCTGTTTTTCATTTTCATATAAACATAATCAACTTAAACAGTTGATACAATTTGTTTGCAGCGTGGTTTCTAACCTTTTTTGTTTTACATTCATCATTAGCATACGTTCAATTTTTTTTTTTTAAATACAGTGAGCGAAGCATTAAATGCAATTAACATAAAGCCTTCATATACGCCAGAATGTTTCCAATTGTGCCACAGAGTTGCCAATTACGTCTATAACCTGGGCATTCCAATTTTTCTTTTATAAAAAATTGATATTTTCAAAAAGTTTGAATTTTTATTTCATATAATACACGTATAAAATGAAACCTCGATATAACGCTCTTCTGCGGACTGGCCAAAAAGCTCTTTATATTGAGGGTCGCTTTATATAAAGGACCCAAGTTTAACTATTTAATTTGCCAGGACTATGAAAAAAGAGCGTTACTTCAAGGGTCGCGTTTTATCACAGGGGTGTTATATCAAGGTTCCACTGTACATGTACAAAAATGTTAAGAAATACAATACCAGGAAAGTAAGAAAATCGTCAGACTGGAAGGACTATACACACTATACACTAAAACTGTGAAGTGTTAACTGACCTCATATAGGTCATAATACCGAGGTCAGATTCCTTGTATGTTCTAAGCCTGTCTGCCGTGTCTGACTAACTATCAGTAATGATTAGAGATAATTACTAAAATCAAACACTAATCAATGTGGAATTTTTGTATTATTTATTTATATAAATATATATTAACACTTTCACTGTGAACTTACTTTTAGGTTTTGATTACCCAGACGTTTCGACGTAGTATTCGTCTTTCTCAATGGGTTTTTAAATACTGAATGTCTGTACAGTAACGTAAGTTCACAGTGAAAGTGTTAATATATATTTATATAAATATTAATAAGTGAATGAAGAGGATGTACCAACAAGCAATTATTATTTATTTACACAAAAACAACAAAAAAAATGGATGAGGAACATAATACAAACAATAATAATATGAGCTGCTACAAACAACCTCAAAGTACCCGAGACAGTTGCTGTCGTATATAAAACATGATGTAATACAATGCAATACTAACTTTTTCATTATACAAAATCAACCTGAGGAAGAATTATACAATTTTATTTTGCGGCAAAGTAGTAAATTTTATATTGATTTTGCTAAAACTACGAATAAGGAAAACACCATGGGAAGTACAGTAAACAGTCATTATAATCATAATTATACTGCAGTGAATAAATAATAATACATAAATAAAAAATGCACTGCCTACAATTTTAATATACACCTAGTAAAATATTTTTTTCTTGGTAAAAAGTTTACATACATATTTATACAGAAATCAGTTATTAGTCTTCTTTTATATATTAACTGTACTGTATTTGAGTGTATATAGAGTACAGAAAAAAGCATTACTTAACTAATTTGGTACAATTTGTGTGGTGGATTGTGATTTATTATTAAAATGATGTATCTGGGTCGGCTGGTATTATGATTTGTTTTTGGCGAGGGGAAAGCCTAAGCCGACCAGTCCTCCGATTGCAAGAACCATCGTTCCAGCCAACGCTATACTGACAAGTCCCTCTGTAACACAAATAACACACACATACATATTATATTGTTCTCACAACATTTGTCATAACGTCTGTGAAAGAATTATTGTACCATGAGAGTAACTGTTAATACAAATGTTAATGTTGTGTTGCTTCTTCAGTTTTGATTACCATATTTATCAGATTGTAAGATAACTTTTTCCAATTTTTGATATATTAACTTTGTAAGCACACATTGGCTAACTCTAAACTGCCAACATCCTTGTTGGTTAATACTGGTAATGTGACATTTATTTTTCACCACACATGAAAATTTCCCTACGTTTACTGTGATTCCCCCCAAACTTCATTCACATGTTCAGACATATTCTGCACCACGATAGAAATACAATAGAACTCCATTTATCCAAACTCCAGTTATCCGAATCGATATTTGGAAATTTAAAAAAATGCAATTTCTAAAAAAAGTTTATTCATACTGCAGTTGCCGTACTAACAAAAAACATCGTAATTAAATGAAATTCATATAAGACTGTGTTACCTATGCATCATCCTGATTGATGCTCGACTTGTCTGGAAATTGGAGGGTAGGTAAACGCGCAAGAATTTCGTCAAGGGTGACGCGTCCGTCCTCCAACACAATCGACTTAACGGCGTCAACAAGACTGGATTCTCAGTTGATGTTGAAGGTCTCCCACTGCGCGCTTCATCGCGCACATTCGTTCTCCCTTTCAAGAACGACGTATGCCACCTGCGCACCATTTGAATGCTTATGCACTCAGGCTCGTACACAGAAACTAAGAAGTGACGATGAATTTCAGCAGTGGATTGATTTTTTTCAGCAAAAAACCTAATCACACTACGCACTTCGCAATCAAACACGCTGGTGAATGGAACGTGTATGATTTACACCTCTCTCGTCTCATCTTACTCACCTCTCTCACGTTTACAGTTCATCAGTATCTGTGTAGTGTATGTCGTGCGTTATGTTTATATAGCACAGTATTTTGTCAAGTTGTTTTCACGTAGTGTGTGTATAAAATGTCTTCTAAAAGGAAGCGTGTCGTATTGTCGATGACGGACAAAGTGAAAATAATGAAGAATTAAAAAAATAAGTGTCTGGCAAACAGTTGGCCGAAACTTATAATTTAGGTGCAGCCACTATTTCTGGCATACAAAGAAATAGTTCTTCGATTTGAACTTTGTTTCTAATTTGGAAAGTGAAGATGGAATGTCGACCAAAAAAGTAATGAGAACGGCTGAAAATAAAAACCTAGAAGATGCAGTTTTTAAATAGTTTTTGCACCACCGGTAACCTGTGTTTGTGAAAAAGCAAAAATGTTTGCTGAAAAGACGGGCGATTTATCCGAATTTAAAACGAGTACCGGTTGGCTACGCAATTTTAAGGCTAGGCATGGTATTCGGGAGTTAGATTTGAGTGGAAAAAACTTTCTGAAGTTAACAATGCAGCTGATAAGTTCGCTGGAGAATTTAAAACTATAACTAAAAACTACCATCCTGAATTGGTGTACAACACCGATGGAACGGGAACTAATTGGAAAGCATTGCCCCGTGAAACTTTGTCTTCGAAGAAAGAAGCAGTGCTCCTGGTTTTGTGTGTTTACTACACAACTTTAGTGAACAATGTGAGACAGTGCCAAGTCAACGGGCAGTCATCGTCTCCCATTGCTTTAGGGCTTTCAAAAACGTTAAAAAGCTCCCGGTCGTATACAAAAGTCAACCGAAAGCGTGGATGACAGCAGCGTTGTTCTCAGAATGGTTCGAGGAAACGTTTATTCCGGAGGTAAAAAATATAAAAAGGGAAACGTGTTGCTTCTTATTGATAATGCACAACCATCTTTCAATGGATCTGTTGGAACGAAGAAACGTTTTAAAGTGCTATTCCTGCCGGCAAATGTAACGAGTTTGTTGCAAGCCTAAAGGTACCATAGGCTATGAACAATAAGTACGATACAATAGAAAACCCAGAAAATCATTTTACAAATTCCTGGCTGTTCCGAGTGTGACGTGGACGAGATAAACGAGTGGTTGCAGTGCGATTCACCGGACCTTGGATATCAAATTTTGGACGATGATGAAATTATCCAAAGTGTAAATGACGAATCTCAGCAGGTGGACGAAGACGATGACAACGTTGCTTTAGTTGAACCGGTAAAGGAACCTACGACGAGAGGCATTCTCTTGTGTTGACGCTGTCTTAAAGTGGATGGAACGGCAGCCTGAATGCGACCACGTGCAGCTTCTTGCCGTCAAGCGTTTGCGGGACCTGGCTGCATGCAGACGAGTTTCTACGTCAAAACAAATAACTTAGTTTGACATGTTTAACTGAAAAATTATAATCATGTTTGAGTATTATTTTTAATTCTTTTGTAGTAAAAGTAAACGTTTTGCAAAACACGGATGGCCGGCCTGCTTTTTATTAAGATACTGTACTCATAAACAAAAGTGATTTTTAACCAATTTTCGCGTTTTCTTTCATAACATAACCTTTTTCTTATGCTTGTCCCAATTATCCGAATTTCTGCATATCCGAATTACGTCTGGGACACATTAGTTCGGATAAATGGAGTTCTACTGTACAAGGAAATGATGACACGATTTTTGTCCATTAAACTAATGATTTAATAACAGGGATTTTCGACATAAATGACAAACAACAAGTTGAGCGG
This sequence comes from Magicicada septendecula, assembly GCA_034769895.1. Taxonomy (NCBI): domain Eukaryota; kingdom Metazoa; phylum Arthropoda; class Insecta; order Hemiptera; family Cicadidae; genus Magicicada; species Magicicada septendecula. The sequence continues at coordinate 1,373,931,513 of CM068367.1, read as the reverse complement.
CACTCATCTTTCTTCATTCTCTTTTTTATTGACGTTTCTAAATTTAGGACTTGTTGATTTGTCGAAACTGAATAATAATTTCCGAAACCTGGAAGCCTAATTTTACTGCCAAAACGTTGCCAGCGCACATAGACGCTTTTTTAACATGATAATGTTTTTAGGCTGGGGGTCATTCCACAAAAATGTAACGTCATCGAAAAATGTAACGCTTCCACACTTTCGATTCCCCACAGTCAAGAAATCTTCGGTCTCTGTCGTTTTTAAGAAATCCGTACGAACATCGCTGAACAGGAGAGTCTGCAGTTTATGCACAATATACGTTTCAAAAGCCTAAAAGCATTATCATGCTTCGATGTTTCGGTTTCGTCGAAATTTCTTGAATTTTTTGTTCTTTAGAGAATCGACGAGTACGATGTGTAACCTATACCGAATTGTTAACAAACACATCTATTAAAATTACTAATACCCTAATAAACGGTTTGAGATACAAAGACTGCCAAGCAGCAACAACCAAAATATTATCTACCCGATTCTTTTATCTTCTACATAGTGATGTGTGCCTGATATATTCGTGAGGCACGGGAAGCAACAACCGAGCCAGAGCCAGCACAGAACAGCAGTGTTGTGAATACGTTTCCAGCGTTGTTGTGTTGAATACATCGCTACGGAGCTCACAAGAAAAATGTGTGCACTTCTGTGAAGTGCTATTCGCCTGATATGTTGCCGTAGCGTCAAGACTAAGCAAAGAAGTAACGGTACGAGCAACAGACTCGAGCGTAACCGTCTACAGTTTTGTACTTTTACCATAATCTGTTCGCCTGATCCTCGTCGTGATTTACAAATAGCTAAAGCTGCGGCAAGCATCAAGAAAGATCAGCGCGAATGGTCTCGTCCTATACTCACATACAACAAGCGCATGCTTCTGTCATCTAGTAGTGTATAATATAACGCTTTATAATTTTTTATACTGCGTTTTTCACTTACCATTGTTCTGTGTGCTCAGGAAGGCTTTCTTCATCCAAAATGAAGGGCCAGACAGGTAATCAGATTATGATGTTGGGAATAATTTTTTAAAATGTAGTTTGTGTAAAAAACCAACAACAGATTTTAGAATTAAAGACACAGATTGTTGTTACGCCACTAATTTACTATTATTAATGCCTTAAAATATTGTTTCAGCCACTTTCCTTAAAAGGAATATGGAAATATGGACAAAAAATTGAGTATGGTAAACACCGAATTAGATATACTGTACAATTATATTTCATTTTGAACTATCTTTTAAAGTAAGTCCATAATGTAAGGCATAATAAAAGCAATGGTGTAAGAAAAGCTTGGTAAACCTTTATAAAATGACTAATTCAGAAAAGTAATCGTGTTTCAACAGTCAGCACTAAAAATTCCTGTATTGTGTGTAACCAATTAATATTGGTTATCGTTTGTGCAAATAATTCACAGTAAATCACATTTAACGTACTTTCTGCCAGTGGCATAACAGCCGGGACCACAGGGCCTACAATACGGGTGGGCCTGCGGAATAGCGGAGCCAGCACAACATTCCCTTACATTTTACTTCCATATTCCTTAAGGAAATGGAAGTATGGTGATGGCAAAAAAATCGTGTTCGAGATTATTGCAGATTCTGATTGTACTACACTCAAAACATGAAAAAAGTCATTTTTCGAAAAGTGTTTGTGTGTCTGTGTGTCTATCTGTGTGTCTGTGTGTCTATGTGTCTTAGATTTTTTTTTCTATGGCAAACGATAACAGCCACAAATTCAAACAGAATTAAATAATTTTTTGCATACAGTCCTGATTTGTAGAGTACTCAAGACCTATTGTTTTTGGTGAAGATCGGTTAAGGGAAAGGGGTAGTTTACCGGCAACGGTTTTTTATCAAGGGTAATTTTTTTCTATGGCAAAGGATAACAGCCGCAAATTCAAACAGAATCAAATGATTATTTGCATACAGCCCTAAATTGTAGAGTTTTCAGTACCTATTGGTGTTGGTGAACATCGGTTAAGGGAAAGGGGTAGTTTACCTGCAACATTTTATGTTTATAAATGGTAATTTTTTATATGACGAACGATAACTGCCGTAAATTCAAACAGAATCAACTACGTTTTTTGCATACCTTTTTGAACTAAAGAGAACTCAAGGTCTGTTGATTTTGTTGAAGATCGGTTAAGGGAAAGGGGTAGTTTATCGGCAACGTTTTATTTTTTAAAAAGGGTATTTTTTTTATGACGAACGATAACTGCCGAAAGTTCAAAGAGAATCAAATAATTTTTTGCACAGTTTCCTGTTTGTAGAGAGCTCAAGGTCTATTGATTTTGGTGAAGATCGGTTAAGGGAAAAGGGTAGTTTACCTGAAACATTTTATGTTGTAACAAGAGAAATGTTTCCATGACGAACGATAACTGCCGCACATTCAAGCAGAATCAAATATTTTTTTGCATGCGTCCCTGAATTGTAGAGGACTGAAGGTCTATTGATTTTGGAGAAGATCGGTTAAGAGAAAGGGGTAGTTTACCTGAAACATTTTATGATTTAACAAGAGTAAAGTACTTATTGTACTTATTTTTTATAAATAAAGTATCTGATAAGATGCTCATAATAATCCACTGTAGAAACGTAGATGAAATATCTATAAATGAAGAGGTTAGGTGAACGGGGTGGGGGTAATTTTCTATTATTAAAAATTATAGTTGAAGGTGGAGGGGAGAATTTTTTATATGTGTACTACGTTATCGGCAACAAAGAAGTAGTTTTTTGTTAAAATTGCTTCCCGAGCTGTTTAGTCGTAGTCCAATGTTTTCTGAAAAACCAGACTTTTCGGCAGTGGCATCGACTGCCATCATCAGTGAAAATCGAGTGCGAAAACGTGAGATGGTATACGTTAGAGACCACAGTACTGTGGTTAATGCTGAAGCAATAAGTAGAAAGACGTAGTTTCTATGGAAATATTTCATTTCGAATATGATTTTAAATATAAATCTTAGAACATGGAAGTCATGTATGGTTCTCCATACCGATATTTTTCTATGGCAAACGATAACTGCCGCAAATTCAAACAGAATCAAATAATTTTTTGCATACAGTCCTGATTTGTAGAGTACTCACGACCTATTGTTTTTGGTGAAGATCGGTTGAGGGAAAGGGGTAGTTTACTTGCAACGGTTTTTTTTTATAAAGGGAAATTTTACTTCCATATTCCTTAAGGAAATGGAAGTATGGTGATGGCAAAAAAAATCGGGTTCGAGATTATTGCAGATTCTGATTGTACTACACTCAAAACATGAAAAAAAGTCGTTTTCCGAAAAGTGTCTGTGTGTGTGTCTGTCTGTCTGTCTATCTGTCTCTGTGTGTGTGTAGATTTTTTTCTATGGCAAACGATAACTGCCGCAAATTCAAACAGAATCAAATAATTTTTTGCATACAGCCCTGATTTGTAGAGTACTCACGACCTATTGTTTTTGGTGAAGATCGGTTAAGGGAAAGGGGTAGTTTACCTGCAACGGTTTTTTTTATCAAGGGAAATTTTTTTTTTTGGCAAACGATAACAGCCGCAAATTCAAACAGAATCAAATAATGTTTCGCATACAGCCCTGAATTGTAGAGTTCTCAAGACCTATTGTTTTTGGTGAAGATCGGTTAAGGGAAAGGGGTAGTTTACCAGCAGCGTTTTTTTATCAAGGGTATTTTCTATGGCAAACGATAACAGCCGCAAATTCAAACAGAATCAAATAATTTTTTTGCATACAGCCGTGATTTGTAGAGTACTCAAGACCTTTTGATTTTGGTGAAGATCGGTTAAGGGGAAGGGGTAGTTTACCTGCAACCTTTTACGTTTTAACAAGAGTAAAGTACTTGAAAATTCATTTAAACTTTTTCAAACAATGGTAATTGTTAAAAATAAAATAATTTTGTTGCCAGGCAATAAAATTATAATTTTTTCATTTTAATGTAAATCTGTACATAGTATAAAGTAAAGTCGGTCCGTTTTCTCTCTGTGTTTGAAATCGCTAATCTCAGGAAGTACTGAACGGATTTTATTAAAGTTTTCGCCAATAGATAGAGTGTCTATCGAGGAACATTTATGTGTATAATTAATGCATATATGTTGTACATTAGCTTAGCTATCACGGTTTATGTCAAGTAAGTGGTATAGTTTACATCTTATATATAAAAATGAATGTTTCTTTGTTTGTCCCGTATGCGTTCTTATACCATTCATCCGATTGCGATGAAACGTCGGTGAGTTGTTGTGCGCACGTCCGCGAAGGTTTCTTCCACATCTCCTCCTAAACCACTGTACCGATTTCAACCAAACTTGGCACAAATATTTTACGCAACGGGAGAACCAACATAGGATAGGTGTTTTTTCGATGGGGTCCCTTTGGGGGTTCTTTGGGGTCTTCCACATCGCCTCCTAAACCACTGTACCGATTTAAACCAAACTTGGCACAAATATTTTACGCAAAGGGAGAACCAACATAGGACAAGTGTTTTTTCGATACGATCCTTTGGGGGGTTCTTTGGGGTCTTCCACATCGCCTCCTAAACCACTGGACCGATTTCAACCAAACTTGGCACAAATATTTTACGCAAAGGGAGAACCAACATAGGACAAGTGTTTTTTTCGATACGATCCTTTGGGGGGTCCTTTGGGGTCTTCCACGTCTCCACCTAAACCATTGGACCGATTTCAACCAAACTTGGCACAAATATTTTACGCAACGGGAGAACCAACATAGGACAGGTGTTTTTTTCGATACGATCCTCTGGGGGGTCCTTTGCGGTCTTAAAAAACTATTAGATCTGGTTACTATGGCAACCCAATAGAATAGATTCTGTTCTAAATATATTATCGCATTAAATTGAAGACCACGCGAACGAAGTTGTGGGCAACAGCTATTTATTTTTAAGAAGCCTACTTTAATTAAACTTTATTAATTAAACTAACATTTTCATTACGTACAACGTGAAACTCCGTAGCGAAGCACGGGTATTCTGCTAGTCATGTATAAGAGAAAATATATCGTGCGTGGCAGGCAAGCATATCTCAGTTATGTACTGTTTACGTTTCCATTTTATTATTATCACTACCGCAATAAAAAGGCAGGGAACACACACACACACACACACACACACACACACACACACACACACACACACACACACACACACACACACACACACACACACACACACACACACACACACACACACACACACACACACACACACACACACACACACACACACACACACACACACACACACACACACACACACACACACACACACACACACACACACACACACACACACACACACACACACACACACACACACACACACACACACACACACACACACACACACACACACACACACACACACACACACACACACACACACACACACACACACACACACACACACACACACACACACAATTCGTGTTATTTCTGGCCTCATTCATGTTTATTTTCTTACATTTGCACTGTTTTTAAATGGAAAGTGCCGAACCCATACCAACATAACGCATGCAAGCCGAAAAAGTGTCCAGCGTGGATAGCGATTTGCTTCCTGTGGATCGCTGGGCAGTGTAACTGCACGTGTTTACAGAGGAACGATTCATAGACAGACTTTTCGTCTTTAGGGAATGAACCCTCTGCAAGATGCTGAGGGTCCATGAGTGACTTGGGAGCGCTCCTTCTTTTCCGCGTGTTTGTTCTGTGAAACGTACACTGTAGATTCGCAGATTTATTCTAAGCAACGCTCAATAGGAAATGTTGAAAATTTTTCTCCACGGTGAACCCTCATACACACTAAACCTGTTCTGATGTTTTAATTACGGACATCATAATATTAAAACTTTGGAAACTTGAGCACTACTTAATGGAGATCAATCATTAACTTATACAAGCCATTAATTTTATGCATATTTTTTATATATATGTGTACAACGTTATCGGCAACAAAGAAGTAGTTTTTGTTAAAATTCCTTCCCGGGATATTTGGCCGTAGTCCAATGTTTTCTACAAAACCAGACGTTTCGGCAATGCCATTGACTTCCATCATCAGTGAAAATCGAGTGCGATAACGTGAGGTGGTATATGTTAGTGACCACAGTACTGTGGTTAAGGCTGAAGCAGTAAGTAGAAAGAAGTAGTTTCTATGGTAATATTTCATTTCGAAAATGATTTTAAAAATAAATCTTAGAATATGGAAGTCATGTATGGTTCTCCATACCGATATTTTTTATTTGGCAAACGATAACAGCCGCAAATTCAAACAGAATTAAATAATGTTTCGCATACAGCCCTGAATTGTAAAGTTCTCAAGATCTATTGTTTTTGGTGAAGATCGGTTAAGGGAAAGGGGTAGTTTACCTGCAACGTTTTTTTAACAAGGGTATTTTCTATGGCAAACGATAACAGCCGCAAATTCAAACAGAATCAAATAATGTTTTGCATGCAGCCCTGAATTGTAGAGTTCTCAAGGGTTTTCGATTTTGGTGAAGATCGGTTAAGGGGAAGGGGTAGTTTACCTGCAACGTTTTACGTTTTAACAACAGTAAAGTACTTGAAAATTCATTTAAACTTTTTGAAACAATGGTAATTGTTAAAAATAAAATAATTTTGTTGCCAGGCAATAAAATTATAATTTTTTCATTTTAATGTAAATTATGTATGAGTTAATATCTTTATATATACAGTGGAACTTGATTATTACGGCCTCGGCTGTTACGTCAACTCGGGTGTAGCGTTATTTTGTCATAAGTCCGGTCAAACTGATATCTTTAATATTATAAAAATTCCCGGTTTTAACGTCACTAAATATTGTACTACTCTGTTATAGCGTCAAATATTTCTCAGATATTTTACTCTAAATTTCATATAAACGTATATATGTGCGCGCGCGCGCTAGACCATGGCTACAGACATACATTGTATGCAAGCGACGAGCACTGTAACAGGACTGCCGGCGCCAGCCATTTTACGTGCTCCAACGGATGGCTAGATCGATTTAAGGCCCGACACTCGATTTCCTTTGCAAAAATTTGTGGTGAGGCAAAATGCGTAGATCTGAACGTTACAGGCTATTGGGTGCGTAACACTTGGCCAGAAATTAGACGATCATATAAAGATGAAGACATCTTTAATGGACATGAAGCCGGAATTTTTTATAAATTAACTCCAGATAAGACTTTCAAATTTAAAAATGAAAAGTGCGTTGGTGGGAAGCTCTCTAAACAAAGAGTTACAGTTCTTGTTTGTGCGAACATGACGGGAACCGAAAAAAGGAAACTTTTAGTTATCGGGAAAAGTTTGCATCCTAGATGTTTTAAAAACATCAAAAAACTTCCTGTAAGTTACACTGCCAACAAAAAAGCGTGGACGACTTCTAGTATTTTTGAAGATGAACTAAGAAAGTGGGATAAAGAACTGTCATCGAAAAACAGAAAATTCTACTTCTAGTTGACAACTGTGCAGCCCATCCAAAGTTAAATTTGACAAACATTAATCTGGTCTTCTTACCGGCCAACTGTACGAGTGTCCTGCAACCTATGGACCAAGGCGTCATTAGAAGCCTAAAGTGTCACTACCGCAAGCAACTTTAAAAAAAAATTATTTTCTGTATGGACACGGCGCAACCTGCCACAATTTCACTCTTAGATGCAATACAATTCCTAGACGACTCTTGGAAGAGTGTAACAAAGAAGACGATAGCAAAATGCTTTAGTAAAGGATGACTCGTACATGAAAATTTACCCGATGATGAAGACGACGACGACTTACCGCTCTCAGAGTGGATTAAGAAATTCGACGTAAATGAATTTGGAAATGAACTTGATTCCTATGCATCAGTGGATGACCTAGTAGAAACATTCCAGTGTTGAGTGACGCAGAAATTATCGCGGAAGTAAAAAACATAGAAGCAGAAGATAGTGTTGAAGAAGATGCTGAGCAAGAGGAGGATGCCGACATCTTTTGTCCGACAGTACAGGAAGCAATGAGAGCCGCCGAAACTCTTTCACGATTTTACTGCTTTAGAGAGACGTCTGACGACACGTTCAATGCAGCGCAGCATCTCCACAGCAGAACAGAAAGAATTTATTTTTCAGAAAGGAGCGTTCAAAAGAAAATTACGGATTACTTTCGACAGTAAGCCTAAATGTAAGTTACATGTACTTTCTTTTTGATCTTTTAAAATATTCTTCATGCTTTTTGTATAAATGAAATGCAGTTTGTAAACTTTAGAATAAATATCACGAATAATGTTAATAATACAAAGATCTTTTTTTTTATTTCTCCTTCCTTACTAGTGATTAAAAAGGGTCTTTTATAACGACTCTTTTATAACGTCACTCGGACATAACGTCATTATTTTTTTGGTCCCTTCAATGACGTTATAACCAAGTTCCACTGTATTTCAAAGACGATTGGATGAAAGGTATCTTCGTCCATAAAATTTTTTGTATTTGTAGTCTGTTCTATCCAGTGTCACATGTCCAGTACTAAATGTAGTTTTCAGATTATTATAAAATATTAAATTATATGAAATTCAAAATTATTTTTTTCCTATCTACATTTGTTATCCTTTTTTGTACGCAGGCTGATAACATTTCATTTTAACGATGGAGAGCGAGAATTCTAAGAAAAAACCTAAACCTTCCGGATATGAGTATAGAAAAAGAAAAGCAGAGAAAGAGGAAGAAATTCGAAAAAACATAAAAGCCTTGATAATTATTTTAAGTTACCGACAGATACAAATCTCTCTAATGACTCTAATACCAAAGCGCCTTTAGTTCCTACGGTCAATATCATTGATAATACTGTCGCTGCATCAGAACCAATTCCAATTTATAATGAAGTTAGATCTGAATCGCCTAAACCAACTTCGGATGGAAATGAGTTTAACGTTGCTGATGACAAGCCCAATAATCAAGATGTGGAGGATGAAGGTACTTGTAAAAGTATAGAAGAAATATCCGAGTCATTAAACTTCTCGGATTGCGCCTTGTGGCCAGTTCATCGTAGCAATAAAGTTGTTGATTATATTCTTAAAATGGGTCCCAATCAAGTCATTTTGGATAAATACCCTATCGATGAAAAGGGTCGTCATTTTTCTAGTTTTTATTACAACCGACAACTTCCAAATGGTGAAGTTTTTCCTCGATGTTGGCTTATTTATTCAACATCTAAAAATGCTGTATTTTGTTTTTGCTGTCGACTTTTTGAGACAAACAAAACTTCAAATTTAGCAGAAAATGGATTTAATAATTGGAAGAAACTATCTGAAACTCTTCGATATCATGAAAATAGTGCGGCTCATAAAAGTGCTTATCAGCAGTGGATAGAGACTAAAATACGAATGCAAACAGGAAAAACAATAGACAAAGAAGAGCAAAAATTAATTGAAAAAGAGAGCGCACGGTGGCAAAGCGTACTTGAGCGATTGATAAGCATTACTTTGTACCTGGGAATCAATAACATGGCTTTCAGAGGAAGCTCAGATAAATTATACAAACCAAACAATGGTAAGTTTTTAGGACTCGTTCAATTGCTGGCTAAATTTGACCCTGTAATGTCAAATCATGTGAAGCTCGCGATATTTCCGATCACTATTGCGGGAAAATAATTCAAAATGAACTGATCGACTTGGTGACAACGAAAATAACTAGTACCATTCTAGCGAGAGCTTCACTAGCAATTTATTTTGCTATTATTGCTGACTGTACTCCTGATATTTCCACAAGGAACAACTCTCTCTCACAATTCGATTTGTTGATATATCTACCGATATCATCGAAATCAAGGAGCATTTTATAGGATTTTTTACGGTGGACGATTCTACGGGTTTTGGCCTTTCTGAAATTATAACCGATACATTAATAAAATTTGGACTCAAACTTAGCGATTGCAGAGGTCAAGGATATGACAACGGCGCAAACATGAAAGGCAAAAATGTAGGCGTACAGAAACGGATTTTAGAGCTAAATCCTTTAGCTTCCTATGTTCCCTGCGGAAGTCATTCACTCAACCTTGTTCTATGTGATGCTGCAAAGTCGTCATTAAATTCCGTAAACTTTTTCGGGATCATACAACGACTATTCACTCTTTTTTCTGCTTCGACTTGTCGATGGAGTGTCTTAACTAGTCATGCAGAAATTTTCGCTCTCAAAACATTGAGTGATACACGTTGGGAGGCAAAGATAGAAAGCTTGAAAGCAATACGTTATCAAATAAGCAGTGTGCATGATGCTTTGATAACATTAAATGAAAACGAAAAAAAAATTCCTGCCGTAGCCCACGAAGCAATCACCTTGGCAGAACAATTAGGAGACTTTGGATTTTTGGTATCTTTAATTGCTTGGTACGATGTATTGTTTCAAGTCAACGTTGTAAGGAAATCACTTCAGGCAAAAAAATGGACCTTGCACACTGTATCAAAATGTTGGAGAATTGCATTAAATTTTTAGAAAATTACAGGAAAGATGGTTTTAAACAAGCAATGATTGGAGCAAGAGAACTTGCAGATCAATTGCAAATTAAATCGATATTTAAACCGCTTAATAGGGTAAGACGTGTAAAACATCATTTTGATGAAAACACACAGGATGAACCAATTGAGAGCCCAGAAAAAAAACTGGAAGTTGAATTTTTTAACCCACTGTTAGATTCGGCTATTTCATCTATCAAAGAAAGATTTAAACAATTGAATTCATATTCGAAATCATGGAATTTCCTCTTTTGTTTGGACAAATTACCTAACAGAACGGAGCTTTTAAAATCGTGCACAGACTTACAAAATAAGTTAACAGTTGAGAACTCCGCCGATATCAATGGCATTTTGTTATGCGATGAACTGATTAGTATAAGAGCTTTTTTGAATGATAAATTAGACAAGGAAAAAATCACGCCTCTTCTTGTGCTAAATTTCATTAAAAAACATTCGCTTCAAGGATTATATCCAAACGTATGGATTGCGCTGCGCATTTTATTGACGATTCCTGTAACTGTTGCCAGTGGGGAATGGAGCTTTTCCAAGCTCAAACTTATAAAAACATATTTAAGGAGTACGATGCTACAAGACAGACTCACTTCTTTAGGAACTACCTTAATCGAGAATGAAATTGCTGAAGAGTTAGATCTTGCTGATTTAATAAATGATTTTGCCGACAAAAAAAGCGCGAAAAGTTAATTGTAAATGATTTATTTATATAATTAAAATGTTATACTCTTTATTATAATTTTATAAAAATATTATTTTATTTTTCTTAGTTGTACTAATTTTGTATTTTTTTACAAATATATTATGCTTTATTATCAAAACATAATTAATAAGTATTTTTTAAAAAATATTAAACATATCCCGATACTTTACCCTCACAAGGGGCGCCGAGGGAAATCTTGCCCCTCTAAACGCAAAAGCCTAAAGCCGGCACTGACTGTACTTATAGTCTATTGGACTCTTAAAATGTGTTACAGATTAAAACTTATAAAAAAATAGTCACGTTTTTGTCTTTTAAAACTGAAACAATTGTAGTGTATTGAGATTAATGGAAGAGAATTTTTATTATTCAGCTAAAATTTGTCTCTACTTAAAAATCTGCGGGTTGCCGCGGATAATCGGAAGTTCACTGTATTTTGAGTGAACATAAAACGAATCTGGTAGACAAATTTGTACTTTGGAACTACATCATATTATAGTATTGTATTATTATAATCTTAAGTTATATAATTTGAAAGTTACCTTATTTCTGTATAATCACATAGAACGTAAACCGTGTAGGACCAAATATTCAAATTACACAGTTAAACATTAAACGTAGACAATCTACGTACACAGTTATAAAACCAACACTACCAAAATAACCGTACTTTAAAATAAATTAAGCATGTAGAATGGTTCTATAAGTGCATTTTCAAACAAAGATTATTTCAAGCTTTATTACTTATCTTTACTGTGTAACAAATTAGTTAAAAATTTGTTTGTTTGTGTAAAAAAAAATTTTTGTTGTTTATTATTATTATTTTTTAATTGAAATTAATTAAATGTTAATTATTTAATTAAATTCCGTGGTGCTCCGAACTTTTTCTTAATTGTTTTAATTGATTTAACTCCTTTTCTGTATTTTAGAATCCTTTCGCCAGTTAATAAGATTGTCTCCAATAACAATCGATAGGTGCACTTTCCTATTTGGAGGTTATCTTCCTTCTATGTGGTGAAATTCTGGTAGTTTCTGCTCAATTAAAGTTATATTTTATACTAACTATTAAATAGGAATAAACGATATTCAATTTTATAATAATTATTGAATTTTATTCACAAATGTTTATTTAATCGATTTACTATCGATTGATTGATCGATTCTCAGGGTTTATCAAAAGAATTTACAATTATTTTATTATCGGGTTCTTTTAACAGCTATTTCATAGATAAGTCAGAAAAATGGCTAAGGATTGAAAGTATAACATTACAAAAATATATCAACTTAAAATTAAAATACATATATGAAATTCAATATATAAGTGAGTATAGAAATTTGCGAACCGTCCAGTCGAATATTCAGTGTTGCATTGAATTGTGGGTAGAAGAAAAATGGCCGCTTCGAGTTCTGATGCTGGATGAATACACCTCGCTATTTCTGCGTTCAATAAAAGCTGCTTCCCTGCGATTCCTCGTTCCTGCTACTGCGATGATTCCTTCTTGTGTTGGTTGAGTGTTCTTGGTGAAGTTTTAGTGTTCCACTTCGATAAAATGTGTTGTTAGTTATTTTTCACTTTCGTGTGTTAGGTCGAAAATCGCACTGTTTGTTTCGTAGTGTAGAATTAATGTTTAAATCGTTTAATTGGTGTATTCACTATGTTTTGTTCTTATTTGAAGTTAGTTTAGTGTTTGTGGGTGTTTGTTTCACTGAATTTACTATTCGAACGTATTTTTACAAAACTCGCGTTTTTCACTTTAGGCTAGGCTTATCGCTATACGCCATTAATGTATCAGCTATTAGGTTAAAATGCTTAAGAGTTCGTGTCAAGTGTACTTCACGATATCTAATAATGAACTAATTAACTTCCTCCGTCTTGTCCAAAAGTCTTAGCCAAATTAATATTAGCTATCCATTGTTTCAAAATTATTGGCATCCTGTGCATGTGAGAAAGTTACATTATATAACTGATTATATTTTCGCTATTATTCAAATTTATTAACTATTAAATACATAATCTTCTTCTTCAGTTAATTCTGCTTGATTTGATACCAAATAATGTAGTTTTATTAAGTTTGTGATCTAAAATGGTATTTTTACCTCATTTTGAAAATTGTAAGTTTTAAAATTCGTTTCCTGTCCTTTTCCAAAAAGTTGCCATTTTACATGTTATATTAATGATTGTATTAAATCTCAGATTGATATTAAAGGTTTATCTTCCCTTAATTTCTTGTAATTAGATTAATTGGTTCTCTTTTAAAATATTATACATTAATAAGTGACTCCCCTTTCTAAATTCTCAGTTGTTACATTTCCATTTTTAACAATTATTCTTGCTATAATTTTACAAAATCTTTCTTACTTATTTTTCCAATTACATGACTCTATGATTGATTTACCTTATATAAATCCTATCAGTTTAATTGTTTTTCTGTACTTATTTTATCAATTTTGATGCTGTTTAGTTTTAACATTTGGCCTAGATTTCTAACAGTTTTTACATACAAAGTTTTTAAATAATACATTGTTTGTACCCTCTCTGACTTTCTATTCTATTATGACATTAACTAACATTTTCTTATCTTAACAAAAGAACAATTATTATATAATTTATACTCTTAATACATAATACATAATTGAAATTAACAATGGTCTTTCAAACTTAGACATTTTACACTTAATTAATATTGGTAATACAATAAATATTTTATAACTAAAGAATGTTATTGAACTCTAACATTTTATGCTTAATTAATATCAGTAACTTGTTCTAAACAAACAAAACATCATGGTGCTTCCATCATATACTCTATTTCTTATACTAGGTTCTAGTTTCAGTTTTAATCTGTTTTTGATTTTGGGGTAATGATATTTTAAACACTTCACTTGTTATATGGCCTGCTCTTGTTTTAATCTATTATCATCATACTGAATGTTGTATATTAAGAGTGGCAGCTATTATTCAGAAACACCAGTATTATCTGACATGATAATACTTTATTTAATATTATTCATGGACACAAATAAACACATCAAAGTTGTATTATTTCACAATTTACTTAGTTTGTGAACTGCAATATTTACACATAAGGTTTATTTATTATAACACAAAAACTTGCACTTATCCCCTTTTTATTCTTGGATTTTATTTCTAAATAGTTTTATAGTTTTATTAAAATCCAGAAATCTATTTATAGAAGATAATGAAGGTTTGTCTTTTGGCATTATATAACTATTTCACATTGGTTCACTTTCAATTCTACTTTATACACTTTTGGCTTACATTTATTTTACATGGTTTCTGAATTTAATATTTTGTTATACTTTCATTTGTGATTAAGTTTATCATTTTCTTTTGGGGTTTGGGTTTTTTTTTATAAGAGCACTCCTTCTTCTTGTGGATGCTGTCTTGTTCTTGTTTCTTCATTGATTCCTCATCTTCTTCATGTTCCTTATACAAGTATTTCCTTTTCTTCTTGTGGATGTTGTCATGTTTCGGGTTTCTTCTTTACCTACTCCTATCCTACCTGGGTATTACCTTTTTCTATATTTTGAGTTTTGCAGTTTATTTTGATGATTCATCACTCATTGTACCATTGGTTTTAAATGAACTTTTACTTTAATCTATGATTATACTTCACGGTGGTTCTTTATTAAATTTTTATTTTGCTTTCTCGGATTTAAATATGTTTTTATTTTATTTTAATTGATCATTTTACCATTCAGAATTATTGGCATTATCTGTCATGCTACAACTGCTGTATGGCCGAGTGGTTCGAACACTTTTCATTTAACAACTCCACGTAACACTTTCCTATAACAAAACAACATGTCTAAAAGTGCACTCAAAGTATAGAATCATTTGAAATTTCTTTACTCCGACAGATTTCCAAATTAACTAAACTTCAGTTCTTCCGAAACACAGCACGACATAATTTCACCTGACCGCCATTTTAATTAAACATTTTCGGACAAAATGGCTACCAACTTAGTTATCGGTTTGTGTGAACTGTAATGTCTTGAAAGTAATAATTTTGGTATAAAAACTAAAAATGTTTCATTTATTTGAAGTTTGGAGTTAAAATCCCGCATAAAACATAACTTTTGCATTCACTTAGTGCCATATTTACCGCATTTTCTTTAATGAAATTAATATAGCATATGGTGCATATTATGCGTGATTAACTCGTAAAGAAATAAACAAAAAAAATTGAAAACACGGAATGCGTATTAATTAAAGCATACGTTTCGATTCCACTTCGGTTTAAATTATGCTTAGGTCTACCGAATGGTAGTTTACCACTTTCGATTGAATATGTTCGGTCATTTGAAGCCGCGCCGTAAAGCCGTTTTACCGAGTTGTCAGTTTAAATGATTGAATTGATTTAAATGAAATCATATCAATATGATTAAATGATAAACTTTTTTCAGGTCTCAAAATCTGCTTCTAAGTTTATAAAACGTTCATTTCATAGAAGCAAGTTCATATAAAAAAAGCGAAATGCTCTATGAATTTTAAAACAGACAATAAATGTGCTTACAGGATTCTAAAGATCAGAGATCTGTAATACTGTAATATTCTTATGAAAATGTAGTAATGCAATGTGGTAACGGTACTGCATTTTAAGTACTCTGTACTTCTTAAACCCTTGTAATATCCACTTCCTTAATTTACTAAATCTAGTTTAAAATTACAAAATTGCATATTTCGGCCAATTTGTAGGGGGAATACCAGTACTAACAAAATAAATAGTTTATAATAACAGTGGTGTATTACGCTGAGTGTAACGTTCAGTAAGCTATCTGTTTTCTTTCTCGCTCTCATTTGACAGTGCCACACCGGCCCGGCTACTACTACTAGTGAATCCTAAGAATTTTTACTTAAGTATTAAATAATATTTTTATAAAACTTAAATAAGTACATAAACCTTTTTCATAAAAATATTATTTAATACTTAAGTTAAATTCAGCAGTTTTTTGCAGATATCAGTCAATAAATAAAACAATAATTTTAATAATGTGTCTAATTTCATATCTTGAATAATGCTGCTGTATTAATAAAAAAATTACGTTAAAAACACTTTACATTTATACGAAATTTTTGGATAATTTCTTTTAGTTTTTGGATAAGTCCTCCAATCACGAATATTACATTTTTAATAAAGAAAATGTGAAACCTACTGAAAATAGTACGCCTACTAATAAACTGTAGCCATTAACTAGCATATGTACTCTATTTTATACTATAAGTTGTAGAAGAGTAGGCTAATATATGGACTGATTGATTTCTGCGTACGCCACTGAGTATAAATAGACCAAAAAGTGCACAGTGTTAAATCTATGTAGTTGGTTTAATTAATGCAATTAATTAATAATAAGAGTGAATGATATGTAATGTAAATTCTACGTTACTTGTGCTAATGGGCTCAAATGTTAACAGTTACGTCTATACATCTCACAGTAGATGTGTACTTTATTGTGAAATTAAAATAAAATATTTATGAGGTGCTATTTAACATGTTTTATCACTTGAGACATGTTTCAAACAAATCCCTCAAACATAGGCGTAACTTGGGAGGGGCAGGGGGCACTCCCCCCCCAATGTTCCGAGCATTATAAAATTTTGTTTCCAGTTGTTATAAATAAAAACTAACAAATAGTCAAACAGGAGACAATTTCTATGCTTGCGAGCACAGTACGCGCTATTTATCAACATCTGTACTGTTATCAGACGACTAGTTGCCATAAATTTATTATTCTTATTTAGTTTGAAGAAAGTTGTAAGGGGAATGTTTGACAGATATGAATGATAAAGTCAACATAATATTTCTGTTAGAAAAAAAAAACAAAAGCTAGAGACCTAATTAACTGGAATACAATGCGTGCCTTTTACACAAAGACTTGTTTTGGAACACATCGTAATGAAATAATAAGCCCAGCTGTACTTCTAGGAATTTGCTCTCTTTACTTTCCTCTCTTTGTCACACAAATTGTTTATGTTTATAGGCCTACAGTATATTTGTTCTAGGTAAACATAAGTGGAAGTACAACTTATGAAGAAAAGTTTGTTGATCATTAACAAATGAAATTGTCCCTCGTTTACTATCTAAGAATTATTACTAAACTTTCTAATTTTGTATATAGTACATTTTATTAATTTTATTATATAGATGGTCTCACTACACACTTGAATTTATGAAGCTTTACCCCCCCCCCCAAGGTAGGCCCCAAGTTACGCCCATGCCCTCAAATATGTGAGAATAGATCTAGTACTTTATAATTATCTTAATAATCAATATATTAAGGAAATCAGTTGCAACAAAAATGAATGTAGGCCTATATATGCAGTATATAGTTTTAACTTAGAAGAGTTTGGTTCCTTAATATATTAAATTATTGATTATGTCCATTGCACTTCCTTGCAAGGCATGTTTCTTACAAACATCAAACTTTTGTCACTAAGCTTTATTGAAATTGTGCATGGACTGCACAGTAATAAAATAATGCTGTCATTCTATACCAATGGTGCTGCCGAGTATTGTTTGTCAGTTAGTGTAAAACTATGTAGAAATGAAGAGATCACTGGAGGGTACACCAGGTACTTTCAGATCAGTTTAGAGTCAGATGATGGTAGAAGGTGGCAGAAAAATAAATGTAACAACAAAGAAGAATTTAACCTCGAATTGTAGTCCCTCATTGAACACTATTCTCCCAACAGCTGTACTGTTTTATGTCACCAGCTTTGAGGTACCAGCTGAAGCTGTAAGACAATTTTTATTTAGTGAAAAAACATGGATTTTTTTTGTATCGGCCATCTAAGGACCACATGCCAATTTCAATTCTTTACACTTTGTTCTTTTCTTTTTCTCCAATATTCTTTCATCTTTTCACTGTGTCTCTTCTTCTTGTCTTCAGTCCACTTTGAACCTGCGTTTTTCTCTCTCCTAGCCTGGACTCCTTCCATTTTTAACACTTTTGCCTGAAAAACTTCTCTTTCAATTGCTTCTTCTGCATGTATATTATTTTTTTCTAAATCCTTTTGGACTTCTTTAATCCAACTTGATGTTGACTTCTCCCCACAGATATTTGAAGATTTGCTTTGTCAAACTATTGTTGTCCATTCTATTTAAATGTCCAAAAAATAATAGTCTTCTTTTTCTCATTGTTTCTGTTATATTTTCTATACTTTGATATATTTCATCATTACTTCTTAATTTTCAACCTTCTGAAGTTTTTCCTGTGGGCCTAATATTTTCCTAATAATTCGTCTTTCCAATATTTCTAGTTTGTCTAAATTATAATTAATTGCTAGACATCACTTGCATATAGGCATTCTGGCTTCACTACTGTACTGTAATGCCTTATTTTCCCATTTTTAGATATTCACTATTTATTGTAAATATCTTCAGTTATACCATATGCCCTTTCCATCTTATGAATCCTTTCTTCTATAGCAGATTTTTTCTAAGCCATTCTCTTTAATTATTTCTCCTAGATACTTAAATTTTTTTATATAGGAAACAAGTTTTTCCAATGAATATCCTGAAAACACCCAGTGAATTGTGATTGTGACTACATGGGATGAATCTTCTATGAATTGAGTTTTCTCAAGTTTAGAACACTAAGCAATTATTTTAAAAAACGACATTTACAAAATCTGCATTTTTGTCTTTCTCTATCTGCTACAGTCATAAACAAAAAGTGGTAACAAAAAATTTCGTGTTTTCACGTGCAAAAAAGTGTATGAGGAATTAAGAGAATATGCAAAACAGGTTTTACACAGTTCCATATGTTAGCACATTTCTTTTTTCATAAATAAAAGATTTGGAAAAATTTCTGGAAATTCTGCATAATTGGCTGTACAAATTTACCCAACCCACTGCCGTTTTGCACGCATTCATTTCTTCTTAAAATACCGTAGTTTTTCTGCAAAAACCGACCCAGAAATGTGAATAATTAGCCACGCCAATATTACCTAACCTTTCTAGTTGCTGCACACATTTTTGTTATAAACTACTGATTTTAGAATTACATATTGTATAACTACTGTAATTACATAACATAAATTGATCCTTATCATAACTAAACTTATTTATCTTTCTCTACACATTGCTATCTGGGGCAGGGGTAACCTAACAAAAAATCAATTTCGAAATTACTGGTCACTGCCAATGTACATTGAATTTGAATAATTAAATTTATGTGAATAAAAAAGACGAATTTTTCCCGACCGCACCTTCGTTTGGTCTGAAGTAGGCTGCACGTAAAAATGCAAAACGGGCTTTTTGTAAATTGCGTGACTGTCAGGGACATGGTAATGGCATTGAACTGTTAATTTTTAAGTAATATTTAATAATAATGATTTAAGAACATAACGTACAGTATGTAATCTACTGTATACAAGTTTTGGTATCTAAGATTTTTCGACATTAATTGTCTTCACCCGTTACTTAAGGTCTCAATCGATCCTTAAGCTCAGCCTTACAGCGTATTGTTTCAGTAATGGGACAAATAATAACGTTAATGAAATCGGAATATTAAAATTATATAATGCCATTGAAGTTAAGCACTTCAAAGACTAAAGTCACTGGAAAGTTCTTGAGAGCAGTTTTTATTTTCGAATTCAATGATTTTAACTGGAATATACCTATAGCCTATGTTGGTAATTTATGCATTATAACTTTGTCAATGATTAATAAATAAAATGAAAATTTGTATTATATTTTAAACGCACTTATATTACCAAACGCAGATTTATCATAATCGTTTGATATCGTCACTTAAGCCATATTAAAAATGAAAAAAATATTATTGATCATAGTTTTGTCACTGTCCTGATTCAAGTTCCCAAAATTACATTTTGGACCTGACTATTCAAATAGATGATTTATGAAATTAATATCACTACATTCTAGTAGTTATAAATTCCCTATTTAGTAAGATTCGATCTATTATGAGCACAGAAAACTATTACAGTCGAAGAATTTACCTTTTAAAACCCGTCATGTAGAGACCATGTATGCAAAAACTTCATGACGACATCACTTTTTCTTTTAGTAATTTCTGTTACGACATTATGACATTTTAACAATTACCAGTGTTTTAAACGTACACATAATTATTGAGTTCCAATTTCGCTCGAACTAAATGAAAAACTATTAAACCTAATCACAAACATGACAGAACGTGCAGAACGATTCATTGTTCAAAGCTTCTGCCTGGTTAATTACAGACAAGCATTTTAACATGATAATGTTTTTAGGCTGGGGGTCATTACACAAAAATCGTCATCGAAAAACGTAAGGCTTCCACACTTTCGATTCCCCACAGTCTAGAAATTTTGTATGAAAACTGTAACAAAATGTAAATTTTGTGTTTGTTAACAAAATAAAATTATTCGTGTTTTTGTTTTTTGAAAATTTAATTTAATTGTTTTATTTGTTTAGTATTTAGTAAATAATTTTAGTAATTGTTTTGTGTAAAATTTTAAATCTTTAATTACTGTTTCTGTCAACTATATCCCTTTTAGTAGTTAGGATTAATTTCTGCGTTAATTGTATTATCTCCAGCACTAATCGACTGACGGTTCTTCTTCTCATTTATGTATACTCCTTCCACTTTGGTAATGGCCGCCTTTCGGATAGTCCGTGATCTAAATTTTATTCTATTTTATTTCTATTTATAAATTTTATAAATAAACAGAAACCAATTTTACAGAATTTTAAGATTTATTAACAATTTTAATTATATATCGATTAGAAATCGATTATTCCACAGCGCTAGCATCGACTCGTTCTCAGGGCGATCGATTATTTTTTACATACATTATTAATATTAATTATCAGGTTCTTTTAACGGTTATGTTATATAGTCAGAGAAAGGGTAAGGTCAGGAAAGTATAACACTTACAAGTAAATAGCTTAAGAATTAAAAATTACAAAGTTATGATTTAATATATAATGTTTATCAAAGTAAAATTTCGAACCATTGTCGTCTTGACGACTATACTGGCAGTGCTCGAAAGGAATTGTGGGATTCGAGATGTCTGCTTCAGTACTGCATATGTTAAAATGAAGTCGGCTCGACGAAAATTTCTTCTAATAAATGCTGCCTTTTCAAAGTTTCCTCGTCTCCCAGCAGTGGTGATTATTCCTTCTGGTGTTAGTGGAGTGGTCCTGGTTCTGTGTTCTGTGATTCACCTCGATAAAATGTGTTGGATAATGTTTTAATTCACTTTTGTCAATAAGGTCGAAAATTGCACCGTTCGTCTCGTTATTCAGAATTATTTGTTTTATAGGTTTAAATAATTAATTCACTTATTTTCTGTTCCGTATTAATTTAGTTTAATGTTTGTATTGGTGGTTTTCACTGAATTTAAAGTTTAAGTTAAGTTTTTCGAAATTCGCAATTTTCACCGTAGACTAGGCTTAGTTAACGAACGCCATACTTGTCTTCGCTATAGGTTAATATTTAGCAAGATCTCGTTCAAGTGTGCTTGACAAAGTCTAATAATCAACTGTTCTAACTTCCTTCGTCATCTGAAAACGTCTTAGCCAATTTAATATTAGCAATACATTGTTTTAAATCTTTTTCGTTTCCGTTACATGTATGAAATTTACATTATATTACTGAATATATTTTTGCTATTATTTAATTTTATTAAATACTAAATACATAATCTCTTTCTTTAGTTCATTCTGCTTGATTTGATACCAAATAAGATATTTTTACAAAGTTTTTTATCTAAAATGCTATATTTACTGTACCTTTAAATGTAGGCTTTAAAAATTACTTCCTGTTCTCAAAATGTTTGCCATTTTATATGTTAAACATTTTGAGAACAGGAAGCAATTTTTAAAGCCTACAAAAAAAATTACTTCCTGTTCTCAAAATGTTTGCCATTTTATATGTTGAGTATCGGTCGTGCATTCGTAGAGTGCGGTTATAAGTTTGTGCTCCGTTATCTCTTGTGTTATCTCTTGTGTTATTGTTTTGTTATGTTTATGAATATAGTTTATCATCTTAGTTTAACATTTATCTAATCTGTATATACTGTGTCTGTTTAGACTTCCAGTGCGTGCGTGCGCTGTGTGTGTGTGATTGTGTGTTAGTGTGTGGCCAACTTGTCAACATACAATAATGAATTATCAGCAACCAGGCCTGTCAACTAACGTTGAACCTGTTCCTACAGTCCACTCAGGAACTTCAGTACCTCCAATGTCGCAAAATGCCCCTCAATCCTATAACAGTCAACAGCCAGGCAGAAATGTTAATGTTGATTTCACACAACACGGATCCCACAGCTGGCAGATGGTGAAAAAACGAAAAAGAAGTCGTCAATCTTCAGAAAACACATCTGAAACACACACTCAGCTTAATGACCACAATAGATTTACGGTGTTACCTATAGATGACCCTGATGACGTCCAACCTACTCAAGTCTTAGCTCAGCCGAAAGTACCTAGACCTCCTCCTGTATACCTTCATGGTATCGTCAATTACAGTGAAATGATCAATAATCTTACAGCAATTTTGGAATCAGAACAGTACAGTACTAAATCGTTCGACGACAATACGGTGAAAATCAACACTTTTGCACCTGATTCTTACAGAAAATTAATTCGTCACCTAGAGGACGAAAAAATTATTTACCATACTTATCAAATTAAAGACTAGCGAGCATACCGGGTTGTCATAAGAAACATTCATCCTAGCATCGGTGTACACTTTATTAAAGAAGCACTAAAAGAAAAAGGACACTCGGTCAGAAACATAATCAACGTTCGACACAGAGTCGAGAAAACACCCCTCCCTCTCTTCTTTGTTGATCTTGAACCTGCAGCAAACAATAAACAAATATATAGCCTAAGGTCTTTAGGTAACATGCAGATTGCTGTAGAACCACCTCGGAGAAAAAACTTTATCATACAGTGCACTCGTTGTCAGTCATACGGTCACAGTAAGACGTATTGTAGGAAACCTTTCCAGTGTGTCAAGTGCGGAGGTGAACACAACTCCGCAACTTGTTCCAAATCTAAGGATACACCAGCCACATGTGCATTATGTGATGGTCCTCATACAGCTAATTATAAGGGCTGTGAAGTTTATCAAAACCTGCAGGCCAGAAAAAGCCCCGCACGAAACTCCACACCTAGGAGAACCCCTTCAACGTTTAGGACTATGAACACGGAACAGAACATGAACATGACGTTACATACCCGTAACGTCTCTTCTCCTACTTACGCTCAAATTGCAGGACTACCGCAACACTCAGAATCATCGCCCCCTTATGACAGCAATCTCAAACAGACAGCAAATGAGGACATCACTCTTTCACACTTCCTGACAAAATTCGAGACTATGTTCAGTCAACTCATGCAGCAAAATAGCGTCATGCTTAATCTCCTTACAACACTTGTCAATAAACTTTCTAATTAATAATGAATAACAATTACAGGATTGGATTATGGAACGCCAATGGACTCTCTCAACGCACCCTAGAACTCAAAGCTTTTCTTCTTGAAAACAGATTAGACGTAATGCTTATATCTGAGACACACTTCACAGACAGAAGCCATATTAGGATTCCAGGCTTTACTGTTTATGATACCCAACATCCGGACGGGACAGCTCGTGGCGGAACCGCTCTGTTAATCCGAAACAATATAAAACATTATCTCTTCTCTAACGTCAAAACTGCTCACCTACAGGCGACCAACGTTTTAATTGAAGATCAAAGAGGCCCTCTAATTGTTTCTGCAGTCTACTGTCCCCCAAAACACAGAATCAATGAAACTGACTTCAGCTCTTTTCTTGGAACTCTTGGAGCACGTTTTTTGGTGGGAGGTGACTAACGCAAAACACCCGCAATGGGGTTCGAGATTAGCTAATCCAAGAGGTAGAATTTTATATAACGTCATTAGACAAGAATCCCTGTCCTTTCTGTCCACTGGTCAACCAACCTATTGGCCTTCTGACACAAATAAAATACCTGACCTAATTGATTTCTTCTTAATACGAGGCTTGTCTCATAAATACTACAAAGTTGAATCTTGCCTTGATTTGTCCTCTGACCACACTCCAATTATTGCCACTATTAGCAATACTATAATTGAGTCTGAAAGTCTACCAACACTCACAAATCGTCTTACTGACTGGGATTACTTTAGAGAGCTTGTAAATTATAATATCTCGCTAGAACTTCCACTCCACACGCCTGCTGAATTGGATGCGGCTGTAAATTCTCTCACCAGTACTTTTCAAAAATCAGCCTGGGAAGCTACACCTTGCAATACAGCGAAGAATAAGCACTTGAACCTTCCTCTGGTTGTCCGGAAGAAATTAGCTGAGAAGCGTAAATTGCGACGAATTTGGCAGCATACTCATCATCCGGATGATAAAAGAAAGTGGAATTCCGCGGCCAGACAACTTAAACGATTGCTGGAAAATCTAAAGAATGAAGGGATTCAGGATTCTCTAGAAAATCTGTCACCAAATGAAAGTACTGATTATTCTCTGTGGAAGGCTACTAAACGATTAAAAAGGCCACTATTACAAATACCACCAATACATAAACCAGATGGTAGCTGGGCGCGCAGCAATGCAGAGAAATCCCAGGTTTTTGCCGAACATTTGGTCAACGTTTTTCAACCTGAATCCAGCAAGAACGTCTCTTTCGATGAAGAGGTACAAAGATACTTACACTCCCCGCTCCAAATGACTCTACCTATTAAGCCTTTTAAAGTTAAGGAAATCAAGGAAATAATCCTGTATAATTTGAAAAGTAAAAAGGCTCCCGGCATTGATTTGCTATCGGGGAAAGTTCTAAAGGAGCTGCCTCACAAAGGCATTGTACTAATAACATACATTTTCAATGCCATACTCAGACTCGAATACTTTCCTCTTCTCTGGAAATCGGCTCAAGTTATCATGGTCTTAAAACCTGGTAAAAACCCTCAAGAGCCCTCTTCTTATCGACCCATAAGCCTTCTACCGATACTTGGTAAGATCTTTGAAAAGCTGTTTGTAAAACGACTTATGCCAACAATTGTAGAAAACAACCTAATTCCGGATCACCAATTTGGTTTTCGAGAAAAGCACTCTACGGTAGATCAAATACACAGACTAACAAATGTTATCAATAAATCGCTGGAATCGAAGATGTTCTGCTCAGGTGTGTTTCTCGACGTTTCCCAGGCATTTGACAAAGTCTGGCATCTTGGACTCTTATATAAAATAAAGAAAAATCTGCCACATAATTGTTACCGTATCTTACATTCCTACTTAGTGGGCAGAGTGTTTCAAGTCAAGTACTCCGATGCTACTTCTCCTCTATTACCAGTGGGGTCGGGTGTTCCGCAGGGTAGTGTCCTGGGTCCTCTGCTCTACCTCCTGTTCACCTCGGACTTACCGTCAGCAAGTGAAACCACTGTTGCTACCTACGCCGATGACACAGCGATCCTAGCGACACACTCCGATCCCTCAATAGCATCTCTTATACTACAAGAATCATTAAACAGCGTTCAGTTATGGCTTGATAATTGGCGCATAAAAATCAATTCATCGAAGTCAGTCCACGTTACCTTCACCACACGTAAGGCAAACTGCCCTCCAGTCACAATTAACGGTCAACCAGTACCGCAAGCTGAAAGTGCTAAGTACCTTGGGATGCATCTGGACAGGAGACTAACATGGAAAAAACATATAACATCTAAGAAGCTTCAACTTAATCACAAGGTCAGAAACATCTATTGGCTTATAGGCAGACAATCACGGTTAAGTCTCGTCAACAAACTCTTGATCTATAAAGCCGTGCTTAAACCGGTATGGACTTATGGTATACAACTTTGGGGTACTGCAAGTACAAGTAATATTGAGATTATCCAGCGCTTTCAGTCCAAAACACTTAGATCAATAGTCGACGCTCCTTGGTTTGTCTCAAATAACTCTATACACCGCGACCTCAAAGTTTCAACCGTGAAAGAAGAAATCATGCGCCTCTGCAGGACTCACATCTCCAAACTAGAACAGCATCCCAACCACCTGGCAATTAACTTGTTAGACAACAGTGAAGATATTTATAGACTAAAAAGACACAAACTATTAGACTTACCATTCAGGTTTAACTCATAATGTATTCTCTGTATTTTCTGTATTGTACTGTCTGTGATATCTGTTCTGTATGTTTTTGTATTCGTGTCATTCATACGTGTTAATGTCAACCTGTATATGTGCCTTATGGGCCCAGTGTTTAATGTTTGAACTTATTGTATCATGCCAGCAGGAAGTGATAGTGACTTTTGTTCATTTGTTTACATGTTTTTATCATTTAGTTTTGTATTTTGTTACCTCTTTAATCTATTATCAAAACAAGAAGAGCTGTCAATGGTCAGCTCTTCATAATGTGTGTGTGTTGTCAGCCAATTTGTTAAATGTTCGCTCAGTCGAACAGCTTACAGATCTCCAATAAATTAAAAAAAAAAAAAAAAAAAAAAAATTTTATATGTTATATTTATGATTGTACTAAATCTCAGATTGAAATAAAATGTTTATCTTCCCTTAATTTCTTGTAATTTTATTAATTGGTTACTTTTTAAATATTATTCTTTAATTTGTGATTCCCCCTTTGATTTTTCAGTTATTACATTTGCATTTTTTCCAGTAATTCTTCCTATCTTTTTACAATATCTTTCTAAAGTATAGTTTCAGTTATAATACTCTGTGACTGATTTACCTTATATAAATTTCATCAGTTTAACTAGTTTACTGGACTTAATTCATCAATTATAATGTTGTTGAGATTTATCATTTGGCCTAGATTTTATCTGTTTTTACATACAAAATTGTTGACTAATACAGTTTGTTTATACCCCTTCTGACCTTCTACTCTAATACATTATTAATTAAAATTTCCTTACTTAACTATAAGAACATTTAGTATTGAATTCTTACTATTAATACATAACAAATATTTGAAATTAAAAAAGTGGTACTCAAACTCAGACATTTTAGTCTTGATTATTACTAGTAACACATAATAAATATTTTATAATAAAAGAATGGTATCCACTCTCAGACATTTCAGCCTTGATTAATACTATTAAACATAACAAATATTTTCGAATAATAAAACATTACACTATATTTCCAACATTTCAGTATAGAGTTCATAGACTTCAATATAAACAGAACACATCTGTCCCATCATTTTTAACTTATTTCTTAAAATTAATTTTGTGCAGTCTTATCTGTTTTTATTTTATATTAGGGATGTATCCCTCGTCACTTCACTTATTAATTACCTGCTCTCAATTTATTTTTCTCATTTTAGTGAATGTTGTTAGACAAAGAGTGGCACTTTCTTAGAAACATTTGTATTTGATTTTCATAATACTATTCTACCAAATATTATTTCTGAAGATAAATTAAAACTTGAAAGTTGTTCAAAGGTACACATTTCCTTAGTTTAAACATTTAATACACTTTCTTGAAGTTTATCTACTATAATAAAATAACTTGCACTGGTCCCCTGTTATTTCTTGATACTATCACTAATCAGTTTTATAGTTTTATATTATCAAGAATTTTATTTATAGAGGATTCTTAAGATTTGTTTTTTTTCATTATAAAATAACTTTCATGGGTGCACTTTTACTTATACCTCTAAACACTTTTGTTTACATCTACTTTACATTAGTTTCTGTTTTTTGGTGTTATACTTTCGTTTGTGACTTTTAATCTCTCTTGGAGTTTTTATTTTCTTCTTACTGGGTTTCCTTTGGGTATTTCTTGTAGTCTTCTTATCCTACTACCTTGTTTCTCCAAAATCATTCCTTTTTATTAGGTATTTCGGTTTGTTCAAGGTATTTACTTCCTTATTCATATCCTAACTTGTTTCTTGAAAAACAGTCTTTATTTTAGGGGTGTCGGTTTGTTCTGGGTTTTGCCTTACTTACTGATTCTCATTCTTTGTTTCTTCAATACAAAATAGTTTTATTATGTACGTTGGTTTGTTCTGGGTATTTTCCTTACTTACTCCTATCCTACCTGGGTATTTCCTTACTTTATTTTAGTTTTTTGGTTTATTTTTCATTACTCATATTTGTTGCATAGTTGTTTTTTCTTTATTTTTATTTCTTCAAATTATGATTGTATTTTATTGTGGCACTTGTTTGTTTTTATTTGGATTTTTCCTTGATTTTATTTTAATTGATATTTATTTATGATCATTTTTCATTCATTATAATGTGGATAATCTGTCATGCTACAAAACGCATCAAGACAGAAATAATCGCTGCTGACATTGAGTTTAGGAAACGTTTTAGTGAGAATAAATTTGGTTTTACATGCTCTGTTTGTGATCGTCTGTGGTTTGGAAATGATTTACGTAATCCACCAAACGTAATCCATATTATACGTTTCAAAAGCCTAAAAACATTATCATGCTTCGATGTTTCGGTTTCGTCGAAATTCTTTTTGAATTATAAATAGTAGACTAATTAAGAATTAGCAACAGCAATACATGAGAAAATACTATAATATTAATAAAAATATTGTGTTAGAAGTCAACTATATTAAAGTACATACTTTGTAAAAATTATAATTGAAACTAAAATTATATAATTAACACATACATTTCCTTTGTTTTAAGTTCGAAAGAGGTGAAGTAGGCAGTGGTAGCTCTCTGATGGAGGAAGGCATCGAAGCTACAGCTACTCATTAAAAAATATTATTTTTAACATGTTAAAAATTTTATAATTTACTAATTCGTTAAATTGAAATATGCGTAGCACAATATTTTTAGTTCATAAATTAAATATAATTATTTCACTACCGACTCGGAACACAAAACTTTTTATGGGTAAAAACGTAAAAGTTTTACGTTACAACATGAATCGGTTTTCGCTTTTAAAAAGCTTCTTCAGAGGCTCTCGAACCTCTGAAGAGGCTTTTTAAAAGCGAAAACCGGTTCAGGTTGTAAGGTAAAACTTTTACATTTTTACCCATAAAAAGTTTTGTGTTCCGAATCAGTAGTGAAATAATTATATTTAGTTAAGTAACGGACACGTCATGGACAACGAAATCCAAGAATTCATAAATTAATATCGCACACATTTGAAGTGAAAACTTATTATATATATTATGCTTGCTTTTATGATACTTTTTCCGTAAAATTTGAATTTAAACGTAAAAATTAAGTAGTTCTGTCTACATTTCTGTATTAAATTTAAATTGAAAGCCGTAGATGGCTTTCCACTGTAGAATTTTTTTCTGAGTAGGCCTATTTTTCAATATGTGTGAAATTTAGTTGAACGCACTCATTGATTGGACATAGGTTTGCCAGATCAAAAATCAGAAAAGCCGAACACAGCTGTTAATTTAGCCGGACAGCAGTTTTTTTTACATTTAAAGGCAACATTTATTATGTTCGTTCGATATGAGGTGCTCAGGGGCGAACCTAGGGGGGATATGAGGGGTATATCTTCCCGAAATCCGAAAAAATTAAACAAATTTTAGAGTAAAAAATTTTAAACTGGTTGTGTTTTTTGAAATGTAATTAACTGACTTCCAAGTTTTGTCATTAAAAAAAATTACTATTTGGGTCAATAACAAGTTTAAATAATCTACAATAGGCCTTATTCTGAATAATAAATATAACAGATGTTGAAAGAAATGGTGAAAAATGAAAAGAAAGGAAGTAGGTTTTGAAATGGTTTTGAAAGAAAGTAGGATACGTTTTTCCGCCGGTTACGATAAATAGGGACACATCTTTTTATATTTTGACTTAATGTTACATGTTGATAACTGCAGTCGCAAAACACATAATGTGAATGAGTTTTAATTTCTTAATATTATTTTTCATAATAGACATAGGTCGTGTAACAGGCTCTACCTAGCTCGAAGATACAAAATATTGCAAAATTAAACATTGTTATTGTCTCCAGAAGTGGTTATGACTATAAATTAGGTTAATTACCTTTCGTCACACTTCTTAAATATCCAAATTCAGGATTACTCGAGTTTCGACATTGTTATGTCATCATCAGATCCTTAGAATGGGGTTGAAACTACATCTATCGATGTTCACACATCTTGTCAGACGATAAATACGACACACACGAAGGGACGAAAACATATAAACACTTAAAACATTCAAAATAAATAGGGAGCGAAACACACGATATGCGACCGTTGCGGACCTGTACAGGACGTTGTGGTACAGGTCCGCAACGGTCGCATATCGTGTTTCGCTCCCTATTTATTTTGAATGTTTTAAGTGTTTAAATGTTTTTGTCCCTTCATGTGTGTCGTATTTATCGTCTGACAAGATGTGTGAACATCGATAGATGTAGTTTCAACCCCATTTTAAGGATCTGATGATGACATAACAATGTCGAAACTCGAGTAATCCTGAATTTGGATATTTAAGAAATATGACGAAAGGTAATTAACCTATTTTATGTAAAATTAAACATATGTTCATTAAAAAATTTTCCTGTTCTTGCATGTGCTAACCTACAACACAAACACACACATGCACGAACAAAATTTACTTTCTTAATTTTAACAAAGTTAAAGTAATTCTCTTTAAAGTATTTATATTGTTACGACGGTCTACTTGATCGTCTTAGGTACAGTGGAAAACAAAGTAAGTACAAGACGCCAATTAAGTCAATAAGCACCAGCTTTAATTTTTACAGTTAAACAGTTCGTAATTAACAACACAGTCTACTACAACAAATCAAATATAAATTGTTCAGACGCAATAAAATGTCACTAATATTAAACACAATTGTATTACAATTATACCGCCCGATTATAAAACGCAACACTTCACTAATAACCACTTGAACGTACACAGTAATGTTGTCCGATAATAACTCTCGAACCGAACTGTAAATTCATCGCTGCTGTACTGACTTGAGCGTCCCAGAGTAGTTGTATTTATAGTCGCCGAAAATCTAGACGATTCCTAATTGCGTCTTAGCGTCCGTATGAACTACGTAATTAACTGCGGCCTTGACACAGTCCGCACGGCTGGCGGCATCGAGAAGACTCTCGCAAATGCGTCTACAAGCACGTACGCCACACGCTTACATTCTGGATCTCTCTGGAACGTTCGACAAACACGTAGATTGTTCTGTGACGTCGTAACAATATTAAACAGAAAGGTATTATTAGGCTACCAAGTCAAACTGTGTTATTAATTGGTTTTTATGAAAGTAGTGAATTACAGCCATTATTTACCCATTAGTTTTAATTTATTGGTACGATTTTAATTATAATATGAGAAAAAATATCTAAAAAAACGATATGTGGTTGAAAAAAAATCCTGTCCCCTCCCGAAATGAAATCCTAGGTTCGCTTGGAGGTGCTTGCGTATATATAGGCCTACTACATGTTAAACAATAATATCAGGCAAATTACAAGAAAATGCGGTTACTTTTTTTCTAGTAAAATATAAATTGTAAAGGAGACAATTATACAGTAAACATTAAAAATTCTAAACTACTGTATTGTTTTTATTTTTAGTTAAATTTATAACCTTAATGCCTAAATGACAAATAATGTGGTTCTAGAATGTTTCCATAGAAATCTGTAAGCCTAACTTTTCATAAACATACAAAAAGATACTGGACTTTGTATTTTCAATAAAATTTCTCATAAATTGATACCTCAGATAGACTTTTACAATTTTGTTAAAATTTTGTGAACTGTCCCGATATCCGTATACACACTACATTTTCGAAGTTTTGAATATGCGATTGTATCGATATACTATGATGTGAAGAAGAAGAAGTGACTAATTGTATATTTTGTTCTATTTCCTAATGTAAAGCGAAAATTCGTGTTGTTTTCATTTGTAAGGTCAGATAATAATGGTTTTGGGTTTATAGATTACTGTTTAAAGAAATAAAAGCAATGGTTGGGGAAAATATGGCATTTAATGTGTCTACACAATGCATGAAAGAGAGAAACACTAAAAACAAAGAACAGAAACAAGAACAGGAAAAAGTGAAAAATACAATTATTTCTGAATAGCAAGACTGAAACAAAAACCAACGTTATTGTTATTCAAAAGAAATGAAAACAAGATTTGTTATTCGTTAGATGGTCAATTTACTTGTATGTTGTTCAGTAAAATCTCGAAAACTTCACTGGAAGCAAATTTTGTGCGAAACACAAAAAAATAAATAGATGTATAATTTTTTATGTGGATTTCACAAAAAGCGAGTATTTTTTTATAGGCATATGCCTTTTCATGAGTAATTTAATTTGCATGTTGTAACGACACCAAAATTCTAAAAGAAATAAGCGCATCTTATTAAATCAAGCATAAATAATACATATAGTAATATAATAATAATAATGGAGCGCAATGTTAATGATAATAGGCCTAAGAGAAATTTAATAAACTAATTAGAAAATGAACTTGCTGAAGAAGAGTTACAGTATAAAAACAGATAGAATAATAGAAGGATAATTAAAACTACTATATTACAAGAGGTATTGAATAACAAAGGTAAATGACATTAAGGCTAATAAATCATTGAACTCTGAAGTGAAGTTATATAAAAGAGAAAGAAATATATTTAAGAAATATACCAACAGTAATATTGAATATAATAAGTAAATGGAGTTATTGGGAGGCAAGGTAGAATAATAAAAAATATTCAGAAGATAAAAGATTCCAAGGATGTGTATAATGATAAGATTTTTAATTATTTTTATTTATAGAGTGTAGAAAGCTAAGGCACCACTCTAGAATTATTTTATGGGCAGCAGCCAAAGTGCACTGTACCAGGTATGTGAATGTTTGGATGAGCAATTGGACGTAAAAGGGCCACTCAACGCCGATATTCATTCATAATACCATTTTAATATAGGGGGAATCATTTAACATTATTATGGAATCAATGTGAATAAAAGAATGGAATATATAAATAGAATACACAATGAACCAAGAGAAAACTCAAGAATTACAATTCGTTAAAGCCACCCATATAAATAAACAAACTCCAGAGATAAAGAAGAAAATAATTGGTATTGACAAGAAAAGTAGGTTTCAATTTGCCTATAATAATGAAGAATTTGTTTAATAAATGTCAATCTTATCACCAAGCAATATTAATACCATAATATCATACACTTCAACTGTTGAAGACATCAGCAAGCAATAACGACAAGTTATCTAAACAAATCGAAATCAAAATAATTTGAAAGAAGAAACAAAAATAAATAAAAGTGTGAGCCTATTTAAAAACCAAAGGTCCTACAACAGACATTACTATGACAGATTAATATAGTATATAGACAGTACCCAGTTAGATTTGGAGTAGTCCATAAACAAATAAATAATGATAATAAATTTAATGAATAATGAGTGAATCAAATAAGAAAGGCATATAAAGTACAATACAGATTTAGAGATAAATGTAAAATGTAATTAAGAAGTGATACAAATGTAATGTAAGACAAGTGTAATTAATTGGTAAGAGAATGTGAGATACATTGGTATTCAATTAAGAATGACTGTGAGTAGATAGTAAATAAGAAACAATTATTTAATGAAATGAATTACTAATCCGTAGTAGCAGATGATACTGATATTAACATTTAGTTTTTTCTTTATTAGTGTTTGTGTTATATAAGTTAAATAGATAATGATCACACAGACAATGGTTTAAAAGTGTGCATTCAGTTAAGCCCTAAAGGGAATTATAGTAATTTGGGAATAATTGTTAGTTAACAGTTTGTTTATATTTAAAGAAATTAATTAATATAAAACAAGTGTAAGCAGGATCGATTATGAGTCTTCCAATATAAAAATATAATCAGTCAACATAGGCCTAGATGATTATGTTCAGTAAATAATAAATTATTCAAAAATATTTGTCAAATTACAAATAACTATAATATTTGATATTAAAATTGTTCATAGTTTTGTCAGATAAAATAATATGTAATTTGTATTAAGTATTATGATGTAATAACTAAAAAGCAACTTGTATGTAGAAGGTAAAATAATTTATTATATAAAAATAATATCCTATGACAACTAAATCTCAATTTGAACAGATATGACCAGAGTATTTATGTGTATCCAGGAAACCAAAAGAGAGAAAAAGAATGTTGTTGATTATTATTAAAAAATAATAAGCAAAGAAGGAGAGTTGAGTGTAATTTTTGAAAACAAGCTAAATATTTATACAAGAAACATACGTATATTATTAAAGAATAATATAATAGAAAGTAAAAAAACACTATATACAACCTATAACAGAATATAAAATTGGAGCATATAAAGAAACATCATAAACAAATCACCTTTAAAACATTACTGATCCAAACAACCAGAAGGAACAACTACACTTGGACTGAATTAATAACAAGACACTGGACTTCAATCACAATATTCCAACAGAAGGCTTCGGACCACGAAAGTGACAAGATAAACATTTATTGATCACCAAAAGAAGTGGATTCCTTCATTTGGACAACATAAACAAACTGATATTAGAAATTTTTCATCACTGAGACCAGGAGGCTGTGTGAAACCAAACTGAACTAATAAACATTGTGTAACGTATATTTATTATTATAATTAATACTCAATTTATATTATTCATTATTATTATTGTTTGTAATGTAATGTACTTTCTGTACTTGTTTTTTTTTATAATCACTGAACCTTTATATCAGCCAAAAGAACCTTAAACTAATATCAATATAAAAGAGAAGAGAATCGACCCTGAGATTTCTGAATTATATTAATAGTTACAATAAATAGACTATATCAATTTTTGAATAAAATTACAATATTATTATTATTATTATTACCAAATACCACTCCATGTGTTTTTATTTATATAGAAATAGAATTAACAAGTGTTACTAATTGATGTACACAAAGAGAGGGATAAATTAAGTTAAAACTCGTCTTGTAATAAATTGACGCATCCAAAGTGAGGCATAAAGAACCTGTAATTCCTGGAGTGTTTATAAATTGGCGAAACCAACAGTGGTAATTAGAAGATAGTGATAAGGGACAATTACGTGTGGTTATAATGTTAAACTAAAAACGCCAACTTTGGGCGTCACAGGCACACATCGGAGTTATTGCTAGAAACATTTTTAATTAAAAGTATGACAATGAAACACGATTGAAATCGCCAACAAACTAACTATTTTATAACGTACACAAACAAATTTTTACGATTTCTATTATCTAAATAAAATTATATGCGATATTCACTACATATCGATGCCAATAATCGCATAATCGAAATATTGAAAATGAGTGTGGGTACAGTTATTGGGACAGTGCCAAATTCCCTTTAATATGACACCCGGCCGGATGTTTTTCAATAAAAACAGTTTTTTTTGAGTCCTGGTGTCCTAGAATTTTGAACTTCCCTAAATTGTATACTGTATTATATTTTCATTAAAATTCCCTTCAATTTGATACTCTACACGGATTTTTGCAATTAATACTACTACTACCACTACTACTACTACTACTACTACTCCTACTGCTACCACCACCACCACCACCACCACCACCACCACCACCACGAATAATAATAATAATAATAGGTGGTGGTCGTTATTATTATTATTATTATTATTATATACTACTGATTGTTACAGTATTTAGATTATTACCATTTATTCGGTATAAAGTTACGTTCTCTTACAAGTGTTCCATAAGAATTTCAGCAAATACTGTAGCTGAGACGCGCACCCATGGCATAAGGGAAAGCTTATACTTTTTCAATAATACGCGTATGTATATTGGGGGCCACAGGTGTGTCAATTTGGGCGTGCCAGTGGTTCGAGTCAAACGAAATACGTACTACATTCAAATTTGTCGAAACCACTCCTTATTGTGTTTTCTCCTTACCAGAACGATGGCTGACAACGGTTCCCCAACGCCAACAGAAAATGTATGCATTTAATTCAGATAAAAGGGTAGAGGATTAAACCTTAAGTATTGTAAAAAATATATCGAAACATACGAAGCTAACGAATCGATTTTTCCAGTGTGTAATTCATTATTTCCAACCGATTTACTGGTAAATGAAACGTTTTCTACTGGGGTAGTCACGCGGATCTAATGGCTGAACGTTAGTGTCTTTAAGTGATTATACTGGATACTACAACAGTTGAGAGTTATATTTTCGTCAATAAATTTTCGTCGACTTGGAAATATAATATAGTTTGTATTAATTCCTTCGGTATTGTGAGACTGTCATAAAGTACTGGAAATCTCTCTCTCACACACACACACACACACACACACACACACACACACACACACACACACACACACACACACACACACACACACACACACACACACACACACACACACACACACACACACACACACACACACACACACACACACACACACACACACACACACACACACACACACACACACACACACACACACACACACACACACACACACACACACACACACACACACACACACACACACACACACACACACACACACACTCTCTCTCTCTCTCTCTCTCTCTCTCTCTCTCTCTCTCTCTCTCTCTCTCTCTCTCTCTCTCTCTCTCTCTCTCTCTCTCTCTCTCTCTTGAATGTGCTGTTGTTTGCTGACGACTTGCTTGTACTTCAAAATACAAAATAGTTCTTTAAATAAATCTGTTTTTATGCTTCATCAGATTTACAAACAACACAATATGAAAATCTCCACTATAAAAACAAACAAAGGTAATGGCATTTCAAGGCAAGGAACAAATAAGAATAAAAACAACGATTAATGATCAAATTCTAGAACAGGTGAGCAATTTAGATTATTTGGGAAATGACACTGGCTATGATAGGAATTATGATACTGAGATGTTAAGTTAGGTAAGTTCCAGACGATCTGAGGGACAAATCAGCCGTATTTTTAGAAACAAGGTACGTAGAGATACAAAATTAAAGCTCTACAAAGTTATGGCAGTCCCTGTACTGTCCTATGGATATGAATTATGGACAACAACCAAGAACAAGAGAAAAAACCGTGACTGTATAAAGAATGAGGCCATAAAAGAAGAGTTACAAATTTTAACTTGATTGAAAAGTTAAGGTATTACAAACAACGGCGGAAAGAACACTTAGAAAGAATGTCAGATCCCAGACTGACCAAACAAATCCGG
Organism: Magicicada septendecula; assembly: GCA_034769895.1. NCBI lineage: Eukaryota > Metazoa > Arthropoda > Insecta > Hemiptera > Cicadidae > Magicicada > Magicicada septendecula. The sequence continues at coordinate 1,373,894,105 of CM068367.1, read as the reverse complement.
AAATACAAATTTATAGGACACAGGTGTGTGGGTAGATCCAGAAAGATATGGCTGGAGGATCTTTGAAGGCGGAACAGGCGGCACTTAGCTTATACCTTGATGTGAAGGTTATGATGACAAAGCAACGCTAAGGGTAGGAACGTTTCGAACAAACGAGGTTTGCTGAGCCTGGTGAAGGTTAGTTGCCACGAAACGTCACGTCAGCCCTTTAAAGGGCCAAAACAAAAATACTATTTGCGGGAGAAAGTGTTTCAGTGTAACGAACAAAAACAAATATCGATTAAATAAGGTTATTTGCCTGCCTTGTATCTTCGCATATACCGCGCATAACAATCCAGGACTTGACAAATTTAAATTAATATTTCACTACTCAGTAACATTTTCAATTTGATTAGAATTCAATATTTTATTTACTTCTCTTAATATAATCTAGATGCCAGCACGCACATCTTTCAACAGTTTTCCATTACTCTCATTCGCCACTAGGTCGCAGTTCTGCTTAGTACACACAGACGGGCACTATCGAACGAATTCTTTAGCGTCTTTACGAGGTACCAGTATCAGGAAAGCAGAAATACATTGACGGAATGAAACTCTATCCATTATCACCATGTTGAAAAGACTTGGTGGATTGGGTTTTCGATCAAAATATCAGGAAAATAGCAAACGCTAAAACATGTCAGCGTATGTGTAAAACATTCAAAATTTGTTGTAGGCTATATTAATAGAATGCTATACCGTAACACGCATAAATATTAATGCAATGCAATACAATACAATACGCAAACATTATTATTATTCATATTAGTTTTATAAAAATTAAATAATTGTTAATAAACAATATAAAGAACAGTACAGAAGATGCCACAATAATAAGTTGTACACCCATGTTGAGAAAAAGAAGAATTACTTTCTACGGACATATTCAAAGGATGAATCCTGACAGACTAACGGGGAAACTTTTTAACTATTTCAGAAAGCTCAAAATGCCCAACCAACACATGGTTCACAGAAACAGAAAAACACATAGAAGAACTCTAGATTACTGAAGAATGCTTGCCACTGAAAAATAAATTAAAAAATGTTTAAGGTTTTCAGGAAAACCAAAGGAGAGGACAGGTGCTATCTGGACTTACGAAAGGAGGGAGAGTTATCGATCAAAAATGAAGGAGATATGGGAGAGGGGGAAGAGAGAGGTGAAGAAGGGAGGAGCCAGTTGAACCAAACGTAGTCCACGATGACTCGTACGAAAATAAAACAATATAAAATATCTAATGGTATAAAACAATAAAAATATAATAATAATAAATTACAATAAAAATTATGGTATAATAAAAAAAATTACTACTGTTAATAACTATTAACAGTAGTAATATATTTTTATTATTATAATTTCCTCAATGCTGAGGGTGTCTCCTATCAATAGACTACGAATTACATATATATTATATATTCAGCAGGTTAAATAGGTTTCATTATATTACATTGAATATATACAAGGAATTTCCCAATACGTCTAATCATTCTCCTTTGAACATGGTTCTCCGCTTATCTGTATGTTCAGCTTTTTCATACTTGCCAATATCCTTCTGCAAGCAGTCAATAATCCATTTTTCCTGGGCTTCCTCCTCCTTCTTCTTCTTCCCTCTGGTTTCCATTCTACCACTACTTTGGGGGTTCTACCTTCTTATATTCTTTTGAGAAGCCCTGATGGGGCAGCTCCTCACTTACCGTTATCATCATTTTCACATCACGGTATAGGCAAGGTGCTGACTGTGCCGCCATCAAAGTAAAACATTCGTTACTTACTTACATTCAAACAATAAAGTGTTTCTTAAAACGTATCGCATAGCATGCAATATCTGTAAATACTCCGGCTCAACTAACAAGATCGTCTGCTACGAAAGCGAACAAACTTCCTACGAGAGTGGCCTATCTTCCCCGACATCCGCTCAACCCAACGATGATCTGACTCGCACTAGCGTCTAGCTGTACCTTCCTATCCAGGATGTGTAAGACGCACAATAGTGGGGGGAGACAGCAGGGGACAACACTGCCGTTCTATCAAGTAGTCTAACAACTACGTCAACAGTGAGATATTTTGTAAACATAACCTATAGGCCATAACTTATTGTCGGTTTGTTTAGCGGTATTCCTATGAGTGTTCTCTCGTGTTTTTTTTTTTTAACAATTTAAGTATATGATTATAATATTTTATTTAATCTTAAAAGATTGAGTAACAGCATTCCTAATTATCTTGGGAATTGTGATAACTGTAAATTTTGTGAACCCCAGTATCTAAACTATTACTTGAAAGACTTCATCCATAACAGGAATTCGAAATTATTATTTACAAATTAATTATAAAATGAAATTATTTACCAATCGATTCTGTTTTTGACAGAAAACTCAAGTGAACTATAAAACCAATGATAAATAACCAACTACAAATGATGTTTATTAGAACTACTCGTTTTTACTTCGTTTACTTGCATTAGTTAACGTGACGTTATTAGTAGTAATTTTTTCATTAATGTGCAAATCATTCCATTACAGTTATTTGCTATCCAGCAGAACTTTTCATAGTGCTTCCATCAGTAGGGTACATACAGTAATTGTGCAACAAAAATTCCACCGTAAACAAATTTAACGAATTAACATATAACAAAAAAGGCAACCTATTCTCACCTTACCTTGAATTACTTGGACTTTAAAACTTCTCTTAGCCTTAGCCTTACAGCGGCGCGACAATCCATTACTGAATCAAGACCTCCTTTAACAGCCTCCGCCATTTGTCCCGGTCAAGTGCAGCCGGTCTCCAGTCCCGGGTTCCAAGGATATGGCCCGCATCATAAGTCACAACGCGCACACCGTCTTCCCAACGTAGTTTGGGTCTACCAACTCTCCTGGTACCATATTGATGCAGCCTATCATGACAGCTGTAATAGACCGTGTGGCTCCGATTCTCAAGAATTCCCTGGCCTGTCCACCGGATTTCCTGTATCACAGCTATGTCTATCGCAAAAGCGTCAAGTTGGTCTAAGAGCATTCTGAGAGCTCCGGGTCGGTATAAGCTGAGTGTATTCCACAGTCCGATGTTAAAATTAAATTAGCCTGGTGTTCTTTGTTTGGCAGTAACATGAAGTTGTGAGGACTGTCCCCCCCCCCCCGGTTCGATCGGGCCACTACGGGGAATAAATTATTAGTCATCACATTCATATTTGGAGGATCAGGGACAGTGATTTCGGGGCATCCTACCCCTAGACGTGTTGCCTTCACCACGGCTATTGAGCCATGCTCACGCTACCTTCTAACCTTAGGTCAGGGGCCCTTACAGGTTGCTATCAGCCGGGCCAGCTGAACCCTGGCTTTTTAGAGGGATGTTACTCCCCTATCCCTCCTCGTTGATCGTGACTTGGGACATGCCATGAGACAGGGTACTAGCTACCACTGCCACATGGGCGGAGTTTTAAAACTTTTCTAAGTTAATAAATATATAACCTATTTCAACTTAACAGCACGATGCGCTTACAACAATAGTGTATACCTCAACCAAGGCGCGCCAAAACGGCGCTAGCGTCAGCAGATACAGAGACGGTGTTGTTTTCCGCACCATCGTGCGTCTTCACATCTTGGATAGGGAAAGGCAGCAGTTGATTTCTAAAATTATAGGTGCCGGAACGCATCAATTGAAAAGTTGTACAGACACAAATATACTTATATTTTATATTAGCGTATAAGTTTACGTCAGGTTATTACAAAAGAGATCTACGTTTTCAAAGCCTTATAAAATATGTAACATACGTATAAACTTGTATCTAAAAAAGTAATAAAGTTTACTGGTATCAAAATGCTGTATGATGGCAAAAAATCAGCCCTCTCACATTTACTTGAAGTTATTGGTATTGATTCAATAGCATATTTCAAGGTAGAAAGCTCTCCGGAAAAAATCTGGAATACACATATAGTCAGAAGCTCCCAATCAGTTACCTTTCATGTAGTTTTAATTTTGAAGCAAGTTTTTTTGTTTAATTTTCTCCATAGGTTATTGGAACATTCTTTGAACGATAGTAGTTAAGATAAAGATTAGTGCTGGTGTTTGATTATGACAATTGTTTAGTTTTGGTAATGGGGCTGATAAGGGGCACAATTTAAAAAGTAATAGTAAATTTTTGTAATAAATAGATTTTTCTTTTCATATACTTTTTTCGGTAATTTATTTTTGGATCCAAGATGTTTCGAAACGCCGTTCCGGCACGTTCCCGCTGAAATCAAGCCCTGGGGAACGGTACAGATAGACGCTAGTATATGTCGTCAATGTGTAAGTGTATGTCCGAGTGGAAAGGCTAGGGGGCATTGGGAAGGTAGCGCTGATTTTAACGAATCTTAATCTTTTGATTTGATTGTATTATCAGTTATTCATTCAGTTCACGAAGATTTACCAATATGCTTCGCTCTCAGAAAGTAAACAGACCAATATATATCCTTCCCTTTATTCGTCTAATTGTTCGATAATCGGACGCCTCGCCAGTATATTCTTGCCGTCTTCTGTTTTACACGTCGCAGACCAGGCTGCAGGTATCGTGCCATGACTTTCACGTGCTCTATCTCTCTTCTAGGTTAGCAGCCCATAGGCTGGTTGGCAGCAGCTCGCCATTCTTCACGTTTCTCTGCTTTTCTTTTCAACTCACAATATGATGTGCAGTTCATATCGACCATAAGCTGTTTCATGTAGTCTAAACGGGTCGTCCTCTGTGATTCTTCCCTTCAATTGTTCCTTCTATTATTCCCTTAACCAACCCATTATGTGCCCTATAAACTTACCTCTTCTGCCTTTTAAGTTTCGTAGAAAGCTCTTCTCCACCTGAGCTCTTCTAAAGACTTCCTCATTCGTTATCTTCTCCCTCCAGTTTATCTTGAATATTCTTCTGTAGCACCAGGTCTCAAATGCTTGGAGTCTTTTCTTGTCACTTTCTCCAATTGTCCAAGATTCACTCCCGTATAGGGCAACACTCCACATGTATGTCTTTACTAGATTCTTCCTTATTTTTAGGCTGATAGTGTTTGAACATTATTTCCAAGAGTTATTCTGATTGGATCTTCTTCCTTCCGACTACAGACTAGGACTTTGGTCTTTTGTTCATTTATTTTCATATTGAATTCATTCAATATGAACATGCTATATATGTTCAATAAAGAAGTCAATTAGGTTCAATAAATATCGTGATGACTAAAAGAACGGAAACAGTACGTAGTATTTTGGAGAAAAATAACCTATGTTAAGACTCCTCGTATTGGGTACATTAAACTGTAGAAAAATAAGCTTGAATTGTAGCTTGAAGCTGAAGCTGTAGAAACAGAGCCTGAAGCTTGAATTAAAGTCTAGTCATCATCATCGTCTTCACAACACGGCATAGGCAAGGTGCTGCCTGTTCCGCCTTCAAAATTCCTCCAGCCATCTCTTCCTGGGTTTACCTACACACCTGTGTCCTATAGGTTTGTATTGGCCAGTCTGGAATCTAGCATTCTTTCTAAGTGTTTTTCTACCTTTGTTTGTAATCTTTTAAGTTTTCATTCAAGTTAAAAACTTGTAACTCTTCTCTTATGGCCTCATTCCTTATACGATCAAGTTTAGAACACCTTTTAACTAGCCTTAAGAATGGCATTTTCAAGGTCTGTATTTACTGTCTTCTTTCTTGGTTGTCGTTCAAAATTCAAACCCATAGGACAGTACAGGGACTGCCATAAATACTTGTAAAATTTATTTTTGTATTTCGACGTACCTTGTTTCTAAAAATACGGTTTATAGATAGATAGTCAGTAACCTTGCCTGACTTAACAACAATATCATAATTCCTATCGTAGTCAGTATCATTTCCCAAACTGGCTCACCTGTTGTAGAATTCGATCACTAATCATTACTTTTGTTCTTATTGGTTCATTGCCTCGAAATGCCAGTATCTTCGTTTTTATAGTGGAGTTTTTCATACTGTATTGTTTACAAATCTGATGAAGTTTAAAAACAGATTTTTGCAAATCAGGTATTTTGAAGTAGAAGCAAGTCGTCAGCAATTAACAACACATTTAAACATCTGTCTCGTGATAACTTAGAACTTGTTAAGATACTACTTAACCTAAAACTACTTGTTAAGATATTTGTCTAGTAGAAAGTTGTAAAATAAACAAGAATTTCTGTGACGATTTTCAACCTCCTACAGGAACTGGAATCATATAAAAAGAATTTATTTAATAATACAGTGTATTCTCAATGTCAAAAATTGTCGCCGTTATAAATGACACGCGCGAAACACGTTTATCGTCTATTGACAAACGATAATCTGATAAATCTGTAAAATATTACAGCGCTCGTAATGTCGGACTGAAACACAAACACAAATTGCAATTATATATCTGAAAAGGGCGAGCGACATTGTCGATTGCCATGGGTCTGATACCCCTGATAATTAAACCGCCAATGAATGTCACAGGTTCAAATGCATAAACGTGCTGTCACTGCCACCGTGTTATTAAATCACTACAGTAGTAACAAATTTCACCATGCGTAAACTACCGGTCGTAGAAACGAGAAAAGTTGAACAAATCAATTATCTATCTATCTGACAATCTCTTTGTATTAATTGGTTCTATCAATTAAATAAAACAGTAGTCGTGTCTGTTATACCCATGACACGACTGTTAGTTCTCTGTCAGTTTATATTTCCTGTACTGTCTTTCTGAACCTGTTATCAACAAATATATTTAATAATTTCTTATTTCTTTCTTTACTAAATTCGATGCACGTGATAAACAAATCACGTTGATCAAGACAATAAATTCTACTCACACTACATTAGAAGAATATACTAAGTAGTCAAAATTCGCTGCACACTGATATTAACCAATAACGTCAATGCTAATGTTTTCCTTAGCTTTACCTGTAGGGAAGTAATGATGATTTAAACAAAAATAAAAGTGGCACTGGTCGACACAGAGGAACTCACAACTTTAACGGCTGTGTTGCGGTCGTGGGATCGATGAAGTCACGACTCGGTCTGGCTGACCACCCCGATCGCTGGGGAAAATAGTACAGCGGTCTTGTCTGGCATACATGGGCTATTAAAAGGCGAATTTCTGTATTACTATATAAGGAAAACATTTCAGGTAGTAAAGAAAGAGAGTAATTGTTTTTTTGCATAACGGCAACACGGATGACTTAATGAGTCACGCACATCTTTTATTGCGCTCACTTCTTGAAGAATCAAAATAATTCTGTTGCCGCGATAATCAAACAAACGAAATTACCATCTTAACATAATGGTTTAGTTGCCAAGGTTTAGTTGCACAGCTGGGAACATACATTAATTAAAACGATTCCAAACCCTGTAGGTTTGCTCATATTTAACAGAAAATCAGCTGATAAGGAGTTTTTACGGTGTCACAATTTCAGAGAGAGAGAGAGGGAGGGAGGGAGGGAGGGAGAGAGAGAGACAGAGAGGGAGAGAGAGAGAGAGAGAGAGAGAGAGAGAGAGAGAGAGAGAGAGACGTACAGACAGAGAGATACGTACAGACAGACAGAGAGGTACAACAGAGAGGTGAGTATGTAGTTTTGTTTTTTATAAAATGTTGATGCTTCCAGGTTGAAGGCAGTGATTTGACGCTTCGTTTGTCAAAATACCCATCTATAGGCTGGTACTCTACAATGGGGTAGGATCGATAAGAACAAAAATCATGATTAACGATCGAATTCTAGTACAGGTGAGCCATTTTAATTATTTGGGAAATGATAATGGCTGTGATAGGAATTATATATGATATTGACGTTTAAGTTAGGTAAGTTTCAAACGACTTGCGGGACAATCAACCTACTTTTAGAAACAAGGTACGTGGGGATATAAAATTAAATTTCTACAAAGTTGCGGCAGTCCCTGTACTGTCCTACGTATAGGTCTGATTTATGGACAACAACCAAGACACAAGACAGTAAAATACAGGTCTCGGAAATGAAGTTATTACGAGGAGATACAGGTGTTCTAAACTTGACCGTATAAAGAATGAGGCTATAAGAGAAGAGTTACAAGCTTTTAACTTGAATGAAAACTTGAAAGATTACAAACAACGGTGGGAAGAACACTTAGAAAGAATGTCAGATTCCAGACTGGCCAAACAAGTCTGGAAGTACAAATCTATAACACACAGGGGTGTGAGTACACCCAGAAAGAGATGGCTGGAGGATCTTTGAGGGCGGAACAGGCAGCGCCTTGCCTATGCCGAGCTGTGAAGATGATGATTTGTCAAAACCGGCTTAGCCGTTTTAGAGTTACAAGGTGTATAATAATCGAATAATCGAAGTTTCGAAATAAACGAAGTAACTAATCGCAATACTGGCTTAATGGGAGTAACAACGAATGTCGAATGAAAGACGAAGGATGGAAAAGGTTAAATACGGTTAGTTTTGTTAATTATGCTAATTTGCGAATCAATTTTCAACTGTTAGTAGTTTAAAAAAAAGAAGATGTGCAAAAAAACAATAACGGTTAGGAAAGTTGGGTGTGGCTAATTAGTCATGTTTCTTTTTGACTCGATCTCACAGGAAAAGGCAAGCACAGACAAGCTACATAATAAATTAAATATAATGTAACACTAAAAAAAAAAAAAAAATACATGAGAGAAACTTGGTGCGGTGCAGTTGATGGGAAATTTTCCAATACGGCCCCATCAGCAGGATGAAAAAACTGAAATTATATTAAATGAACTCTTTTATACAGGAAGTTAAAAAAATTCAAAGCTTCTTGCATAGATCTATGTGTAAATAACGCATTTTTTCCAACGTTAAAGGACACAAAGTAATTAAACACAGTAAATTAATTAATATAATTACGCTTATGAATAGTGGTGAAAATTAATATAGGAAGGAACGTGTTGTAAAAACTGATCTTTAGTGGCGTCTCTTGTGTTGTCGCCGGCTCGGTTCTGCTTGGAGAAAAAAGAAACAAAAGATAACACTAGCGTTGTCCGTCCTTGTTTTTCCTCTATGTGGTCGCCATAGAAGAATGATAATTTACACACTGCACTGTTAGTAAACTAGAGAAAAATATTTGAATCAGTGCCAAGGCGCAGTGTTTAATAAAGCATTGAAGAAAGTGAGCTAGTTATACAGAAAGCTAGACGAGATAAACCGTTTCGTTTGAAATTTGCTAAATGGTTGTAAATAATATGGATTCTACAGAAGTACACAGAATCATCATCATCTTCACAACACGGCACCGGCAAATTGCTGCCTGTTTCGCCCTCAAAAATCCTCCAACTATCTCTTCCTGGGTCTATCCACACACCTGTGTCCTATACGTTTGTATGACCAGTGTGGAGTCTGACAATCTTTCTAACTGTTCTTTCCACCTTTGTTTGTAATCTTTAATTTTTCATTGAAGTTAAAAACTTGTAACTCTTCTCTTTTGGCCTCATTCCTTATACGGTCAAGTTTAGAACAACTTTTAACTCCATTTAAGAACGCCATTTCCGAGGGCTGTATTTTACTGTCTTGTTTCTTGGTTGTTGTCCATAATAATTCACACCCAGAGGACAGTACAGGGACTGCCATAACTTTATAGAGCTTTAATTTTGTATGTTGACGTATCTTGTTTCTAAAAATACGGCTGATTTGTCCCTCGGATCGTCTGGAACTTACCTAACTTAACATCTCAGTATCATAATTCCTATCATAGCCAGTATCATTTCCCAAATAATCTAAATTGCTCACCTGTTCTAGAATTTTATCATTAATCGTTATTTTTATTCTTATTGGTTCCTTGCCTCGAAGTGCTATTACCTTTGTTTTTATAGTGGAGATTTTCATATATTAGCCATATATGCTATTTCCAAGGGCTGTATTTTACTGTCTTGTTTCTTGGTTGTTGTCCATAATTCACACTCATAGCACAGTACAGGGACTGCCATAACTTTGTAAAACTTTAGTTTTATATCTCGACGTACCTTGTTTCTAAAAATATGGTTGACTGTCCCACAGATCGTGTGGAATTTATCTAACTTAACATCAATATCATAATTACTATCATAGGCAATACCATATAACTTTATTCATAACTTTGTAGAACTAATTTTGTGTCTCGACGTACTTGTTTAAGTGCACAGAATTATAAAGAAAATAATCTCAGTTAATAAAATAAATGACGTGTCCTCCCCCCCTCATACACACACACTGTACTTCAGTGCGTATTGTACTTCACAATGTGACTGGTATGTTTATAATAACAGTTCAGCTTCCTTAGTAATCGTCTGCCATCTCTTCGCCCAGCCAAATCCCTCGCCCACCTACATTTTTGATTTTCCTAATTCTTAAATGATGCCGTCCATTTAAGTTTCGTTACGTGTCCGTTGAATTGTTTCCTATCCGTCCTTGTAACAGGCGTCTCCGTCCATCTCTGTGCTGCCCGCAGTTTTTTCATCATTCTCATGTTCACTGTCAGCGTTTCAGATACGTAGATACGCCATTGTACGAAGTACATACTGAATAAGAATTTTTTCCTTTTTAAACGTAAGTGGCAGTCTGTTGTGGGTCATTTCAAAAACAAATTATTCACTTGATTTTATTCGACCGCTAATGTCTAACATTGCATGCCTGTCCATCATTTCTCATAATTTTACCGAAATATTCCATTACATCGAATTTATTCGCTGTATAACCTCCTCGCTCCAACTCATCCTCGTGTATGTCGTCCTTTTACCTTTTACTACAATCTCCTGGATCTACTCCGTCGGAACCCAGTACAACAACTTTCTGGGCCAACGATCGTCTGACAATTGTTCCATGTGGCGCTTCATATTTATGTGTCTAATATTGTTTTGGCTACACGAATTTTTTAATTATTTTGTCTGATATCTTCATTTATAATGGACTGAAGCCTAGTTGACATCCCATGAGATCTTCTCCATAAGCTTTCGGGACATCATTGACCTCACAAATTTCAAAGCCATAGGTGACAATGCTTTCTGAGATGACAGAGTAAATTCTTCTCCTGGGAGGACTTTTGTTAGAGGCCTTTCCATCCATCTCTCTGCAGCCCCGGGCAGGGCTCCTGCAGTAGTTTTACAAGCACTCGCGCATGCATGGAGCTACTTTCACTACGCTCAGAACGTCAGGTCAGATCCTAACTATAAATTTTCATCTCGTCACCTGGCGCAGCCTTTTAAAATGAAAAGGTTGAAAAGAAGAATAAGGAGAATGAGATGACTACGATGAAGAAAAGGAGTAAAATATTTTATTAAATGCTCTGTATTAATACTTCACATTACCTAATACCTATTGTTAAATTAAAGTAATTAAAAATACAAACTTTCTTTTATATTTTAATTATAAACTGTCGTGTTTATATAACTGGATTTTTTTTCAACAGCGGGATGTTTTTTCCTTACATATTCTTTTAGAGCAACCTTACTGTCTTTCTCCAATCTGTGCCAGGTGAATCTTGCACCCGGTCTCGGCGTACGCTCACCCTCAATTAGATAACTAATTGAAAACCCACGGCCGGTAGCAGGCCACACCCTTAACATGCAGATCATCTGTGGTCCCTGCGGCAGGAGCTCAATTTGAAGCTCGGGACGCAGCACACGGGCATGCCCTTCGTCCCGCACAGACCCACTTGTTTTTGTTAACTGTATTTCCTTGGGATATCGCCTTATAACGATATCCCATGCGCATGCGTACTCTAATGACGCAGTACTGCAGTTACTGGAAGACCTGCCTTGTTGTACAGGCGTAAAGCTAAGAGAGATACAATCTTCTGTAACAACGCATTCTTGCCCATCATCGCATCTATTTCGTTCCCTATTGTCATTTGAACCGGGTGGCTTAGGGTCTTACGGGTACCACTGATGCCGATAGGTGGGCAAAGTGAGTACTAGGAAACGACCAGTACGAGACTAACAGAAACAACAAGGCTACTAAATCCTGTCTCATAAGGAGAAGGAGGATTCAGACAAATCCTTAACACGTCTGAATTTCTTCCAGGTTCGGCGCCATGGAAACGGGACCCCTCGGCTACTGAATGAATTAGTGTTTCTGGGATCTTCAGGTTGAGGGTTTAAATGCGATGGTAATTCTTACATGATAAATATTATTAACTCGTAAGTGAGAAAAGGAAAAGAGGATTTAACGAAGATTTAATTAGAGTAAAATTGTCTGGAAAAGAGGGGTTGAACGACGAAAAACAGGTGACGGAAAAGGATTATGAAATTTTATAAATTCATGGCAGTTCCCACCGCACCATGTGGGTCCGACAGTTTGGTAAAAACACACAAAGATGCAAAGCTTCAACTTGTAAAGTACAAGGTTTAGCTGGAGATACGAAATTTCTGTGATGTGTGCAGGACAGAACAGTAGGCAGGGAACTAAAAATTCCTCAGTAAATGGATATCGAAATAAATGGTTACGTTGTGTGGGAACAGTGGCGAATGATAAACTGACCAAGCAACATTCTTTTACAAACCAAAAGGTGAAAGACCTCTTGGATGGCGGATGAGAAGATGAATCAGGCGGAAGACTGACCGAATCAGGTGACATTGCCTAATCCTTGAAGGAAGAAGAAAAACACCCCTTCTTCTTGATTAACCGCCTTTTTCAATCTCATCTTTAACTTTATGCAACACATATAAATGAATCGACTGAAAGTAATCAATCATAGATAACTCACAATGTGCGTGGGGGGGAGAGAGAGAGAGAGAGAGAGAGAGAAGGGGTAGATCTGTATCCGACCAATGGCAACATACACAGGACGTCATTCACAATACACTGCCCGCACCATACAATTGTATTGTGACCCTTCCGGTATCGCACAGACTATTACAACACAATACTGGATTGCGATTGCTGTTGTACAAGGTGCAGGCGTTTGACTATTCATCAATCTTTCCAAACGTCATATTAATTAAGTATTTATATTATTATTTTTATTAATAAAACCTTTTACAAGAATATATTTTTTAATATTTTGTAAATTACAGTGTTCCAATAGCATTCAGCTACCATCATCAGATATTTTAGGTATAATTAGGTATTATAACTAATTTAAATTCCCAGGTAATAATTATGATCCTTAATTTTTTATTAAATATATAACCCAAAACACAAATAAAATTAAAAAAATGTATGCGAAATATTAAAATTCATAGTTTACAATTTGTAAGTGCAGAATTATAATGATTTGTATAATAACTGAAGTGGTTAGAACAGAAAGGCAGAATGGAAGAGATAAAACTACCTCTTTTAATAAAGAATTAACATTAGGAAGGCAACAAAAAAGAAGACTTACAATAAATTGTGCCGACCTTTGCTCGGCATATTCGAATAGTCGCGCCAAGGTCACGGCCTTCGGTCCCGCTCAGTCGCCCTGAGCGATAGTGCACTGCGGTGTGTGTCGTCGAAATTCAGATAGCAGCCTCGTAACAGCTGTTTTGTTCCTACTAAAAATTTCCGTTACCGTTCTGCTTGGGTAAAACGCGTGTTCATTCCCATTTTTCTCTTCAGCCTCCGAAGTGCTCGCTCGTGGTCTGGCGACTGGAATTGTTACGCATTCTCTCCGATTCTACATGAATACTTAAACCTTTAAAAGCTCTCAGGGTCCTTGGACCGTCGAGGAATTGGAAACAGCTGACGTGATGGCACCTACACCAACCATCATCAGGGGAATACACCGACAGTAAACCGCTCTCCCACGTCGCGTCGCCAGCCACAGGGAGAACCAGTAGTTCCCGAAGAACAACCCATCAGCATCAGCAGGTAACCGCTGCCTTCTTCACCTACCAGCACCATCATAATAAACCGCCATCACCGTAGTCATAGCCGCTTTTCGTTCTCCAAATCCAGGTGGGAAATTTCCAATTTAAATTTAGCTACACCACACAGCATCATTTGATGGAACATGTTTATAATTTCAGTGATTAATTGCATTAGTAATACTTTGTACAAGAGCAAGGCTGCATTTATGTATGCATGTGTGTGTGTAATATTTGATATAGCTAAGGACTTGTGCTGATATGGGGGAATATAGTCGTTCATGTCTAAACAGTTTAAAGAAGACGTACAGTTAACAGATATTTTTTATAATCCGCATTTATTGATTGAATAATTCAATAGACCAACTAAATGTATTAAACTAAATTGCTTAAATTTTAATTAAATTAAATTTAAATTGTGAAAAATTAAGACTGTTTGCTATCAGTATCAATTTATAATGATAAAGACAAATTATTGTCAAAAGGCTCGGAATATATGTATCTTGTAAATTAATTTCAGTCGCAATTAGGGTGTTTTATTGTTATGGGGTACCTCCATGCTCATTATTGGAATACCAGTAATCCAATACTGGTATATATATATATATATATATATATATATATATACCAGTATAAATATATATATATATATATGTATGCATGTATGCGAGTTGCCTCTTAGATGAAATGACATGTATTATAATGTTATAAAAGGAAAGTACCAATAAAGGGTTGTTACTGTTACTGTTATATGTTTGTTTTATTGCAAGTCCTGTCACGCTGGGCCCAGTACATTTTTCTTCTGTCTAGGACTAGTGGCCTAGTTTTAAACATTTAGTAACGACCCTTGAATATAAAAAAAAGGAAAAACATTAAAAAAAAAGTAAAATTAATGGGGTGGTTTCAAAATAAATACCAAAAAAACAGTAATAACAACAGAAACATAATAAAAATAATAAGAAGATTAATGGTATAGAATAATAAAAATAAGAATAAACATAAAAGTACGCTTAATATTAAGTTTACTAACGAGAATAAACGTAAGAAAATTAAGAATAAGAAGGGAAAGAATACTAAAAAATTCTTCCTTATAAGAATATAAGGAAGAATACTAAAAAAAACTATGAGTTGTTAGAATTTAAAAAACATAGAGACGGCAAGATAATTCAGTATGATAAAAAGACCTGAAATAAAAAGACTCCTTTGCATAGAGCATTTTTTTTAAACTAAAAACTTGTAGTTCTAGCGTTGACCAGTTGGTTTGACATAATGTTTATTGTGTGTTTAGAGAGACCGCTACAGTGGGCGAAATTTAATATGTAGTGTCGTAAATAATACGAGTTACACTTGTCCCGTGACTCGCTTCCGCTCGGCTGAACAGGCAGCACTGCGATAAAATTCTTGTATTTTTGTTGTTGCGATATTCATTTTGTCCACTTCACCAAACAACAACAATAACGGCAACAAGAGCTGAGGGGCAACACAATGATGATGAAAACTAAAAAAGAAGAAGTACTCCACACAAGAACGAAAGCCGTGTGTGCGATCCCAACACAGTTCAGTTGTCACTGTTGCGTACTAAAAATACATCATTCACCACGGTTTACTGGAATTTTATTTCACACATTTCCATGTCACATGTTGGTTCGATGTAATCATATTCACCAGCCCTGCGACTCTTTTACCCGTGGCTCGCAC
Organism: Magicicada septendecula; assembly: GCA_034769895.1. NCBI lineage: Eukaryota > Metazoa > Arthropoda > Insecta > Hemiptera > Cicadidae > Magicicada > Magicicada septendecula. The sequence continues at coordinate 1,373,878,619 of CM068367.1, read as the reverse complement.
AGATTTCTTACTCACATCAGTTTGTAACCAATGTATTTTCATCTGTACAAAACGGTTTTACGCCAATTTTAATTTACTGGATTTGGGAACTATCTATCCAAGGGAGAAAAACATACTAACGATAGAAATGAAGGATCTAAGACTAGTCAGGCGCTAGTATCTCCAAGAAGAGAATTGGAAGTAGAAATTCAATAAGTAAAAGAGTGAATAACAGCAATTGAATTGTGTTGGAAACAAACTGACTAAACTCCGGGCTACTGGGCCGTGGTCGACTCTTGTTGTTACTAACAGATGTTTCGCTAACTGACACGGTCTTCGTCAGTAACCACAGTGCTGTGGTTAACTGACGAAAGACCGTGTCAATTAGCAAATCGTTTTGCATGCTGAAGATGGCCTCCAGAGGAGAGGTCGAAACGTTTGTTAGCAACAACAGGAGTGGACCACGACCCAAGCGCCCGGAGTTCAGTCAGTTTGTTTCCAACACTGTTGATGCCGCCCATGAAAGAACTACCTACAGAATAACAACTGAATTGCTTTAATAATCTTGAAGCATGAGCGGAGAGGACAAGGACACTGGGAACTCCGAAGAAAACGTGGAACGTGACATAAGAAGAAATACAACACGGACAAATACTAGAGAACTGATAAAAGGAAACAAAATTAATGAAGACACTCACCAGAACTGTAATGATTTTACCTTTTTCCTTGCGTCTTAGGGTAGACAAGCAATGTTTATGTGAAATTCATAAATTCATTGTGTCACTTTTTCTACGTTTCTTTCTGGTTTGTAATCAACGTGAATTCTTCAGTTCTATATTTTATTTGTACCCTATTCACACACACACACACACACACACACACACACACACACACACACACACACACACACACACACACACACACACACACACACACACACACACACACACACACACACACACACACACACACACACACACACACACACACACACACACACACACACACACACACACACACACACACACACACACACACACACACACACACACACACACACACACACACACACACACACACACACACACACACACACACACACACACACACACACAAATGTTGGCCATTTCTTTGTCATTATTTACTGGTTGTGGACAAGTTCATAAATGTGCTGTTTTTATTTTACATTATTATTTATTTTTTGACGGCAGGGTAGTTTTGCATGGGTTTGCTCATTGTCTTGTGCTGTCATTTAGGTTGAAGTCGAACCAATGGAATTCGTCTACCTACTGTTGGGGCAAACAGTCTGACCGAGGTAAGCGGACTTCAGTCAGTAACAACGCGACATCTACACATAAACTCATGTACAAACCCCTCCGCACTCTGCCATGCTCTGGCCTCTGTGCTCGTCACAGCGCGGTGCTAAATGCAGACTGATTCTTCAGTAAAATAATTTTTTCATTATATAAAATTATTATAAAATTACATAAAATAATTACTGTTCAATGTCAGAACATATATAAATATCATTACTGAAACGTCAAGGACAAAAAACTTTATATTTAATTAATAAAGTTGTGTTAGTGGTTTATAATCGCAATAACACTATTGCACATAAGTACAGAGAAAGTTTTCCGATTAGCGCTTTCAAGCTTCAAAGCTCATCATCGGAAATAAACAATAATGAAATATGTGTAAGCGCTGAAGGGCAAGTGGAAGTATAAAGGAGTTGTCTCGTTCCATTATTGTGTATGGAACTTAACCAACTTAATTATTGCGTACTAAACCACGCCTTAGATCAGACGATGTTGATTTTATTTCGTTTTTAGCATTTTTATTACAGGCCTACACACTTCCTTCAGTGACCTGGTAAATTACGATTTCTCTTTTATTTTTTTTTTATGTAAGTATATTTTGTACATAATCCGAGGGTCATATGGCAGATTCGCGGCAAAAGTCTTTTTCTGAGGTAAAGCAGTTAACACCACGCCCAACCACCAACTTTGAGGACCAGGAGTTTTATATCAGAGTCCTCTTCTCCTAGGCCAACCGCTTTCACCACAGCTGAAGACCTTGGCTTGACCTTGGCTTTATATCAGAGGATTAAAAAAAACCAAGCCTCATTTAGGTCAATGAGGAGGACAAAATCTCACAAGAAACAAATAGAAGAATCATGGCTGGCAATAGAGCGTATTATGCAAATCTTAATCTTCTCAAGTCCGAGCTTCTATCTTGTAAAACCAAAATGAAAATCTACAAAAGCTTAATCAGACCAGTCGTGACTTACGGAGACGAAGCATGGCCGCTCACGGCTGTATCAATAAATTCGTTGAGACTTTTTCTAAGGAAAATAGTGAGAAATATATACGGCCCAATAATGAAAGCAGGAGAGCGACGATGCCTTCGAAATGCTGAAATAATGAAATATTGCAGCGGGAAGATATAGTGCGCTTCACAAAGGCTAGGCGGATAAGCTGGGTGGGACATGTGGAGAGACTGTCTAAGCATGTGCTAAAATGGAAACATGGGAGTAACAAGAAGAAGGGGCAGACCCAGAAGACGATGAATACATGAGGTGGAGGAAGACTTAAGAAGATAGGGCGTACAAAACTGGAGGAACGTTTCAACAAAGAGAGAGAGATCTGGAGGCGAATGGTGGCGGAAGCCAAGAGTAATCCTTGCCTGTACAGCTCCGTAAGAAGAAGAAGATATTTTATACATCCTATTGAACTGTGCATGGAAAATTTACATTTGTTTATTCTGGGCAATCGCGTAAATCATTAGGAATGCTACCAGTCTATTGCTGATGGATTCCGAAGGGAAATGAAGTGGTCTTATTACCATGCAGTCCTTGCTATCGAATAATGCTTACTGTAAACAATATTTATACAGTTGCTATCCATTGTAAGCGATGTTATACATGATTGGACATTCTGTTTCCACAAGTTTTGAATTTCATTTATTCAAAACCAATAAACTATCAATATTCTTTTGAGAATCGCGCAGTAAGTTAAACTAGAATATCTGTGCGCCTGTTTTGATTACGGTGGCACTGGAAATGAATAAATTCAATCAACACATTGCTCACTTGATATGTATACACTGTCGTCGTCTATTCACGTCACTGCCTTATATATTGCCGAAAATCGTGTATACTGTAAAATACATGCTACTAAAATCTGATTTCATTTGTAATCGTTGTTGGAATACGAAATGACACAATATTTTTTTACTTTTATTTTTTTGTTATTCCATGACCTTCAAAATACGAGTAGAGGTCACAGAGATAGTTTAACGCTTTTGCTTGATTTTCGCTGAGAGTTACGTAAACATTTATATCAATGGTGTCGTACTTTTGTTCATTTTTTATGGGACTCAATGGAACTTGTCACGAACCGTTTAATATCATCTAAATGTAGGGCGGGAATCGACCAGTATCACAGTCAATTATACGCTAGAATTTCCTGCCTTCTAACGTAAAAACTGCTACATATATTACAACAGATTTGTATTCAAGATTTACGAACTCTTTTTTGTAAGATTTACGATTCATCAGATACAATATGAAAATCACCATCATCATCTTCATTATCATCACCATCATCTGCAAGGATTAAACACAACACGGCATAGGCAAGGTACTGTCTGTTCTGTTCCGCCTTCAAAAATCCTCCAGCCATCTCTTCCTGGGTCTACCCACACACCTGTGTTCTATAGGTTTGTATTTCCAGACTTGTTTGGCCAGTCTGGAATCTGAGATTCTTTCTAACTGTTCTTTCCACCGTTGTTTGCAATATTTTAATTTTTCATTCAAGTTAAAAACTTGTAACTCTTCTCTTATGACCTCACTCTTTATACGGTCGAGATTAGAACACCTTTTAACTCCTGTTAAGAATGGAATATCCGAGGCCATAGACGTATTTTATTGTCATGTTTCTTGGTTGTTGCCCTTAATTCACACCCACAGGATAGTACAGGGATTGCCAGAACTTTTTAGAACTTTAATTTTGTAGAGGACATACCTTGTTTCTAAAAGTACAGTTGATTGTTCCACAGAATGTCTGGAACAGGATGGTTTGAGAAATATGAATTTGAGAGGCTGGAGAAGGTTGCGACACCACAGGACGGAATGGAAGAAAATCATTGAGCAGACTAAGACCCACACTAGGTTGTTAGACAAGAAGAAGAAGAAGAAGAAGAAGAAGAAGAAGAAGAAGAAGAAGAAGAAGAAGAAGAAGAAGAAGAAGAAGAAGAAGAAGAAGAAGAAGAAGAAGAAGAAGAAGAAGAAGAAGTTATTAATTATAACAGTCAAAGACCAACGACACTTTTCTCTTGTTTATAGTACTTATTTTAACGAAGTCAAAACGTTCTAAACATTTGACAGAATAGGATTATTATCAACGGTGTTATTTTTAGAAAAAGAAAATCTTGTAAAAACGCACGTGGATTGCGTTCTTACACAGTAACTGAGATTGCGTCTTTTATGTTTATAAACTGACAAAGTGAGTTAAAAACAAAACCTGAACAAATCTGGTATTACTACAGGCCACTTGATCTGTCTACTACAGAGGACAATGCATAGGATTTTAATAGAATTTGTTTGCGATTCTGGACAAACTAGAACGAGCCAAAGTGATATACTGATACTTGATGTGTACGTCCAATACTTATTGAGGGGAGGACGAGTGATGTGTGATATCGCTGCACACACACACACACACACACACACACACACACACACACACACACACACACACACACACACACACACACACACACACACACACACACACACACACACACACACACACACACACACACACACACACACACACACACACACACACACACACACACACACACACACACACACACACACACACACACACACACACACACACACACACACACACACACACACACACACACACACACACACACACACACACACACACACACTAGCCAGCAGATTGATTCAGCTTATTTATATTTGTTGTTACCGTAGTAACACGGGAGCCGTGAACTGTACTGAATAGAAATGAGATGAAAAGACCAACAGGAATACAGCGCGCGCGGTCACTGTCCGAATACAATCGCAGAAATTATTATTTACATATACAAGTGTTTACGGTAACCTTCTCTCTCTCGCTCTCTCTCTCTCTCTCCCTCCACATGATATTTTAGTGGTATCTCGAGTGTCGGTCTTCAATGTGACGCAGTTAGTTGTAATGTTTAAAGATTTATTCACCACAACAAAATATAGAAATATAGGCATACTTTACTTCTGTAAAATATTTTTGTTTTATTAGAGAACTCCGCTTCCTTAAGGGGACTAGGTCGATTAGAATTTCAAAAAATTCGATTTGTAGTTTTTATTATAAAACATTTTCCTTGTCTTCTTGTTTAAAATTATATATGTACTCAAAATCAGGAAGGCTGAAGGTGGGAACACAATGCTTCTCGAAACATGTTCCAAATAAGGAGAAAATATCTTGAGGTAAATTCATTATAAATATTAAATAAATAAAAAATAATATATATATATATATATATATATATATATAGAGAGAGAGAGAGAGAGAGAGAGAGAGATGATGGGGAGGGGAGGGAGAGAGGCCTCATAGATAATGCAATCAAGCCAATAAGCATGAGAAAATATTTAAACTATAAAATAAAAGATGAAAGTGATAAATAGATCATCGTCAGTGCTTGGGGCACTTATATAGTCCCATTAGCTACACTACTACAATACGGATTCAGGGGAAACTTAAGGAAAGAACTGTTAGGGAATGACCAAGGTGACCGTGCCGAGACAAATTTCCGGGAGTTGGGGTTCAAGAGAGCAGTGAATCAACTGGAAAATCTGAGTACTTTAGAATATGGCCGCCCACCAATCTTCGGAAAAAATTGTATTTTTAATTTCGGCCTTCTTGAGTTATATTCAAATTTATTTATTTATAGAAATTCTGTTTACAAAAATAACTTAAAATCTCACAAATTCCAAGCAGGACCTACACGACATGTATTAGACCTATCCTGACATATACACACGCGATCCTGATGACAGCAGACCCAGCTAGACTAGAACCCTACGGGATCACTGAACGTCGAGTTTTACGCTTAATACACCGTCTACCACTTCGCACCAAAACCTCCAACACTGCTTTATGTGCCTTGAATACAACATTCCCAGACTTAGACACCTATCTACACAAAATACGCCACAGCAGCCAAAACCCGCACAGCAATACAATCCATCGTCACTCCCATCAATAGACCAGTCCGAAATACCGGCGCCCCCACTTCCTCATCAACCCCCTCCTGGCTCTTGCGGATGAGCCACCACCCAGACATCGTCAAAGTAGAACCTACATCAAAAGGGTCCCCGCATCCAACTAATGAGCGAAAGCGGCTTCGCCACGCTGAATAAAATAAATTAAAATAAACTGTACTCAACTCTTCCGCCCCGTCCACAAACATCATCTACTCCAACTAAGAAATAATAAAATAAAATAACTAATTCCCACATAACATAAATACCGAATTTAAAACCTACAAAACCTGTCCCACGGCGATCCCTTTGACGCCATTACGACGCTTCCCGCCATCTTTAGCGTCACACGCTGCTCGTCTCTGGTCGCCCATGTCTTGAAGTTTGGCACTAAAACACCCCCCCCCCACCATCATCTAGAGGCTGCCACACCACCATCAACTCAGTGACACTTTCTTTATATTCAGGTCACCTTCTCAACGGACGGTCTGCGCTAACGTGCGAACCCAACCAACCAGCAATCCTACCCACACGGCTGAAGGGGGATTGCCCTAGAACAGCCTGAGACTGGCCCTAACAAGGACCAGTTTCGAACAACTCGAAACAAAAAAAGTCCTAGTTACGTTGGGGTAGTCACGTGGCTGTGATATTTTTGTCTCAATTATATTGTCCTGAAACACGTGTATGTTTTCCGTCTATATGTTTCCGCTGATGTAAGAATAAATTAATTTAATGTTTCAATATAATGAAGCCTATCAAAAGCGCATAGAAAAATACATTGTGATAAGACACGTCTGCCTCGAGATACCTGTAAAGATTGATAAGTAATTTGATGCAGTTCAGCAAACAAGAGACTTCATATTAAATAAACGTATTTTATACACTGTTCACGGCTGTGAATGCGGCTCAAGTTGCTGACTGTAGACCTATACACACTCGCACATACACACTTACAGACGGCCAGTGTAGTGCATTATTGGCCTGGAGTATTGTGGTCATGTCTAAGATTAAAGTAGACATATTTATGAGATGATTATGAAAAAAAAGAGTTACAAGTTAAAGTCACATGCTATCAAAATTGACTGTGTTTAATCCCACTGAAGGCTAAACGCTTGTGAAGGAGTAATTATATTAATTGATTTGCTTGTGAAGTGACATGTCCTTATGAATATTATTTTTTTTTGCAATGTGTGAGTTAAAAACATGTAAATAAATCGTTCATTTGTTAGAAAAGACAAATAGAATGCGGTGTGAATTATGGGAAACATCATTAAAGCAAACTACATACCGTGGTAAATTAAAAAGACAGCCATACTGAAAACTGTAAGCCTTCCCTGATTGATCGGTCAGATTCTCAAATGCGAGCAGGGGTTCTTGCTTTGTAGTAGCTATTTGTGTGTACTGTAGCGAATGGAAAAAAATATTTCTACTGAAATATGTGTACATAAGGGTGTATACTCGTATACTGTGTTAAAAGCTTTACTGGAGAAACTGGCAGATAAGTGGAATGCTGTTTAAGGCCCACTGCAGACGGGGTAACAATGTAATTTTAAATATTTGTCCGACTTTTGTATAAACATATACAGTTACTAAAAGAGTATATATATATATATATATATATATATATATATTAACTATGGATATTATAAACCCACCAAATAAAAATGGTTACATTTTAGGTTGAATTAGAATCTACGTCAGACAACAGAAATGCACTTTTATGTTCACTTAAACTATTTCTATGTAGGGTGTATAGCGTCGGTTTTCTTCTTCTTTTTCTTATTCCTCCTCTTCTTCATCATTCTCATCATCACCACTATCACCATCAACTCCAAATTTAACTCCACCATCATCATTAAAGCAAACTACACATTATGGTAAATTCAAAACACAGTCATACTGACAGCTCTGAAACTTCCATGATTGGTCGGTCAAATTCTCAAATGCGAGAGGGGTTCCAAATTTTGTAGCTGTGTGTGTGTGTGTGTGTGTGTGTGTATCTTTATTTTAGGTAGAGGAGTTTTCTTGTTCAGCGTTGGGAAGGTTTGTTGTTGATTAAGGATTATATTATCGTTGTTGGTGAAATATGGTTACGGACTTATGGTTGACATGGTGAGGTAGGAAAGCAGTACAATTTCTTGTCTTGCTGTGGAGTGCGTTTTTAATGATGTCGCGGAGTTTTTGTCTTACTAAGAGTGTTTATAAGTGTCTGTTATGACAAATGTAAAAAAGAAAAAAGGATTCTGAAAATGATTAACATTCCGCTGACAATTGCCGAATAAAAGTCATTTTAAATTAACATTTATTCCCATTCATGTTTCACACAATATGGGTTAAGTTTATTTTCCGAGGAAGATAGTTTTGCAAATCTTCTCGGGGGTGCAATACAGACCTGAGCAGCAAGGAGTCACTTTGTCACCACACTGGAAAGGGAAAACACAGCAACACGTTAATGTTAATGTTAATGTTAATGTTAAATTACCTGTAATAATAAAATGCACAAAGAAAATAACCAGAAAGTGTATAATACTTAAAAATATATAATCGTAAATCTTATTTAATTTTTTGTCAAGCATTAGGCCCATGACATCACTGCCATACAGATCGTAATTTATAAGGATACTATATTCTCTGTATGTTCCAGTGTCCCAGCTCAGCCGACCCAACATTGTCCCATTGGTTGCAGCTAAGAATCTGGCGAGGTTTCCGGCAAAAGATATTCTTCAGTCTACTATGTTCTGCGCCAGTGGAGCTTAACATTCCAATTTGTAAGGCTAGTATCTTCACTGTAAGTTCCAGTGTACCGGCCCAGCCGACCCATCATTGTCTCATTGGTTGGATTCTTGAACTTCAAACAAGAGCCAATCAGAGAGGAGGTAATGACGTGATGGCGTATCCAATTTACCCGGTATTGATATGTGGAAATTATATTCTAATCTTGTCTGTTTCAAGATGTGTTGGTTGCTGTGTGGTGAGTTAGTACAGACGTGTGAGAAGTTACCGCAGAGAGACAAAAGTGTACAGCAAATACAATGTATGTTTGGGTGTACAATAACAAGACACAACAGGCTACAGAAAATAACCAAACTAGAGGCTGTCAAATGTAATCTGGCTGCGGGGTAAAGTAATTAATGACGGTCACTTAAAGTCAACAACCAATCAGTAGACAAGTGTTCGACAAAGCAAATAAACTAAGATGGCTGACAATGGACAAACTACTTATTGCTCGGAACATCTACCAAGTTAGACGTAATATATTGAACGTAAAATAGCATTAAATATTAAACCCGACAGAGAGAGAGAGAGAGAGAGAGAGAGAGAGAGAGAGAGAGAGAGAGAGAGAGAGAGAGAGAGAGAGAGAGAGAGAGAGAGGATAATGTTTTTGTACATATAAATAGGCCTAATTCAGACATAGAATTTATTGTAAATATTAAATTAAGTAAGATTTCGCAAAGTTACTTGTCTGTACAACGTAGACATTCAGATACACCTAAACAAAAATTCAAAACAGAATATATTTTTTATGAAACTGAAAATTACCCCTAGTTTATGGCATTGATAAGGCATGAGTTGGTAAAACTGTGAAAACTTGATATTTTATGAATAAGGTACTTCAAACATTTTCCTTCATATTATCTTACTGTACGTTGGTAAAACTGTTAAAACTTGATGTTGTATGAATAAGGTACTTCAAATATTTTCCTTCATATTATCTTACTGTACGTTGGTGAAACTTAACAATTGCGGTCTTTCGCATTTTTTTTTTTTTAATAACATATGAGTTATTAATTACAATCAATAGTTGTAACTAGTTATTAACAATAACTATTGATTACAGTAGTGTAAAATGTTTGTAACTTACAACCGGTAATATATTACGGTGCGACTTAGCTACCAATTCAACATTTTTGTGGTCTTTGATATTAATGTTTCTTAAAACGTGTTTGTTAAGACTATTAAGAGGACCAGGTCGTGAAAAAGTTCAAGAAAATCAATTTTTAGTTTGTAGCATTAAAAAAAATCTCCTTTTCTTTCTGTTTAAAATGATATATATATATATATATATATATTGTTATACCAAACATTTTTTTTCATATCATCTTACATGTTTATTTCGTGTGAAGTCACCCAGCGCGATGCCATTGACCTCTTTCAAACAAACGTTTCAATATTTTATAATAATATTATTAGCAATAAAATGAGGATTCTGGAAGCAAATAAGTGTTCTGGAAAGAAGTAAGGAGAACAGAGTAAAAAAAAAGGCAGCTAAAAAGGAAGAGAAATGAGAGTAATGAAGAAGAAGTGTATAGTGCAGGTGCATTTGAATAAAACATTATAAAACGTTAAACGCGATTTTCCGTAACTCCATATTTTCCATGTTTAGGTACGCATAACGTTGTACTGGAGCGTGCTAGAGGCTTGAAATTTTTTTTATTATGTTTGCTTCATAATACTTATTATAACAGACTAACAATTTTGGATGATACCTTATATAAATATTTAATATGTTTTCAAAAAGAAGTATTAAATTAGTTTGTTTAAAGTACTATATTTGAAAAATCACCCTAAGTACTCTTTTATCAGTACATGTATTTAATTAGGTCCACGGTATGCTCCATGGATTTATCTTTCAGCAGAAAAAAGTTTCATAAAAATATCTTGAATGGTTTTTGAACTGTGTGTACCTAACTGATAAGCGACACTTCCATTTAATTAACATGGGACAGACCTTCACGACCTGGTCCCCTTAAAATGTTTTGTACCATAGGTACGTATCGTAGACAAATAATTGAAGCTGAGAAATTAATCTAGTGACTGTTAATCGAGCTGTTGCAGGATATAGTCAATCGAGTGTAGGATAAAAGTACAAGTAATCGTAACTTACTGGACTATTCTCCGCATAGCAATCCCCTCTGGCCGCCATGAGTTGTGTCGCTATGAGCACCAGCAGTATGGCAAAGAAAGCGATTTTACTCATCATGGTGGAAGCGTTCCGTTACACCGACCAACATTGCTACCGTCCTTTTATATTTGTAGTGAGTAGGACGTCCGTGCCTTATCACAGTGCTTAATCAGCTTATCGTAGATTTAATAAAACAATAATTCTTTTCTTTCGGCTCAATAGAATCAACAGTATATGTTTGCACATGTGGTCAAAACAATACGCATCCAAATAATGTTATCCAAACTTGCAGCATTCAGTTTAATTTTGAAGCGATTCACTGTCAGCAGTGCGTTGTAGAGATGCGTCGACTAATTGTTTTCTTATTGACTACAATGATCTCCAATACCGCGTGTGTTAAAAAGTTAAAAAACATTGTTTCTCAATAGAGCCTCATTATGTCAGTAAATAACCATAACATTTCCATTAAAATGTCAGAATACATATAATTCTGTTGTTTTCTTATATTTATTAATTCACATATTATAAATTATACTTCATTTATCCCTTCTTCATAAATCTATTTTTTTTTTAGTAATTTTTCACAAATATATTAAACTATCCCTCCTTTACTACTACTACTACTACTACTACTACTACTACTACTACTACTACTACTACTACTACTACTACTACTACTACCACAACAACAACTACTACTACTACCACCACTACAACATACTACTGCTACTACTACTACTACTACTACTACTACTACTACTACTACTACCCCTACCACTACCACCACAACAACAACAACAACAACAACAACAACAACAACTACTACCACTACTACTACTACTACTACTACTACTACTACTACTGCTATTGCTGCTGCTGCTGCTGCTTCTGTTACTACTACTACTACTACTACTACTACTACTACTACTACTACTACTACTACTACTACTACTACTACTACTACTGCTACTACCACTAATACTACCACTACCACAACAACAACAACAACAACAACAACAACAACAACAACAACAACAACAACAACAACTACTACTACTACTACTACTACTACTACTACTACTACTACTACTACCACTAGCACTACCACCACCACCACAACAACAACAACAACAACAACAACAACAACAACAACAACAACAACAACAACAACTACTACTACTACTACTACTACTACTACTACTACTGCTATTGCTGTTGCTGCTGCTGTTACTACTACTACTACTACTACTACTACCACAACAACAACTACTACTACTACCACCACTACAACAACTACTACTGCTGCTACTACTACTACTACTACTGCTACTACCACAACAACAACAACAACAACAACAACAACAACAACAACAACAACAACAACAATAACAACAACAAAAACTACTACTACTACTACTACTACTACTACTACTACTACTACTACTACTACCGCTGTTGCTGTTGCTGCTGCTGCTGCTGCTGCTACTACTACTACTACTACTACTGCTACTACCACTACCACTACCACTACCACAACAACAACAACAACAACAACAACAACAACAACAACAACAACAACAACAACAACTACTACTACTACTACTACTACTACTACTACTACTACTGCTACTACTACTACTACTACTGCTACTACCACTACCACAGCAGCAGCAACAACAACAACAACGACAACAACAACAACAACAACAACAACAACAACTACTACTACTACTACTACTACTACTACTACTACTACTACTACTACTACTACTACTACTACTACCGCTGTTGCTGTTGTTGATGCTGCTGCTGCTGCTACTACTACTACTACTATATCATCTACTACTGCTCATTCATGGAGCATCAGTCTAGTGCCGCGTTCGGCTTTCTTGTCCCCAGTGTTTCATTTCTTCCTTGGGAAGCTTGTGTGTATTCCCTAAACACAGTATATTATCAGCGTTGTAAGGTAAGTCCGCTGGCGGGGGGGGGGGCTGCCATCTTAGGGCGTTCAGACGTATCTTGGGATTCTTGATGCTTCCATATACGGAGCTCTGCTCTCCCCGTTCTCAGGGTCACAGTCCTCTTCCGCCGTCGAGACCGCTGACCGTCTTCCACAAGGCTGAGTTCAATAATGAGGTCCAAAGGAAAGGGCAAGTTGATACTCCTCCTTTTCCACACACACAAAACCCAATAGAATCTACACGTACCGATAGACTAAAGTCTACACAAATTTAATATTTTAATGAAAGAAACTAACCAGAAACTGAATCTTCTTCTTCAGCGACGCGACAACCCATTATTGAGTCAAGGCCTCCTTTTTTAGGTTTCTACAGAGAAAAGAGTTTGACAGATGGGATATATGAATTCTCCGATCCAACCCCCAACCTGCAGGACCAGGAACTTTGATTTCGGGCTGCTCTTCCCCTAGAGAGTTGCTTTCACCTGAGCTGACGAGCTCTCTCTGCCCGGTCGCAGTAGGCTAACTGACTTAGCCCATGTGTGCAGCCGTTGGGCTACTATAGGCTCCTCCGCCTCCACACTAGATGCACACCCTGCTGCCGAAGTGCACCATCCTGCCAGGCCAGCACCCAGGATACCCCCAGACTGCCCTGACAGAACCCCCATCTCTCGTTTGCTTACCGATCAACTCCGCGGAAGGAATTATTGGTTACCACAACCTGGGAGTGGATTGCTCGGCGTAACAGGGCTCACCGACGTGTTGGAGTGGAGAGGCTGGTGCGTGAGAGCATACGTTTGCGTCACACCCCAACCAGAAACTGAATAATTATTTAAAATACGCTTACGTAATTCTTAATTGTTTTAAATCACAACTGAAGCATTTTACTGCAGCTTGCACATCACTGCCACCCAGATCGCCAGGCTGCATAAATACTTTTTATGTATAGGAACGTTTGTAATGAACCTATTAAGTCAGTTATTGTTTATTTCCTCCATAGACTGAGCACTAGAAAATAAAACTGTGAAATAAATCCATTTACAATAGAAATCTGTAAAGAATTATCGCTGAATATGCCTTCGCAGATAATGTGGTGATTATAGGATGCAACGAACATAGTCCCGTAGAATACTTACGGTCTAAAGTGTCGGAAGAGACTTCAATGACAGTGAATAAATCTACAACAAAAATAAAAATAAAACCAAAAGATGACAGTATCAGAAGAAGTGAAAGAGACAAGGCGCTGAATATGTTTCTTAAAAAAATAAATGACTCTTAAAAAAATAAAGGTTCTTAATGCAAATAAACTTTACCAAATTAACAAAAGTAAAAAAAAAAAATATATATAAAAGTATAAAGTCTGTAATCAGTGCTGCACAAATAAGGTGAGAAATACAAATTTTTAAATTACAGGATAGAATTACGGAATACAAGGCCAACTGGTGTAAGCGTTTGGAGAGGAATGCAGCAGGATAGCTTTCCTAAACTTTGTCTTGAATAATTATAAACTCACTGGGTATCGTAGTGTGGGGCGTCCAATGACGAGATGGTTTCCGGAACAGGCAGGAAAGCCTATTCTGTGAAGTAGAGATGGTGATGATGATGATGATGATGATTAGACCTGTAAAAATGATTAAAATAGTCAGTTCACGCTGATAAGTGAAAACTAAGTGTAGAAAGCAACTGACTACGTAGGCATGAATTACAGAACAAATTAAAGTATAGACTTTGTTTCTCCTTTAGGAATCATTTAAATTGGGAATTAACAAAAACAATGCGCATCGTCGGTCTCACGTGATCCAAGCCTCGAGCATTCAGATTTTATTAAATATTGTGTGCATAACTAAATACTGTTTTTGTGTACATATTGGACATTTATGTCCTTCGCATTGTGTCCAACAATATTTTTTTCTTAATGGCTTAGATTACAATGATCTCTGAAAGAAGACGAGTCTGTAAATCAACAATCTTCTTTTTCAATACAGCTTCATTATCTCTACAAATATACATACAGTTTCTTTTCAAAATAGAAATAACGTGACAGAATACATTTAATTGTGTAGTTTTCTTTATATTTCTACGTAATACATTTCTTCTTCTTCTTCTTCTGTAGCCATTACTACAGCCCAACGTAAGCTCTGGCTTCCAACACCGATCTTCTCCAAAGTTTCCTGTCCATTGTGCCGTCTCAGTGTGAACCCTACATCCATTCTTCTGAGAACTTCATGTACTGTCGTGTATAAGACAAAAGTATAATTTGTGTTAGATAATAAATTTCCTACCTCCAGATATAGACCTGTTTTATATTATTACTATTACCTATCTGTACAATATTTATTTTGATACGCAAAATGCACACACACACACACACACACACACACACACACACACACACACACACACACACACACACACACACACACACACACACACACACACACACACACACACACACACACACACACACACACACACACACACACACACACACACACACACACACACACACACACACACACACACACACACACACACACACACACACACACACACACACACACACACACACACACACACACACACACACACACACACACACACACACACACGCGCGCGCGCACACACACGCGCACACACACACACACACACACACATTGTTAAATGATATACCAAACATTTTTTTCCATATCATCTTATACGTTTATTTCATCTGACTGATGTGACCCAGTGCGATGTCATTGATCTCATTCAAAGAAACATTTCAATATTTTATTCTAATACTATTAGCTGGAAAATGAGGATTCTGGAAGTAAATAAAGAGTGTTCTGGAAAGAAGTAGGGATAACAGAGTAAAGAGAAAAGGCAGTTAAGAAGAAAGAGAGATGAGAATAATGAAGAAGAAATGTATAGTGCACGTGCATTTTGCGTAAAAACATTACAACTTGAAACGCAATTTTCCGAAGTCCATGTTTTTCGTATTTAGGTACATATAACTTTGCACTGGAACATGCTGGAGACTTGAATTTTTTTATAACACTTCTTATACTGAACATAAAATTTAGTATGCTGTCTTGTATAAGTATTTAGTATGTTTTCAAAAAGAAGTAAAATTTTGCGTTTTTAAGAACACTTTTTTTAAAAATCACCCTAATTATTCTTTTACGTATACATGTATTTAATTAGGTTCACTGTATGCTCTATGTATTTATCTTTCACTAAAAAAGTTTCTTAAAGATAGCTTGAATGCTTTTTTAAATAAATGTATCTAACTGACAACTGAACTCATTTCGCCAGCTCAAAAATGTATTTATGTATTACATATTTTTGTTCGAAGCTTTCACGGCCGGTGTCAGTTGAACTTAAACTATCTGCCGGGCTGTTTGGCAGTACTGTAGTACAGGCCCGCAGAACTTTAGGCCTAACGTACGACACTCCGCGTTAGGTTTGACTCGATACATCCACTGAAGATGGCAGCCAGTGGTGCTGCTGAAATGTTTAGTTTTAATGAAATCCTTGGACCACGCCCAAACACCCCGGCAGATAGTTTAAGTACATATGTATTACATATAACTCAATAATAATGTATGTACACAACAATAATATTAATACATTATACATATATTTTATCACGAAGAATAATACTTAATTAACGTTAGACACGTTAGCCTATGCCATTCGTAAAAGCCAACAGAGATTAAATTAAAATAATGAAAACAGAATTGAGATTTCGTCTACTCCATTGTACACAGAGTACGATTTAAATAGGTGAATGACTGGTGCGGATAGTTGGAAAGAGGAGGGGTTTTTGTCTTGCCTACTGAAGTTTTCCATTAAAATATAAAACAGGCTTTGTTTGCGAGCGAATAGCTCTTCTCTATGTTAATAGAAAAGTTCACTAGGATGTTGTTTTGTCTCCTCACATAAACAATAGAAATAACTAGAATACAACGTTTATAAAAGAACACCGTCTTTCTAGACGTTTCAAACGGATGTTATTACGTTTAAGGTTTAGGTTTACTTTATAGATTTGTAAGTAAAACGACGATATCAGAGCAGAATTCGATGTAAAGGACATAAATGAAATTATTGCAATTTACAGAAGACAATGGTGGGATCATCTGCAAAGGATGACAGAGGATAGACTGCCAAAAACGGCACTGAATTATAAAGCCATTGCTAGAAGAGGCGCGGGTCGTTCGAGGATGAGATGAGTGGCGGAACAGGTTTATATAACCTAATCCTTGAAGAGAAGAAGAAGAAAAAGAAGAACGTAAAAAGTAATTTTTTACATAAAGTATTTAGTTACATGCGTTGGTTACTGAATAAAGCGGTTGGTTGTTGCTAATTCAAGGTACCGGCTTTGATTGTCGGCAGCACTGCAAAATCAAGGTTCGTTTACATGCATCCTGCCAGGAATACACAGGCTTATCCATAGACTGCGGCTTTCCGACGCTGGGGTTGCACACCGTCTGCCTTACAGACAGCACAAAATTTAAAATCAGTCAGGCTGGTGTTGTGTCGTCTCGCCTGGGCTAAAACTCAGAGGTGTGGAAACCGCGAGGTGTGGAACGCCTAATTGCGTGAGCCATCCGCCCTGAAGTGGCAACACTTCGAGTCGGACGACTCGCCTCCGAGCGGTCGAGCCTATAAGCTCCTGCGGGCGATGCATGAAGGGGGCCACGGAGTTGCGCTTCAGGCCTGGCGACTGGCTGGAGCAATCACTCAGAGCATGGGAAACCGCGAGGTGTGGAACGCCTAATTGCGTGAGCCATCGGCCCTGAAGTGGCAACCCTTCGAGTCGGACGACTCGCCTCCGAGCAGTCGAGATTATAAGCACCTGCGGGCGATGCCTAAAGGGGGCCACGGAGTCGCGCTTCAGGCCTGGCGACTGGCTGGAGCAATTATTCACAGAGCATGGGAAACCGCGAGGTGTGGAACGCCTAATTGCGTGAGCCATCCGCCCTGAAGTGGCAACACTTCGAGTCGGACGACTCGCCTCCGTGCGGTCGAGTTTATAAGCTCCTGCGGGCGAAGCCTGAAGGGGGACACGGTGTCGCGCTTCAGGTCTGGCGATGGCTGGAGCAATCACACAGAGCATGGGAAACCGCGAGGTGTGGAACGCCTAATTGCGTGAGCCATCCGCCCTGAAGTGGCAACACTTCGAGGCGGACGACCCGCCACCGAGCGGTCGAGCTTATAAGCTCCTGCGGGCAATGCCTGAAGGGGGCCACGGAGTCGCGCTTCAGGCCTGGCGACTGGCTGGAGCAATTACTCAGAGCATGGGAAACCGTGAGGTGTGGGACGCCTAATTGCGTGAGCAATCCGCCCTGAAGTGGCAACACTTTGAATCGGAAGACCCGCCTCCGAGCAGTCGAACACATAAGTTCCTGCGGGCGATGCGTGAAGGGGGTCACGGAGTCGCGCTTCAGGCCTGGCGTCTGGCTTCAGCAATCACTCAGAGCATGGGAAACCGCGAGGTGTGGAAGGCCTAATTGCGTGAGCCATCCGCACTGATGTGGCAACCCTTAGAGTCGGATAACCCGACTCCGAGCAGTCGAAAATATAAGCTCCTGCGGATGATGCCTGAAGGGGGCCACGGAATGGCGGTACAGGCCTGGCGACTGGCTGGAGCAATTACTCAGAGCATGGGAAACCGCGAAGTGTGGAACGCCTAATTGCGTGAGCCATCCGCCCTGAAGTGGCAACCCTTCGAGTCGGACGACTCGCCTCCGTGCGGTCGAGCGTATAAGCTCCTGCGGGAGATGCCTGAAGGGGGCCACGGAGTCGCGCGTCTGGCCTGGTGACTGGCTGGAGCAATCACTCAGAGCATGGGAAATCGCGAGGTGTGGAACGCCTAATTGCGTGAGCCATCCTCCCTGAAGTGGCAACACTTCGATTCGGACAACTCGCCTCGGAGCAGTCGAGAATATAAGCTCCTGCGGGCCATGCCTGAAGGGGGCCACGGAGTCGCGCTTCTGGCCTGGCGTCTGGCTTGAGCAATCACTCAGAGCATGGGAAACCGCGCGGTGTGGAACGCCTATTTGCGTGAGCCATCCTCCCTGAAGTTGCAACCCTTCGAGTCGGATGCCTGGCCTCCGAGCAGCCGAGCTTGTAAGCTCCTGCGGGCGATGCCTGAAGGGGGCCACGGAGTCGCGCTTCAGGCCTGCCGACTGGCTGGAGCAATCACTCCGAGCATGGGAAATCGCGAGGAGTGGAACGCCTAATTGCGTGAGCCATCCGCCCTGAAGTGGCAACGCTTCGAGTCGGACGAATCGCCTCCGAGCGTTCGAGCCTATAAGCTCCTGCGGGCGATGCCTGAAGGGGGCCACGTATCGCGTTTCTGGCCTGGCGACTGGAGCAATTACTCAGAGCATGGGAAAGCGCGAGGTGTGGAAAGCCTTATTGCGTGAGCCATCCGCCCAGAAGTGGCAAAACTTCGAGTCGGACGAGTCGCCACCGTGCGGTCGAGCTTATAATCTCCTGCGGGCGAGGCCTGAAGGGGGCCACGGTGTCGCGCTTCAGGCCTGGCGACTGGTTGGAGCAATCACACAGACGATGGGAAACCGCGAGGTGTGGAACGCCTAATGGCGTGAGCCATCCGCCCTGAAGTGGCAACACTTCGAGTCGGACGACCCGCTTCCGAGCGGTCGAGTATATAAGCTCCTGCGGGCAATGCCTGAAGGGGGCCACCGAGTCGCGCTTCAGGCCTGGCGACTGGCTGGAGCAATTACTCAGAGCATGGGAAACCGTGAGGTGTGGGACGCCTAATTGCGTGAGCCATCCGCCCTGAAGTGGCAACACTTTGAATCGGAAAACCCGCCTCCGAGCAGTCGAACACATAAGTTCCTGCGGGCGATGCGTGAAGGGGGTCACGGAGTCGCGCTTCAGCAATCACTCAGAGCATGGGAAACCGCGAGGTGTGGAAGGCCTAATTGCGTGAGCCATACGCCCTGAAGTAGCAACCCTTCGATTCGGACGACCCGACACCGAGCAGTCGAGCGTATAAACTCCTGCGGGCGATGCCTGAAGGGGGCCACGGAATCTCGCTTCAGGCCTGGCGTCTGGCTGGAGCAATCACTGAGAGCATGGGAAATTGCGAATTGTGGAACGCCTAATTGATTGAGCCATCCTCCCTGAAGTGGCAACACTTCGATTCGGACAACTCGCCTCGGAGCAGTCGAGAATATAAGCTCCTGCGGGCGATGCCTGAAGGGGGCTACGGAGTCGCGCTTCAGGCCTGGCGACTGGCTGGAGCAATCATTCAGTGCATGGGGAACCGCGAGGTGTGGAACGCATAATTGCGTGAGCCATCCGAACTGAAGTGGCAACCCTTCGAATCGGACGACCCGACTCCGAGCAGTCGAACATATAAGCTCCTGCGGGTGATGCCTGAAGGGGGCCACGGAATCGCGGTACAGGCCTGGCGACTGGCTGGAGCAATTACTCAGAGCATGGGAAACCGCGAGGTGTGGAACACCTAATTGCGTGAGCCATCCGCCCTGAACTGGCAACCCTTCGACTCGGACGAATCGCCTCCGTGCGGTCGAGCCTATAAGACCCTGCGGGCGATGCATGAAGGGGGCCACGGAGTCGCGCTTAAGGCCTGGCGACTGGCTGGAGCAATCACTCAGTTCATGGGAATCCGCGAGGTGTGGAACGCCTAATTGCGGGAGCCGTCCACACTGAAGTGGCAACCCTTCGATTCGGACGACACGCCTCCGAGCGGTCGAGCGTATAAACACCTGCGGGCGATGCCTGAAGGGGGCCAAGGAGTCGCGCTTCAGGCCTGGCGACTGGCTGGAGCAATCACTCAGTGCATGGGGAACCGCGAGGTGTGGAACGCCTAATTGCGTGAGCCATCCGCCCTGAAGTGGCAACACTTCGAGTCGGACGACTCGCCTCCGAGCAGTCGAATTTATAAGTTCCTGCGGGCGATGCCTGAAGGGGGCCACGGAGACGCGCTTCAGGCCTGGCGACTGACTGGATCAATCACTCAGAGCATGGGAAACCGCGCGGTGTGGAACGCCTAATTGCGTGAGCCATCCGCCGTGAAGTGGCAAAACTTCGAGTCGGAGGACTCTCCTCCGAGCGGTCGAGCGTATAAGGTCCTGCGGGCGATGCCTGAAGGGGGCCACGGAGTCGCGCTTCAGGCCTGGCGTCTGGCTTGAGCAATCACTCAGAGCATGGGAAACCGCGAGGTCTGGAACGCCTAATTGCGTGAGCCATCCGCCCTGAAGTGGCAACCCTTCGAGTCGGAGGACTCTCCTCCGAGCGTTCGAGCGTATAAGCTCCTGCGGGCTATGCCTGAAGGGGACTCGGAGTCGCGCTTCAGGCCTGGTGACTGGCTGGAGGAATCACTGAGAGCATGGGATATCGCGAGGTGTGGAACGCCTAATTGAGTGAGCCATCCTCCCTGAAGTGGCAAAACTTCGATTCGGACGACCCGCCTCCGAGCGTTCGAGCCTATAAGTTCCTGCGGGCGGTGCCTGAAGGGGGCCACGTATCGCGTTTCAGGCCTGGCGGCTGGAGAAATTACTCAGTTCATGGGAATCCGCGAGGTGTGGAACGCCTAATTGCGGGAGCCGTCCACCCTGAAATGGCAACCCTTCGATTCGGACGATTCGCCTCCGAGCGGTCGAGCGTATAAGCTCCTGAGGGCGATGCCTGAAGGGGGCCACGGATCGCGTTTCAGGCCTGGCGACTGGAGCAATCACTCAGAGCATGGGAAAGCGCGAAGTGTGGAACACCTTATTGCGTGAGCCATCCGCCCTGAAGTGGCAAAGCTTCGAGTCGGACGACCCGCCTCCGAGCGTTCGAGCCTATAAGCTCCTGCGGGCGGTGCCTGAAGGGGGCCACGTATCGCGTTTCAGGCCTGGCGACTGGAGAAATTACTCAGTTCATGGGAATCCGCGAGGTGTGGAACGCCTAATTGCGGGAGCCGTCCAACCTGAAATGGCAAACCTTCGATTCGGACGATTCGCCTCCGAGCGGTCAAGCGTATAAACTCCTGCGGGCGATGCCTGAAGGGGGCCAAGGAGTCGCGCTTCAGGCCTGGCGACTGGCTGGAGCAATCACTCAGTGCATGGGGAACCGCGAGGTGTGGAACGCCTAATTACGTGAGCCATCCGCCCTGAAGTGGCAACACTTCGATTCGGACAACTCGCCTCGGAGCAGTCGAGAATATAAGCTCCTGCGGGCGATGCCTAAAGGGGGCCACGGAGTCGCGCTTCAGGCCTGGCGACTGGCTGGAGCAACCACTCAGTGCATGGGGAACCGCGAGGTGTGGAACGCATAATTGCGTGAGCCATCCGAACTGAAGTGGCAACCCTTCGAATCGGACGACCCGACTCCGAGCAGTCGAACATATAAGCTCCTGCGGGCGATGCATGAAGGGGGCCACGGAGTCGCGCTTCAGGCCTGGCGACTGGCTGGAACAATCACTTAGTTCATGGGAATCCGCGAGGTGTGGAACTCCTAATTGCGGGAGCCGTCCACCCTGAAGTGGCAACCCTTCGATTCGGACGACTCGCCTCCGAGCGGTCGAGCGTATAAACTCCTGCGGGCGATGCCTGAAGGGGGCCAAGGAGTCGCGCTTCAGGCCTGGCGACTGGCTGGAGCAATCACTCATTGCATGGGGAACCGCGAGGTGTGGAACGCCTAATTGCGTGAGCCATCCGCCCTGAAGTGGCAACACTTCGAGTCGGGCGGCTCGCCTCCGAGCAGTCGAACATATAAGTTCCTGTGGGCGATGCCTGAAGGGGGCCACGGAGACGCGCTTCAGGCCTGGCGACTGACTGGATCAATCACTCAGAGCATGGGAAAGCGCTAGGTGCGGAACGCCTTATTGCGTAAGCCATCCGCCCTGAAGTGGCAACACTTCGAGTCGGACGACTCGCCTCCGTGCAGTCGAGGATATAAGGTCCTGCGGGCGAAGCCTGAAGGGGGCCACGGTATCGCGCTTCAGGCCTGGCGACTGGCTGGAGCAATCACACAGTGCATGGGAAACCGCGAGGTGTGGAACGCCTAATGGCGTGAGCCATCCGCCCTGAAGTGGCAACACTTCGAGTCGGACGACTCGCCTCCGAGCAGTCGAACATATAAGCTCCTGCTGGCAATGCCTGAAGGGGGCCACGAAGTCGCGCTTCAGGCCAGGCGTCTGGTTTCAGCAATCACTCAGAGCATGGGAAACTGCGAGGTGTGGAAGGCCTAATTGCGTGAGCCATACGCCCTGAAGTGGCAACCCTTCGAGTCGGTCGACCCGACTGCGAGCATTCGAACATATAAGCTCCTGCGGGTGATGCCTGAAGGGGGCCACGGAATCGCGGTACAGGCCTGGCGACTGGCTGGAGCAATTACTCAGAGCATGGGAAACCGCGAGCTGTGGAACGCCTAATTGCGTGAGCCATGCGCCAGAAGTGGCAACCCTTCGATTCGGACGACTCGCCTCCGTGCGGTCGAGCCTATAAGCTCCTGCGGGCGAGGCATGAAGGGGGCCACGGAGTCGCGCTTCAGGCCTGGCGACTGGCTGGTTAATCACTCAGAGCATGGGAAACCGCGAGGTGTGGAACGACGAATTGCGGGAGCCGTCCACCCTGAAGTGGCAACCCATCGAGTCGGACGACTCGCCTCCTAGCGGTCGAGCCTATAAGCTCCTGCGGGCGATGCCTGAAGGGGGACACGGAGTCGCGCTTCAGGCATGTCGTCTGTCTTGAGCAATCGCTCAGAGCAAGGGAAACCGCGAGGTCTGAAACGCCTAATTGCGTGAGCCACCCTCCGTGAAGTGGCAACCCATCGATTTGGACGTCTCGCCTCCTAGCGGTCGAGCCTTTAAGCTCCTGCGGGCGATGCCTGAAGGGGGACACGGAGTCGCGCTTCAGGCCTGGCGTCTGTCTTGAGCAATCACTCAGAGCATGGGAAACCGCGAGGTCTGGAACGCCTAATTGCGTGAGCCATCCGCCCTGAAGTGGCAACCCTTCGAGTCGGAGGACTCTCCTCCGAGCGGTCGAGCGTATAAGCTCCTGCGGGCGATGCCTGAAGGGGACTCGGAGTCGCGCTTCAGACCTGGTGACTGGCTGGAGGAATCTCTGAGAGCATGGGATATCGCCAGGTGTGGAACGCCTAATTGAGTGAGCCATCCTCCCTGAAGTGGCAAAACTTCGATTCGGACAACTCGCCTCGGAGCAGTCGAGAATATAAGCTCCTGCGGGCGATGCCTAAAGGGGGCCACGGAGTCACGCTTCAGGCCTGGCGACTGGCTGGAGCAATCATTCAGTGCATGGGGAACCGCGAGGTGTGGAACGCATAATTGCGTGAGCCATCCGAACTGAAGTGGCAACCCTTCGAATCGGACGACCGACCTCCGTGCGGTCGAGCCTATAAGCTCCTGCAAGAGATGCATGAAGGGGGCCACGGAGTCGCGCTTCAGGCCTGGCGACTGGCTGGAGCAATCACTCAGTGCATGGGGAACCGCGAGGTATGGAACGCCTAATTGCGTGAGCCATCCGCCCTGAAGTGGCAACACTTCGAGTCGGACGACTCGCCTCCGAGCAATCGAACTTATAAGTTCCTGCGTGCGATGCCTGAAGGGGGCCACGGAGACGCGCTTCAGGCCTGGCGACTGACTGGATCAATCACTTAGAGTATGGGAAACCGCCCGGTGTGGAACGCCTATTTGCGTGAGCCATCCTCCCTGAAGTGGCAACCCTTCGAGTCGGACGACTCGCCTCCGAGCAGTCGAGCTTATAAACTCTAGCGGGCGATGCCTAAAGGGGGCCACGGAGTCGCGCTTCAGGCCTGCCGACTGGCTGGAGCAATCACTCCGAGCATGGGCAATCGCGAGGAGTGGAACGCCTAATTGCGTGAGCCATCCGCCCTGAAGTGGCAACTCTTCGAGACGGACGATTGGCCTCCGAGCGTTCGAGCCTATAAGCTCCTGCGGGCGATGTCTGAAGGGGGCCACGTATCGCGTTTCAGATCTGGCGACTGGAGCAATCACTCAGAGCATGGGAAAGCGCGAGGTGTGGAATGCCTTATTGCGTGAGCCATCCGCCCTGAAGTGGCAAAACTTCGAGTCGGACGACTCGCATCCGGGCTGTCGAACATATAAGCTCCTGCGGTCGATGCCTGAAGGGGGCCACGGAGTCGCTCTTCAGGCCTGTCGACTGGCAGGAGCAATCACTCAGAGCATGGGAAACTGTCAGGTGTGGAACGCTTAATTGCGTGAGCCATCCGCCCTGAAGTGGCAACTCTTCGGTTCGGACGAATCGCCTGCCAGCGGTCGAGCTTATAAGCTCCTGAGGGCGATGCCTGAAGGGGGCCACGGCGTCGCGCTTCAGGCGTGGCGACTGGCTGGAGCAATCACTCAGAGCATGGGAAAAAGCGTGGTGTGGAACGCCTAATTGCGTGAGCCATCCGCCATGAAGTAGCAACACTTCGATTCGGATGACTCGCGTCCGAGCAGTCGAACATATAAGCTCCTGCGGGCGATGCCTGAAGGGGGCACGGAGTCGCGCTGAAGGCCTGGCGACTGGCTGGAGCAATCACTCAGAGCATGGGAAACCGCGAGGTCTGGAACGCCTAATTGCGTGAGCCATCCTCCCTGAAATGGCAACACTTCGATTCGGACAACTCGCCTCGGAGCAGTCGAGAATATAAGCTCCTGCGGGCGATGCCTGAAGGGGGCCACGGAGTCGCGCTTCAAGCCTGGCGACAGGCTGAACCAATCATTCAGTGCATGGGGAACCGCGAGGTGTGGAACGCCTAATTGCGTGAGCCATCCGCCCTGAAATGGCAACACTTCGATTCGGACGACCCGACTCCGAGAAGTCGAACATATAAGCTCCTGCGGGTGATGCCTGAAGGGGGCCACGGAATCGCGGTACAGGCCTGGAGACTGGCAGGAGGAATTACTCAGTGCATGGGAACCCGCAAGGTGTGGAACGCCTAATTGCGTGAGCCATCCGCCCTGAAGTGGCAACCCTTCGAGTCGGACGACTCGCCTCCGTGCGGTTGAGCCTGTAAGCTCCTGCGGTCGATGCATGTAGGGGGCCACGGAGTCGCGCTTCATGCCTGGCGACTAGCTGGAGCAATCTCTCAGAGCATGGGAAACCGCGAGGTGTGGAACGACGAATTGCGGGAGCCGTCCACCCTGAAGTGGCAACCCATCGAGTCGGACGACTCGCCTCCTAGCGGTCGAGCCTATAAGCTCCTGCGGGCGATGCCTGAAGGGGGACACGGAGTCGCGCTTCAGGCATGTCGTCTGTCTTGAGCAATCACTCAGAGCATGGGAAACCGCGAGGTCTGAAACGCCTAATTGCGTGAGCCACCCTCCGTGAAGTGGCAACCCATCGATTTGGACGTCTCGCCTCCTAGCGGTCGAGCCTTTAAGCTCCTGCGGGCGATGCCTGAAGGGGGACACGGAGTCGCGCTTCAGGCCTGGCGTCTGTCTTGAGCAATCACTCAGAGCATGGGAAACCGCGAGGTCTGGAACGCCTAATTGCGTGAGCCATCCGCCCTGAAGTGGCAACCCTTCGAGTCGGAGGACTCTCCTCCGAGCGGTCGAGCGTATAAGCTCCTGCGGGCGATGCCTGAAGGGGACTCGGAGTCGCGCTTCAGACCTGGTGACTGGCTGGAGGAATCTCTGAGAGCATGGGATATCGCCAGGTGTGGAACGCCTAATTGAGTGAGCCATCCTCCCTGAAGTGGCAAAACTTCGATTCGGACAACTCGCCTCGGAGCAGTCGAGAATATAAGCTCCTGCGGGCGATGCCTAAAGGGGGCCACGGAGTCACGCTTCAGGCCTGGCGACTGGCTGGAGCAATCATTCAGTGCATGGGGAACCGCGAGGTGTGGAACGCATAATTGCGTGAGCCATCCGAACTGAAGTGGCAACCCTTCGAATCGGACGACCGACCTCCGTGCGGTCGAGCCTATAAGCTCCTGCAAGAGATGCATGAAGGGGGCCACG
This sequence comes from Magicicada septendecula, assembly GCA_034769895.1. Taxonomy (NCBI): domain Eukaryota; kingdom Metazoa; phylum Arthropoda; class Insecta; order Hemiptera; family Cicadidae; genus Magicicada; species Magicicada septendecula. Next base: position 1,373,851,543 of record CM068367.1, on the reverse strand, counting down.
GAGTCGCGCTTCAGGCCTGGCGACTGGCTGGAGCAATCACTCAGTGCATGGGGAACCGCGAGGTATGGAACGCCTAATTGCGTGAGCCATCCGCCCTGAAGTGGCAACACTTCGAGTCGGACGACTCGCCTCCGAGCAATCGAACTTATAAGTTCCTGCGGGCGATGCCTGAAGGGGGCCACGGAGACGCGCTTCAGGCCTGGCGACTGACTGGATCAATCACTTAGAGTATGGGAAACCGCCCGGTGTGGAACGCCTATTTGCGTGAGCCATCCTCCCTGAAGTGGCAACCCTTCGAGTCGGACGACTCGCCTCCGAGCAGTCGAGCTTATAAACTCTAGCGGGCGATGCCTAAAGGGGGCCACGGAGTCGCGCTTCAGGCCTGCCGACTGGCTGGAGCAATCACTCCGAGCATGGGCAATCGCGAGGAGTGGAACGCCTAATTGCGTGAGCCATCCGCCCTGAAGTGGCAACTCTTCGAGACGGACGATTGGCCTCCGAGCGTTCGAGCCTATAAGCTCCTGCGGGCGATGTCTGAAGGGGGCCACGTATCGCGTTTCAGATCTGGCGACTGGAGCAATCACTCAGAGCATGGGAAAGCGCGAGGTGTGGAATGCCTTATTGCGTGAGCCATCCGCCCTGAAGTGGCAAAACTTCGAGTCGGACGACTCGCATCCGGGCTGTCGAACATATAAGCTCCTGCGGTCGATGCCTGAAGGGGGCCACGGAGTCGCTCTTCAGGCCTGTCGACTGGCAGGAGCAATCACTCAGAGCATGGGAAACTGTCAGGTGTGGAACGCTTAATTGCGTGAGCCATCCGCCCTGAAGTGGCAACTCTTCGGTTCGGACGAATCGCCTGCCAGCGGTCGAGCTTATAAGCTCCTGAGGGCGATGCCTGAAGGGGGCCACGGCGTCGCGCTTTAGGCGTGGCGACTGGCTGGAGCAATCACTCAGAGCATGGGAAAAAGCGTGGTGTGGAACGCCTAATTGCGTGAGCCATCCGCCATGAAGTAGCAACACTTCGATTCGGATGACTCGCGTCCGAGCAGTCGAACATATAAGCTCCTGCGGGCGATGCCTGAAGGGGGCACGGAGTCGCGCTGAAGGCCTGGCGACTGGCTGGAGCAATCACTCAGAGCATGGGAAACCGCGAGGTCTGGAACGCCTAATTGCGTGAGCCATCCTCCCTGAAATGGCAACACTTCGATTCGGACAACTCGCCTCGGAGCAGTCGAGAATATAAGCTCCTGCGGGCGATGCCTGAAGGGGGCCACGGAGTCGCGCTTCAGGCCTGGCGACAGGCTGAACCAATCATTCAGTGCATGGGGAACCGCGAGGTGTGGAACGCCTAATTGCGTGAGCCATCCGCCCTGAAATGGCAACACTTCGATTCGGACGACCCGACTCCGAGAAGTCGAACATATAAGCTCCTGCGGGTGATGCCTGAAGGGGGCCACGGAATCGCGGTACAGGCCTGGAGACTGGCTGGAGGAATTACTCAGTGCATGGGAACCCGCAAGGTGTGGAACGCCTAATTGCGTGAGCCATCCGCCCTGAATTGGCAACCCTTCGAGTCGGACGACTCGCCTCCGTGCGGTTGAGCCTGTAAGCTCCTGCGGTCGATGCATGTAGGGGGCCACGGAGTCGCGCTTCATGCCTGGCGACTAGCTGGAGCAATCTCTCAGAGCATGGGAATCCGCGAGGTGTGGAACGCCTAATTGCGGGAGCCGTCCACCCTGAAGTGGCAACCCATCGAGTCGGACGACTCGCCTCCGAGAGGTCGAGCCTATAAGCTCCTGCGGGCGATGCCTGAAGGGGGACACGGAGTCGCGCTTCAGGCCTGGCGTCTGGTTTGAGCAATCACTCAGAGCATTGGAAACCGCGAGGTCTGGAACGCCTAATTGCGTGAGCCATCAGCCCTGAAATGGCAACCCTTCGAGTCGGACGACTCGCCTCCGAGCAGTCGATCTTATAAGTTCCTGCGGGCGATGCCTGAAGGGGGCCACGGAGACGCGCTTCAGGCCTGGCGACTGACTGGATCAATCACTCAAAGCATGGGAAACCGCGCCGTGTGGAACGCCGTTTTGCGTGAGCCATCCTCCCTGAAGTGGCAACCCTTCGAGTCGGACGACTCGCCTCCGAGCAGTCGAGCTTATAAGCTCCTGCGGGCGATGCCTGAAGGGGGCCACGGAGTTGCGCTTCAGGCCTGCCGACTGGCTGGAGCAATCACTCCGAGCATGGGAAAGCGCGAGGTGTGGAACGCCTTATTGCGTGAGCCATCCGCCCTGAAGTGGCAACACTTCGAGTCGGACGACCCGCCTCCGGGCTGTCGAGCTTATAAGCTCCTGCGGGCAATGCCTGAAGGGGGCCACGTAGTCGCGCTTCAGGCCTAGCGACTGGCTGGAGCAATTACTCAGAGCATGGGAAACCGTGAGGTGTGGGACGCCTAATTGCGTGAGCCATCCGCCCTGAAATGGCAACACTTTGAATCGGAAGACCCGCCTCCGAGCAGTCGAACACATAAGTTCCTGAGGGCGATGCGTGAATGGGGTCACGTAATCTAATCGCGCTTCAGGCCTGGCGTCTGGCTTCAGCAATCACTCAGTGAATGGGAAACCGCGAGGTGTGGAAGGCCTAATTGCGTGAGCCATCCGCCCTGAAGTGGCAACCCTTCGAGTCAGACGACCCGACTCCGAGCAGTCGAACATATAAGCTCCTGCGGTGGATGCCTGCAGGGGGCCACGGAATCGCGGTACAGGCCTGGCGACTGGCTGGAGCAATTTCTCAGAGCATGGGAAACCGCGAGGTGTGGAACGCCTAATTGCGTGAGCCATCCGCCCTGAAGTGGCAACCTTTCGATTCGGACGACTCGCCTCCGTGCGGTCGAGCCTAGAAGCTGCTGCGGGCGATGCCTGAAGGGGCCACGGAGTCGCGCTTCAGGCCTGGCGACTGGGTGGAGCAATCACTCAGTGCATGGGAAACCGCGAGGTGTGGAACGCCTAATTGCGTGAGCCATCCGCCCTGAAGTGGCAACCCTTCGATTCGGACGACTCGCCTCCGAGCAGTTGAGCTTATAAGCTCCAGCGGGCGATGCCAGAAGGCGGCCACGGAGTCGCGCTTCAGGCCTGGCGACAGACTGGAGCAATCTCTCAGAGCATGGGAAACCGCTAGGTGTGGAACGCCTAATTGGGAGAGCCATCCGCCCTGAAATGGCAGCCCTTCGAGTCGGACGACCCGACTCCGAACAGTCGACCATATAAGCTCCTGCGGGTGATGCCTGAAGGGGGTCACGGAGTCGCGCTTCAGGCCTGGCGACTGGCTGGAGCAATCCCTCAGAGCATGGGAAACCGCGAGGTGTGGAACGCCTAATTGCGTGATCCATCCGCCCCGAAGTGGCAACCCTTCGAGTTGTACGGCTCGCCTCCGAGCGTTCGAGCGTATAAGCTTCTGCGGGCGATGCCTGAAGGAGGCCACGGAGTCTCGCTGAAGGCCTGGCGACTGGCTGGAGCAATCACTCAGTGCATGGGAAACCGCGTGGAGTGGAAATCCTAATTGCGTGAGCCATCCGCCCTGAAGTGGCAACCCTTCGAGTCGGACGACTCGCCTCCGGGCAGTCGAGATTATAAGCTCCTGCGGGCGATGCCTGAAGGGGGCCACGGAGTCGCGCTTCAAGCCTGGCGACTGGCTGGAGCAATTACTCAGAGCATGGGAAACCGCGAGGTGTGGAACGCCTAATTGCGTGAGCCATCCGCCCTGAAGTGGCAACCCTTCGACTCGGACGACTCGCCTCCGTGCGGTCGAGCCTAATAGCTCCTGCGTTCGTTGCCTGAAAGGGGGGACTTCAATATATTTAAGAATATTTTACTTGCAGATTATATTGTAAGTAGGGTAAAATAAAAACTTAGAGTGTGAAAAATTTTTGAAAAAATTATTAAACTAATAGAATTTTTTCAAGATGACATTTCTGGTAAAACGTTTGATTTTGAAATAAAATCAAAAAATTTAAAAAATTTTTGAAAGCCTTGTGAAAAATTTTTCAAAAATTTAAAAATTTTGAAAATTTGAGATTTTTATTAGTGTTTTATAATTAGTGATACAAACTAACAATAAACTTAGGTATTGTGTTTTTGTGTGGGACTAACTGTTTTGGGGGGGGGACGAGGTTAAGCAATGGAGGGAGCAGAAAAACAACGTTCCGGATCTCTTCCAGGAACGTTGAGATTGGTGTCTCAGGAACAGCGGGATCGTTCAGGATTTACGAGTTCGCAGAAGAGAAGGAGGGAGGCCGAAAATTCAGACGAGGACATGGAAATTGAACAAGAAGAGTTACCGGATAGTGTTGACCAGATGAGGGAGTCGCTAGAGGATTTCCTCTTTAAAGAGACCAGCAAGATAAGCAAAAATGCAAGTTCCTATATTCTAAAACTGTGGAGGCAGATGGAGAAGATCTGCTATGATAAAATAGTGCAAAGAGCCGATGCCGTGGCTGAGAATAGAATTCTTAAAGAAGTTCTGAAGGGTGCAGAGCAACAGCCGTTGTCCAAGCCCAAATCATACTCGCAGGCTGCAAGTAGTCTACCTAAAGTTGGTAAGAAAACAGTGATTCCACGAGACGCTGAAAAAGTAGTCCTGGTCTATCAAAAGGATGAAAGCAAAGTGGACTCGGAGGAGACAAAGAAGGCAATAAAAGAAGTGATAATGCCTAAAGAATCTGGCATCCAAATACGAGCCATACGAAAAGTGCAAAAAGGAGGAGTGGTGGTAGAGTCGGGCACACGAAAAGGTGCACAGAAGATTAGAGAATTGGCGAGCAGAGTTGAGACGCTGAAGATTGCTGCTCCAAGACGAATTCTCCCGAAAATGATCATCTATGACGTGGACAGAGATCTTGATGATGGAGAAATTAAAGATTATATGTATAAACAAAATCTGGAGGAGGCAGGAGTTAAGAGGAAGGAAATGGAAGATGGGTTTAGAATATGCTACCGAACGGGAAGAAGAGATCGGCCGATAGTAAATCTGGTGGTGGAAGTTTCACCAAAAATCCGAGAAATTTTGTTGGAATCAGGACGAGTATATATAGATTTTGCAGCCTGTAGGGTAGTAGACCACCTGTCTGTTACACGTTGTTACAGGTGCCAAGGATATGGCCACGGCATAAAATTCTGTAAAAAATCTGAACGGGAATGTATATGTTCTCATTGCGGGAAGGTAGGTCATGACTATAAGGACTGTAATGTCAGTGGGGAAAAACCCTCTTGTGCAAATTGTCTCGCTGCTAAGAAACCCAGCGATCATCGAGTGGGTACCATGGAATGTCCAATCTATAAACGACTTGTCGCTCAGAGAGTCAGTATGACCCAATACTGAACATATGGGAGAACGTCAAAGCTTTACTGAGGTCCATGAAGGGCTTAGGTTCGGACAGATTAATCTACAAGGATCAGCGGTATGTCTTGAGGAATTCAATGTAATAATAAGGAATAGGAAATTAGACGTTGTTCTTATTCAAGAACCGTACTCCAGGCAGGGTAGGGTACCGTATATGGAGAACTATCGAGTGTACTATGTACCGGAAAATCCAGGGGCAATGGTGGTGGTAGTGAATGAGAGAGTGGAGGTGATCTTCATTAGGGAGTTATCCAGTCGGCATCATATATGTGTCAAACTAATCTACAGGGAACAGGAGTGCTACGTGGTTAGTTCGTATTTCAAATACAACGAAGACATCAGAATGCATGTCAGGGAATGGGATAGAATCCTGCGAGGGACAAGGAATAGAGCAGTCATCATGGCAGGGGATGTGAATGCAAGGTCAACTTTATGGCATTCTTCATCGAGGGATAGTAAGGGAGAAGAAGTAGAGACATTTGTGCTGGCAAATGATTTGATTGTGGTAAACGAAGAGGGGAATCTGGCCACTTACTCAGCTTTTGGTGAGGTCGTCGCTGGACAAGGACCAAGACTGATGGAATCCAACATTGATGTGACGATAAGGAATAGGAAGGCCAGAATTGATGGGTGGATGGTATGTGATGAAGGGAATAGTGATCATCGATTGATCTTATTCAATGTTGGAGGGGAAATTGTAAGGGAACACGACCCAAACAGGGAAGAAAAGGGTCGACTAATGGTTAGGAATGCCGATTGGACAGAGTTTGACACGAGGATTAAGGGATTTACGAGTGTAGAGTGTGAACAGACCGATGTTGATAGTTGTGCGTTAGACCTTGCGACTTCGATGTTGGCGTCAGCGGAATTTTCGATGCCAAGGGCTTCAGGGAAGGAGAGCAGGACGAGATGGTGGACAAAGGATTTGGAAATAGAGAGAATCCATGTAAAGAGGGCTCGGAGGCGGTTGCAACGTGCTGGGGACCCGTCTGTAAGGGAGTCGCGCTTGCGTGATTACCGGAGGACGAGAAACCAGTATTTTGCGGCCGTTAAAAGGGCAAAGAGAGAAGCATGGGAAAACTTCGTAACGGAAGAAGGTAATAAGGATCCTTGGGGGATTCCTTATAAGATACTGGTCGATAAGAAAAAGAAGGAACTGTTAATTTCATCGATGAAATTTGATAATGAATTCGAACACGATGTAGATCAGTTGGCCAAGAAACTGTTGCACGTGCTACTGCCGGACGATAGTGCTGAAGAAACGCAAAGCCAAGCGGATGTTAGAAGACGATCAGAAGAAGTAGGAGCCACAGAAGAAAGCCAGCAGATAACAGAGGATGAGGTATGGATTGCACTATCGTCAATGGGTAGGAAAAAAGCTCCCGGTTATGATGAATTAACAGTGGAAATGTGGATTAAAGCATGGCCAGTGGTCAGGCATAAAGTCCTTGACGTGATGAATAGAAGCCTTAGGGAAGGTAGGTTCCCTGCTCCTTGGAAGATTGGAATAGTTAAGATCTTGTACAAAGGAAGTGAAAAGGACCCACAAGATCCGAAGTCGTACAGGCCGCTTACATTGCTCCCGGTTCTGGGAAAGGTATATGAGAAAGTCATTAACAAGAGAATTTTGGGAAGCCTGGAACAAGGTAAGAAACTGCATGAAAGGCAGTATGGGTTTAGACCTGGAAGAGGTACTGAAGGGGCATTGATCGAAGTAGTGGACAGGATTAGGTCTTCGAATCAAAATTATGTGGCAGCAGTCTTTCTGGATATTGCAGGGGCATTTGACAATGCTTGGTGGCCCAGGATAATAGTTCAATTAAAAGATTTTGGTATTAGGGGTAAGGAATTAGAAGTGATAACAGATTATTTTAGGGAAAGGTTCGCTATTTTAAAGTTTAGGGGATGTTATCAAGAAAAGAGACTGACAAAAGGCTGTCCACAGGGATCAGTATTAGGACCAACACTATGGATTGTGCTGTTTGACGGATTTTTGAGACTTCGACTGCCCCGGGAGTGCCAGCTCTTTGCGTATGCCGATGACGGTATGTTGTTAACTGAGGCTAAATCCAGAAGCGAGCTGGAGAGAAATGCGTCGATGGCCTGTGACATGATATATGATTGGTGTGAGGATAACAAATTGCAACTCAGCGTGGCTAAGACGAAAACGATGTTAGTCAAAAGAGAAAGAGCTTATAAAAGAGCGGGACGTAGGGCTCATGCACAAAGGCCACCGACAATAAAAATGAAAGGTAATTCGGTCGGATATGTCAAAGAGTTTCGGTACTTAGGTGTTATATTAGACGAGAAGCTGAGTTTTATTCAACATTTTAAGTATGTATCTGAAAAAGCTGTCAAGACATTTAGTATGGCTAGGAGAGCTGCGAAGGCGAACTGGGGTTTCGGCTATAAGGCGCTAATTACGTTATATAAAGGAGTTGGCGAGGCGCTTCTGCTGTATGGAGCTCCTGTATGGACCGATAGAATGAAATTATCATATGCCGATATTCTTTTGAGAGCGCAGAGAACAATGCTACTTGCAGTCACAAAAGGGTACAGGACAGTGTCAAGGGAAGCGTTAACAGTATTGGCAGGAGTAATGCCAATAGACTTGAAAGCCCTGGAAAGGGAACAGTTGTATAACATAAGAGTTGGAAGAGGTGGGAATAGGGTTATAGTTAAAAGAGAAGCCATTAGGAAATGGCAGGAAAGGTGGGACAGGGCAGAGACAGGTAGAAGAACATATCAACTGTTTCCTGATGTGTCAGAAAGATTGAAGACGAACATAGAAATGAATTATTATGTGACACAGTTTTTAACGGGGCATGGCAATTTCGCAACGTACTTGAAGAGGTTTGGATTTAGAGATGACGAGTTCTGTTCGAAGTGTAAAGTGGTGGACTCTCCAGAACACGTAATCTACGACTGTATTGAGATAGCAAATAGCCGATCCCAGTTTAGGTTAAAATTGATGGATATCGGAATGCGATTGGATCTCAGAGAAATTCTACGGAATGCCGAAGCAACGACGATCCTAGTCGACTGGTTGAAGGAGATATCGTTGGCACGAGAGGGCAGGTAGAGGACGTAGACGAGGGTTGGAGCTGCAACAAGGGGACTCTAGAATAAATGAACGTCCTAAGGGGGCGGGGGGAGGGATTTGTGGGAATGAGAACTTTAGAGTCTGGGGACATGAACTGTGTGGTCGGATAATCTGCAAAAGGCCCTTGTCCTGGGAGCGGATATATATCCGAGCACACAGTGGGGACGGGTGGGAAAGTAGAGGGAGGTGCTTGGGCACAACAGATTGGCTCCACCAAGGCCACCGGGTGTGCAGACCTGGAAGGCTGGCCTATTGGCCGCCGCTGGTAGACCAAGTAGCTTGCTATGAGGTCGACCCTTGGTCAGTGGGAGGACTTTCGTTTTACGAAAGGACAAAACTGACTCCTCGGGAGATCGGGGGGCCCCAGGAGACGGGTACGCCTGTCTCTTGCCCCGATCGGGTATGGACGGGGGGCCTGGCAATTGTCGGACCCTTCGTTCATATTTGGTGTTGGACTCGAGGTGGTTTGTGGTTTCGGTGTTCCGGTATCGTTCCGGGATTCTTAGGAATCCCGGGGGGCTGCCTGCGGACTGTAAAATCCTAGATAGTGGATATTCCGAACCCCACGGAGGGAATAGAGCTGCACGTCTCGCAACCCAAGGGGTATCGACCATAACAACGTCGGGCGCTTTGTCAGCGTTAATGAAGTAGACACCTCACCCATGGGGGCCATGGGTGTAGATAGGACTATGTCCTTGGAACACACATGTAAAACCCAACTACATCTGCCTGAAAGGGGCCACGGAGTCGAGCTTCATGCCTGGCGACTGGCATCTGGCTTCAGCAATCACTCAGAGCATGGGAAAACGCGAGGTGTTGAACGCCTAATTGCGTTAGCCATCCGCCCTGAAGTGGCAACACTTCGATTCGGACGACTCGCCTCCGAGCAGTCAAAATTATAATCTCCTGTGGGCGATGCCTGAAGGGGGCCACGCAGTCGCGCTTCAGGACTGGCGACTGGCTGGAGCAATCACTCCGAGCATGGGAAATCGCGAGGAGTGGAACGCCTAATTGCGTGAGCCATCCGCCCTGAAGTGGCAACGCTTCGAGTCGGACGACTCGCCTCCGAGCGTTCGAGCTTATAAGCTCCTGCGGGCGAAGCCTGAAGGGGGCCACGGTGTCGCGCTTCAGGCCTGACGACTGGCTGGAGCAATCACACAGAGCATGGGAAACCGCGAGGCCTGGAACGCCTAATTGCGTGTGCCATCCGCCCTGAAGTGGCAACACTTCGAGTCGGACGACCCGCCTCCGAGCGGTCGAGCTTATAAGCTCCTGCGGCCAATGCCTGAAGGGGTCACGGAGTCGCGCTTCAGGCCTGGCGTCTGGCTTCAGCAATCACTCAGAGCATGGGAAACCGCGAGGGGTGGAACGCCTAATTGCGTGAGCTATCCGCCCTGAAATGGCAACACTTCGATTCGGACGAATCGCCTCCGTACATTCAAACATATAAGCTCTTGCGGGCGATGCTTGAATGAGGCCACGGAGTCACGCTTCAGGCCTGGCGACTGGCTGGAGCAATCACTCAGAGCTTGGGAAACCGTGAGGTGTGGAACGCCTAATTTCGTAAGCCATCCGCCCTGAAGTGGCAACCCTTCGTGTCGGACGACTCGCCTCCGAGCAGTTGAAATTTTAACTTTTGCGGGCGATGCCTGAAGGGGTCACGGAGTCGCGCTTCAGGCCTGGCGACTGGCTGGAGCAATAACTCAGAGCATGGGAAACTGCGAGGTGTGGAACGTTTAATTGCGTGAGCCATCCGCTCTGAAGTTGCAACACTTCGAGCCGGACGAATCGCCTCCGAGCAGTCGAACCTATAAGCTCCTGCGGGCGATGCCTGAAGGGGGCCACGGAGTCGTGCTTCAGGCCTGGCGACTGGTTGTAGCAATCCCTCAGAGCATGGGAAACCGCGAGGTTTGGAACGCCTAATTGCGTGAGCCATCCGCCCTGAAGTGGCAACACTTCGAGCCGGACGACTCGCCTCCGGGCGCTTCAGGCCTGGCGACTTGCTGGAGCAATTACTCAGAGGTGTGGAAACCGCGAGATGTGGAATGCCTAATTGCGTGATCCATCCGCCCTGAAGTGGCAACACTTCGAGTCGGACGACTCGCCTCCGAGCAGTCGAACATATAAGCTCCTGCTGGCGATGCCTGAAGGGGGCCACGGAGTCGCGCTTCAGGCCTGGCGACTGGCGGGATCAATCACTCAGAGCATGGGAAACCGCGTGGTGTGGAACGCCTAATTTCGTGAGCCATCCGCCCTGAAGTGGCAACCCTTCGTGTCGGACGACTCGCCTCCGAGCAGTTGAAATTTTAACTTTTGCGGGCGATGCCTGAAGTGGCCACGGAGTCGCGGTTCAGGCGTGGCGACTGTCTGGAGCAATCACTCAGAGCATGGGAAACCGCGAGTTGTGGAACGCCTAATTGCGTGAGCCATCCGCCCTGAAGTGGCAACACTTAGAGCCGGACGACTCGCCTCCGGGCGCTTCAGGCCTGGCGACTTGCTGCAGAAATCACTCAGAGGTGTGGAAACCGCGAGATGTGGAATGCCTAATTGCGTGATCCATCCGCCCTCAAGTGGAAACACTTCGAGTCGGACGACCCGCCTCCTAGCAGTCGAACATATAAGATCCTGCGGGCGATGCCTGAAGGGGGCCACAGAGTAGCGCTTCAGGCCTGGCGACTGGCTGGAACAATCACTCAGAGCATGGGAAACCGCGAGGTTTGGAACGCCTAATTTCGTGAGCCATCCGCCCTGAATTGACACCCCTTCGAGTCGGACGACTCGCCTCCGAGCAGTCGAGCCTATAAGCTACTGCAGGCGATGCCTGAAGGGGGCCACGGAGTCGCACTTCAGGCCTGGCCACTGGCTGGAACTATCACTCAGAGCTGGAACATCCGCCCTGAAGTGGCAACACTTTGAGCCGGACGATTCGCCTCCGAGCGCTTCAGGCCTGGCGAATTGCTGGTGCTATTACTCAGAGGTGTGGAAACCGCGAGATGTGGAATGCCTAATTGCGTGATCCATCCGCCCTCAAGTGGAAACATTTCGAGTCGGACGACTCGCCTCCGAGCAGTCGAACATATAAGCTCCTGCGGGCGCTGCCTGAAGGGGGCCACGGAGTCGCGCTTCAGGCCTGACGACTGGCTGGAACAATCACTCAGAGCACGGGAAACCGCGAGGTTTGGAACGCCTAATTTCGTGAGCCATCCGTCCTGAATTGGCACCCCTTCGAGTCGGACAACTCGCCTCCGTGCAGTCGAGCCTATAAGCTCCTGCAGGCCATGCCTGAAGGGGGCCACGGAGTCGTACTTCAGGCCTGGCCACTGGCTGGAACAATCACTCAGTGCCTGGAAACCGCGGGGTGTGGAACACCTAATTGCGTGTGCCATCCGCCCTGAAGTGGCAACCCTTCGAGTCGGACGACTCGCCTCCTTGCAGTCGAACCTATAAGGTCCTGCCGGCGATCCCTGAAGGCGGCCACCGAGTCGCGCTTCAGGCCTAGCGACTGGCTGGAGCAATCACTCAGAGCATAGGAACCCGCGAGGTGTGGAACGCCTAATTGCGTGAGCCATCCGCCCTGAAGATTCAACCCTTCGTGTCGGAAGACTCGCCTCCGAGCTGTCGAGCATATAGGCTCCTGTGGGCGATGCCTGAAGGGGGCCACGGAGTCGCGCTTCAGGCCTGGCGCCTGGCTGGAACAATCACTCAGAGCACGGGAAACCGCGAGGTGTGGAACGCCTAATTGCGTGAGCCATCTGCACTGACGTGGCAACCCTTCGAATCAGACGACCCGCCTCCGAGCAGTCGAACTTATAAGCTCTTGCGGGCGATGCTTGAATGAGGCCACCTAGTCAAGTTTCAAGCCTGGCGACTGGCTGGAGCAATAACTCAGAGCTTGGGAAACCGTGAGGTGTGGAACGCCTAATTTCGTGAGCCATCCGCCGTGAAGTGGCAACCCTTCGAGTCGGACGACTCGCCTCCGAGCAGTTGAAATTTTATCTTTTGCGGGCGATGCCTGAAGGGAGCACGGAGTCGCGCATCAGGCCTGGCGTGTGGCTGGAACAATCACTCAGAGCATGGGAAACCGCGAGGTTTGGAACGCCTAATTTCGTGAACCATCCGCCCTGAATTGGCACCCCTTCGAGTCGGACGACTCGCCTCCGAGCAGTCGAGCCTATAATCTACTGCAGGCGATGCCTGAAGGGGGCCACGGAGTCGCAATTCTGGCCTGGCCACTGGCTGAAAAAATCACTCAGAGCTGGAACATCCGCCCTGAAGTGGCAACACTTCGAGCCGGACGACTCGCCTCCGGGCGCTTCAGGCCTGGCGACTGGCTGGATCAATCACTCAGAGCATGGGAAACCGCGAGGTGTGGAACGCCTAATTTCGTGAGCCATCACCCCTGAAGTGGCAACACTTGAAACCGGTCGGCTCGCCTCCGAGCAGTCGAAAATTTAAGCTTCTGCGGGCGATGCCTGAAGGGGCCACTGAGTCGCGGTTCAGACGTGGCGACTGTCTGGAGCAATCACTCAGAGCATGGGAAACCGCGAGTTGTGGAACGCCTAATTGCGTGAGCCATTCGCCCTGAAGTGGCAACCCTTCGAATCGGACGACTCGCCACCGTCCGGTCGAGCATATAAGCTCCTGAGGGCGATGCCTGAAGGGGGCGACGGTGTCGCGCTTCAGGCCTGGCGACTGACTGGAACAAACACTCATAGCATGGCAACCGCAAGGTGTGTAACGCCTTATTGCGTGAGCCATCCGCCCTGAAGTGGCAACCCTTCGTGTCGGACGACACGCCTCCGAGCGGTCGAGTATATAAGCTTCTGTGGGCGATGCCTGAAGGGGGCCACGGAGTCGCGCTTCAGGCCTGGCGACTGACTGGAACAATCACTCAGAGCATTGGAAACCGCGAGGTGTGGAACACCTAATTGCGTGAGCCATCCGCCCTGAAGTGGCAACCCTTCGAGCCGGACGACTCGCCTCCGGGTGCTTCAGGCCTGGCGACTTGCTGGAGCAATAACTCAGAGGTGTGGAAACCACGAGATGTGGAATGCCTAATTGCGTGATCCATTCGCCCTCAAGTGGAAAAACTTCGAGTCGGACGACTCGCCTCCGAGCAGTGGAACCTATAAGCTCCTGCGAGCGATGCCTGAAGGGGGCCACGGAGACGCGCTTCAGGCCTGGCGACTGGCTGGAGCAGTCACTCAGAGCATGGGAAACCGCGAGGTGTGGAACGCCTAATTGCGTGAGCCATCCGCCCTGAATTGGCACCCCTTCGATTCGGACGACTCGCCTCCGAGCAGTCGAGCCTATAAGCTACTGCAGGCGATGCCTGAAGGGGGCCACGGAGTCGCACTTCAGGCCTGGCCACTGGCTGAAACAATCACTCAGAGCTGGAACATCCGCCCTGAAGTGGCAACACTTCGAGTCAGACGACTGGCTTCCGGGCGCTTTAGGCCTGGCGACTTGCTGGAGCAATTACTCAGAGGTGTGGAAACCGCAAGATGTGGAATGCCTAATTGCGTGATCCGTCCGCCCTCAAGTGGAAACACTTCGAGTCGGACGACTCGCCTCCGAGCAGTCGGACATATAAGCTCCTGCGGGCGATGTCTGAAGGGGCCACGGAGTCGCGCTTCAGGCCTGGCGACTGTCTGAAGCAATCACTCAGAGCATGGGAAACCGCGAGGTGTGGAACGCCTAATTTCGTGAGCCACCCGCCCTGAAGTGGCAACGCTTAGAATCGGACGACTCGCCTCCGTGCGGTCGAGAATATTGGCTCCTGTGGGCGATGCCTGAAGGGGGCCACGGGGTCGCGCTTCAGGCCCCGCCGGCTGGCTGGAACAATCACTCAGAACATGGGAAACCGCGAGGTCTGGAACGCCTAATTGCGGAGCTATCCGCCCTGAAATGGCAACCCTTCGATTCGGACGACTCGCCTCCGTACAGTCGAACTTATAAACTATTGCGGGCGATGCTTGAATGAGGCCACCTAGTCAAGTTTCAGGCCTGGCGACTGGCTGGAGCAATAACTCAGAGCTTGGGAAACCGTGAGGTGTGGAACGCCTAATTTCGTGAGCCATCCGCCGTGAAGTGGCAACCCTTCGAGTCGGACGACTCGCCTCCGAGCAGTTGAAATTTTATCTTTTGCGGGCGATGCCTGAAGGGAGCACGGGGTCGCGCATCAGGCCTGGCGTGTGGCTGGAACAATCACTCAGAGCATGGGAAACCGCGAGGTGTTGAACGCCTAATTTCGTGAGCCATCCGCCCTGAATTGGCACCCCTTCGAGTCGGACGACTCGCCTCCGAGCAGTCGAGCCTATAAGCTACTGCAGGCGATGCCTGAAGGGGGCCACGGAGTCGCACTTCAGGCCTGGCCACTGACTGAAACAAACACTCAGAGCTGGAACATCCGCCCTGAAGTGGCAACACTTGAAGTCGGACGACTCGCCTCCGAGCAGTCGATCACTTAAGCTCCTGCGGGCGATGCCTGAAGGGGGCCACGGTGTCGCGCTTCAGGCCTGGCGACTGGCTGAAACAATCACTCTGAGCATGGGAAACCGCGAGGTTTGGAACGTCTAATTTCGTGAGCCATTCGCCCTGAATTGGCACCCCTTTGAGTCGGACTACTCGCCTCCGAGCAGTCGAGCCTATAAGCTCCTGCAGGCGATGCCTGAAGGGGGCCACGGAGTCGTACTTCAGGCCTGGCCACTGGCTAGAACAATCACTCAGAGCCTGGAAACCGCGGGGTGAGGACCGCCTAATTGCGTGTGCCATCCGCCCTGAAATGGCAACCCTTCGAGTCGGACGACTCGCCTCCGAGCAGTCGAACCTATAAGGTCCTGCGGGCGATCCCTGAAGGCGGCCACGGAGTCGCGCTTCAGGCATAACGACTGGCTGGAGCAATCACTCGGAGAATGGGAAACCGCGAGGTGTGGAACGCCTAATTGCGTGAGCCATCCGCCCTGAATTGGCAACACTTCCACTCAGACGACCCGCCTCCGAGCGGTCGAACCTAAAGCTCCTGCGGGCGATGCCTGAAGGGGGCCACGGAGTCGCGCTTCAGGCCTGGCGACTGGTTGTAGCAATCACACAGAGCATGGGAAACCGGGAAGTGTGGAACGCCTAATTGCGTGAGCCATCCGCCCTGAAGTGGCAACACTTCGAGCCGGACGACTCGCCTCCGGGCGCTTCAGGACTGGCGACTTGCTGGAGCAATCACTCAGAGGTGTGGAAACCGCGAGATGTGGAATGCCTAATTGCGTGATCCATCCGCCCTGAGGTGGCAACACTTCGAGTCGGACGACTCGCCTCCGAGTAGTCGAACTTGTAAGCTCCTGCTGGCGATGACTTCAGTGGGCCACGGAGTCGCGCTTCAGGCCTGGCGACTGGCTGGATCAATCACTCAGAGCATGGGAAACCGCGAGGTGTGGATCGCCTAATTGCGTGATCCATCCGCCCTGAAGTGGCAACCCTTCGAATCTTAAGACTCGCCTCCGAGCAGTCGAGCCTATAAGCTTCTGTGGGCGATGCCTGAAGGGGGCCACGGGGTCGCGCTTCAGGCCCCGGCAACTGTCTGGATCAATCACTCAGAACATAGGAAACCGCGAGGTCTGGAACGCCTAATTGCGTGAGCTATCCGCCATGAAATGGCAACCCTTCGATTCGGACGACTCGCCTCCGTACAGTCGAACATATAAGCTCTTGCGGTCGATGCTTGAATGAGGCCACGGAGTCAAGCTTCATGCCTGGCGACTGGCTGGAACAATAACTCTGAGCTTGGGAAACCGTGAGGTGTGGAACGCCTAATTTCGTGAGCCATCCGCCCTGAAGTGGCAACCCTTCAAGTCGGACGACTCGCCTCCGAGCAGTTGATATTTTAACTTTTGCGGGCGATGCATGAAGGGGTCACGGAGTCGCGATTCAGGCCTGGCGACTGGCTGGAGCAATAACTCAGAGCATGGGAAACTGCGAGGTGTCTAACGTTTAATTGCGTGAGCCATCCGCTCTGAATTGGCAACCCTTCGAACCGGACGAATCGCCTCAGAGCAGTCGAACCTATAAGCTCCTGCGGCGATGCCTGAAGGGAGCACGGAGTCGCGCATCAGGCCTGGCGAATGGCTGGAACAATCACTCAGAGCATGGGAAACTGCGAGGTGTGTAACGTTTAATTGCGTGAGACATCCGCTCTGAAGTGGCAACACTTCGAGCCGGACGACTCGCCTCCGGGCGCTTCAGGCCTGGCGACTTGCTGGAGCAATCACTCAGAGGTGTGGAAATCGCGAGATGTGGAATGCCTAATTGCGTGATCCATCCGCCCTGAAGTGGGAACACTTCGGGTCGGACGACTCGTCTCCGAGCAGTCGAACTTATAAACACCTGCTGGCGATGCCTGAAGGGGGCCACGGAGTCGCGCTTCAAGCCTGGCGACTGGCTGGATCTATCACTCAGAGCATGGGAAACGGCGAGGTGTGGATCGCCTAATTTCGTGAGCCATCCCCCCTGAAGTGGCAACACTTGAAACCGGTCGGCTCGCCTTCGAGCAGTCGAAAATTTAAGCTTCTGCGGGCGATGCCTGAAGGGGCCACGGAGTCGCGGTTCAGACGTGGCGACTGTCTGGAGCAATCACTCAGAGCATGGGAGACCGCGAGTTGTGGAACGCCTAATTGCGTGAGCCATCCGCCCTGAAGTGGCAACCCTTCGAATCGGACGACTCGCCTCCGTGCGGTCGAGCATATAAGCTCCTCAGGGCGATGCCTGAAGGGGGCGACGGTGTCGCGCTTCAGGCCTTGCGACTGACTGGAGCAAACAATCATAGCATGGAAACCGCAAGGTGTGTTCCGCCTTATTGCGTGAGCCATCCGCCCTGAAGTGGCAACCCTTCGTGTCGGACCACACGCCTCCGAGCGTTCGAGCATATAAGCTTCTGTGGGCGATGCCTGGAGGGGGCCACGGAGTCGCGCTTCAGGCCTGGCGACTGACTGGAACAATCACTCGGAGCATTGGAAACCGCGAGGTGTGGAACTCCTAATTGCGTGAGCCATCCGCCCTGAAGTGGCAACCCTTCGAGCCGGACGACTCGCCTCCGGGTGCTTCAGGCCTGGCGACTTGCTGGAGCAATCACTCAGAGGTGTGGAAACCGCGAGATGTGGAATGCCTAATTGCGTGATCCATCAGCCCTCAAGTGGAAACACTTCGAGTCGGACGACTCGCCTCCGAGCAGTCGAATCTATAAGCTCGTGCGGGCGATGCCTGAAGGGGGCCACGGAGTCGCACTTCAGGCCTGGCGACTGGCTGGAACAATCACTCAGAGCATGGGAAACCGCGAGGTTTGGAACGCCTAATTTCGTGAGCCATCCGCCCTGAATTGGCACCACTTCGGGTCGGACGACTCGCCTGCGAGCAGTCGAGCCTATAAGCTCCTGCAGGCGATGCCTAAAGGGGGCCACGGAGTCGCACTTCAGGCCTGGCCACTGGCTGGAACAATCACTCAGAGCCTGGAAACCGCGGGGTGAGGACCGCCTAATTGCGTGTGCCATCCGCCCTGAAGTGGCAACTCTTCGAATCGGACGACTCGCCTCCGAGCAGTCGAACATATAAGGTCCTGCGGGGGATCCCTGAAGGCGGCCACGGAGTCGCGCTTCAGGCCTAACGACTGGCTGGAGCAATCACTCAGAGAATGGGAAACCGCGAGGTGTGGAACGCCTAATTGCGTGAGCCATCCGCCCTGAATTGGCAACCCTTCCACTCGGACGACTCGCCTCCGAGCGGTCGAGACTAAAGCTCCTGCGGGCGATGCCTGAAGGGGGCTACGGCGTCGCGCTTCAGGCCTGGCGACTGGTTGTAGCAATCACTCAGAGCATGGGAAACCGCGAGGTGTTGAACGCCTAATTGCGTGATCCATCCGCCCTGAGGTGGCAACACTTCGAGCCGGACGACTCGCCTCCGGGCGCTTCAGGAATGGCGACTTGCTGGAGCAATCACTCAGAGGTGTGGAAACCGCGAGATGTGGAATGCCTAATTGCGTGATCCATCCGCCCTGAGGTGGCAACACTTCGAGTCGGATGACTCGCCTCCGAGCAGTCGAACTTATAAGCTCCTGTTGACGATGCCCGCAGGGGGCCACGGAGTCGCGCTTCAGGCCTGGCGACTGGCTGGATCAATCACTCAGAGCATGGGAAACCGCGAGGCGTGGATCTCCTAATTGCGTGATCCATCCGCCCTGAAGTGGCAACCATTCGAATCTTAAGACTCGCCTCCGAGCAGTCGAGATTATAAGCTCCTGCGGGCGATGCCCGAAGGGGGCCACGGAGTCGCGCTTCAGGCCTGGCGACTGGCTGAAACAATCACTCAGAGCATGGGAAACTGCGAGGTGTGGTACGCAATCACTCAGAGGTGTGGAAACCGCGAGATGTGGAATGCCTAATTGCGTGATCCATCCGCCCTGAGGTGGCAACACTTCGAGTCGGATGACTCGCCTCCGAGCAGTCGAACATATAAGCTCCTGTTGACGATGCCCGCAGGGGGCCACGGAGTCGCGCTTCAGGCCTGGCGACTGGCTGGATCAATCACTCAGAGCATGGGAAACCGCGAGGCGTGGATCTCCTAATTGCGTGATCCATCCGCCCTGAAGTGGCAACCATTCGAATCTTAAGACTCGCCTCCGAGCAGTCGAGATTATAAGCTCCTGCGGGCGATGCCCGAAGGGGGCCACGGAGTCGCGCTTCAGGCCTGGCGACTGGCTGAAACAATCACTCAGAGCATGGGAAACTGCGAGGTGTGGTACGCCTAATTGCGTGAGCCACCCGCCCTGAAGTGGCAACGCTTAGAATCGGACGACTCGCCTCCGTGCGGTCGAGCATATTAGCTCCTGTGGGCGATGCCTGAAGGGGGCCACGGGGTCGCGCTTCAGCCCCCGGCGACTGTCTGGAACAATCACTCAGAACATGGGAAACCGCGAGGTCTGGAACGCCTAATTACGTGAGCTAACCGCCCTGAAATGGCAACGCTTCGATTCGGACGACTCGCCTCCGTACAGTCGAACATATAAGCTCTTGCGGTCGATGCTTGAATGAGGCCACGGAGTCAAGCTTCAGGTCTGGCGACTGGCTGGAACAATAACTCAGAGCTTGGGAAACCGTGAGGTGTGAAACGCCTAATTTCGGGAGCCATCCGCCCTGAAGTGGCAACCCTTCGAGTCGGACGACTCGCCTCCGAGCAGTTGAAATTTTAACTTTTGCGGGCGATGCCTGAAGGGGTCACGGAGTCGCGCTTCAGGCCTGGCGACTGGCTGGAGCAATAACTCAGAGGTTGGGAAACTGCGAGGTGTGGAACTTTTAATTGCGTGAGCCATCCGCCCTGAAGTGACAACACTTCGAGCCGGACGACTCGCCTCCGGGCGCTTCAGGCCTGGCGACTTGCTGGAGCAATCACTCAGAGGTGTGGAAACCACGAGATGTGGAATGCCTTATTGCATGATCCATCCGCCCTCAAGTGGAAACACTTCGAGTCGGACGACTCGCCTCCGAGCAGTCTAACCTATAAGCTCCTGTGGCGATGCCTGGCGACTGGCTGGATCAATCACTCAGAGCATGGGAAACCGCGAGGCGTGGATCTCCTAATTGCGTGATCCATCCGCCCTGAAGTGGCAACCATTCGAATCTTAAGACTCGCCTCCGAGCAGTCGAGATTATAAGCTCCTGCGGGCGATGCCCGAAGGGGGCCACGGAGTCGCGCTTCAGGCCTGGCGACTGGCTGAAACAATCACTCAGAGCATGGGAAACTGCGAGGTGTGGAACGCCTAATTTCGTGAGCCATCCGCCCTGAAGTGGCAACCCTTCATGTCGGACGACTCGCCTCCGAGCAGTTGATATTTTAACTTTTGCGGGCGATGCATGAAGGGGTCACGGAGTCGCGATTCAGGCCTGGCGACTGGCTGGAGCAATAACTCAGAGCATGGGAAATTGCGAGGTGTCTAACGTTTAATTGCGTGAGCCATCCGCTCTGAATTGGCAACCCTTCGAACCGGACGAATCGCCTCAGAGCAGTCGAACCTATAAGCTCCTGCGGCGATGCCTGAAGGGAGCACGGAGTCGCGCATCAGGCCTGGCGAATGGCTGGAACAATCACTCAGAGCATGGGAAACTGCGAGGTGTGTAACGTTTAATTGCGTGAGACATCCGCTCTGAAGTGGCAACACTTCGAGCCGGACGACTCGCCTCCGGGCGCTTCAGGCCTGGCGACTTGCTGGAGCAATCACTCAGAGGTGTGGAAATCGCAAGATGTGGAATGCCTAATTGCGTGATCCATCCGCCCTGAAGTGGGAACACTTCGGGTCGGACGACTCGTCTCCGAGCAGTCGAACTTATAAACACCTGCTGGCGATGCCTGAAGGGGGCCACGGAGTCGCGCTTCAGGCCTGGCGACTGGCTGGATCTATCACTCAGAGCATGGGAAACGGCGAGGTGTGGATCGCCTAATTTCGTGAGCCATCCCCCCTGAAGTGGCAACACTTGAAACCGGTCGGCTCGCCTCCGAGCAGTCGAAAATTTAAGCTTCTGCGGGCGATGGCTGAAGGGGCCACGGAGTCGCGGTTCAGACGTGGCGACTGTCTGGAGCAATCACTCAGAGCATGGGAGACCGCGAGTTGTGGAACGCCTAATTGCGTGAGCCATCCGCCCTGAAGTGGCAACCCTTCGAATCGGACGACTCGCCTCCGTGCGGTCGAGCATATAAGCTCCTCAGGGCGATGCCTGAAGGGGGCGACGGTGTCGCGCTTCAGGCCTTGCGACTGACTGGAGCAAACAATCATAGCATGGAAACCGCAAGGTGTGTTCCGCCTTATTGCGTGAGCCATCCGCCCTGAAGTGGCATGCCCTTCGTGTCGGACCACACGCCTCCGAGCGTTCGAGTATATAAGCTTCTGTGGGCGATGCCTGGAGGGGGCCACGGAGTCGCGCTTCAGGCCTGGCGACTGACTGGAACAATCACTCGGAGCATTGGAAACCGCGAGGTGTGGAACTCCTAATTGCGTGAGCCATCCGCCCTGAAGTGGCAACCCTTCGAGCCGGACGACTCGCCTCCGGGTGCTTCAGGCCTGGCGACTTGCTGGAGCAATCACTCAGAGGTGTAGAAACCGCGAGATGTGGAATGCCTAATTGCGTGATCCATCAGCCCTCAAGTGGAAACACTTCGAGTCGGACGACTCGCCTCCGAGCAGTCGAACCTATAAGCTCGTGCGGGCGATGCCTGAAGGGGGCCACGGAGTCGCACTTCAGGCCTGGCGACTGGCTGGAACAATCACTCAGAGCATGGGAAACCGCGAGGTTTGGAACGCCTAATTTCGTGAGCCATCCGCCCTGAATTGGCACCACTTCGGGTCGGACGACTCGCCTCCGAGCAGTCGAGCCTATAAGCTCCTGCAGGCGATGCCTAAAGGGGGCCACGGAGTCGCACTTCAGGCCTGGCCACTGGCTGGAACAATCACTCAGAGCCTGGAAACCGCGGGGTGAGGACCGCCTAATTGCGTGTGCCATCCGCCCTGAAGTGGCAACTCTTCGAATCGGACGACTCGCCTCCGAGCAGTCGAACATATAAGGTCCTGCGGGCGATCCCTGAAGGCGGCCACGGAGTCGCGCTTCAGGCCTAACGACTGGCTGGAGCAATCACTCAGAGAATGGGAAACCGCGAGGTGTGGAACGCCTAATTGCGTGAGCCATCCGCCCTGAATTGTCAACCCTTCCACTCGGACGACTCGCCTCCGAGCGGTCGAGCCTAAAGCTCCTGCGGGCGATGCCTGAAGGGGGCTACGGCGTCGCGCTTCAGGCCTGGCGACTGGTTGTAGCAATCACTCAGAGCATGGGAAACCGCGAGGTGTTGAACGCCTAATTGCGTGATCCATCCGCCCTGAGGTGGCAACACTTCGAGCCGGACGACTCGCCTCCGGGCGCTTCAGGAATGGCGACTTGCTGGAGCAATCACTCAGAGGTGTGGAAACCGCGAGATGTGGAATGCCTAATTGCGTGATCCATCCGCCCTGAGGTGGCAACACTTCGAGTCGGACGACTCGCCTCCGAGCAGTCGAACTTATAAGCTCCTGTTGACGATGCCCGCAGGGGGCCACGGAGTCGCGCTTCAGGCCTGGCGACTGGCTGGATCAATCACTCAGAGCATGGGAAACCGCGAGGCGTGGATCTCCTAATTGCGTGATCCATCCGCCCTGAAGTGGCAACCATTCGAATCTTAAGACTCGCCTCCGAGCAGTCGAGATTATAAGCTCCTGCGGGCGATGCCCGAAGGGGGCCACGGAGTCGCGCATCAGGCCTGGCGACTGGCTGAAACAATCACTCAGAGCATGGGAAACTGCGAGGTGTGGTACGCCTAATTGCGTGAGCCACCCGCCCTGAAGTGGCAACGCTTAGAATCGGACGACTCGCCTCCGTGCGGTCGAGCATATTAGCTCCTGTGGGCGATGCCTGAAGGGGGCCACGGGGTCGCGCTTCAGCCCCCGGCGACTGTCTGGAACAATCACTCAGAACATGGGAAACCGCGAGGTCTGGAACGCCTAATTACGTGAGCTAACCACCCTGAAATGGCAACGCTTCGATTCGGACGACTCGCCTCCGTACAGTCGAACATATAAGCTCTTGCGGTCGATGCTTGAATGAGGCCACGGAGTCAAGCTTCAGGTCTGGCGACTGGCTGGAACAATAACTCAGAGCTTGGGAAACCGTGAGGTGTGAAACGCCTAATTTCGGGAGCCATCCGCCCTGAAGTGGCAACCCTTCGAGTCGGACGACTCGCCTCCGAGCAGTTGAAATTTTAACTTTTGCGGGCGATGCCTGAAGGGGTCACGGAGTCGCGCTTCAGGCCTGGCGGCTGGCTGGAGCAATAACTCAGAGGTTGGGAAACTGCGAGGTGTGGAACTTTTAATTGCGTGAGCCATCCGCCCTGAAGTGGCAACACTTCGAGCCGGACGACTCGCCTCCGGGCGCTTCAGGCCTGGCGACTTGCTGGAGCAATCACTCAGAGGTGTGGAAACCACGAGATGTGGAATGCCTTATTGCATGATCCATCCGCCCTCAAGTGGAAACACTTCGAGTCGGACGACTCGCCTCCGAGCAGTCTAACCTATAAGCTCCTGTGGCGATGCCTGGCGACTGGCTGGATCAATCACTCAGAGCATGGGAAACCGCGAGGCGTGGATCTCCTAATTGCGTGATCCATCCGCCCTGAAGTGGCAACCATTCGAATCTTAAGACTCGCCTCCGAGCAGTCGAGATTATAAGCTCCTGCGGGCGATGCCCGAAGGGGGCCACGGAGTCGCGCTTCAGGCCTGGCGACTGGCTGAAACAATCACTCAGAGCATGGGAAACTGCGAGGTGTGGAACGCCTAATTTCGTGAGCCATCCGCCCTGAAGTGGCAACCCTTCAAGTCGGACGACTCGCCTCCGAGCAGTTGATATTTTAACTTTTGCGGGCGATGCATGAAGGGGTCACGGAGTCGCGATTCAGGCCTGGCGACTGGCTGGAGCAATAACTCAGAGCATGGGAAACTGCGAGGTGTCTAACGTTTAATTGCGTGAGCCATCCGCTCTGAATTGGCAACCCTTCGAACCGGACGAATCGCCTCAGAGCAGTCGAACCTATAAGCTCCTGCGGCGATGCCTGAAGGGAGCACGGAGTCGCGCATCAGGCCTGGCGAATGGCTGGAACAATCACTCAGAGCATGGGAAACTGCGAGGTGTGTAACGTTTAATTGCGTGAGACATCCGCTCTGAAGTGGCAACACTTCGAGCCGGACGACTCGCCTCCGGGCGCTTCAGGCCTGGCGACTTGCTGGAGCAATCACTCAGAGGTGTGGAAATCGCGAGATGTGGAATGCCTAATTGCGTGATCCATCCGCCCTGAAGTGGGAACACTTCGGGTCGGACGACTCGTCTCCGAGCAGTCGAACTTATAAACACCTGCTGGCGATGCCTGAAGGGGGCCACGGAGTCGCGCTTCAGGCCTGGCGACTGGCTGGATCTATCACTCAGAGCATGGGAAACGGCGAGGTGTGGATCGCCTAATTTCGTGAGCCATCCCCCCTGAAGTGGCAACACTTGAAACCGGTCGGCTCGCCTCCGAGCAGTCGAAAATTTAAGCTTCTGCGGGCGATGCATGAAGGGGCCACGGAGTCGCGGTTCAGACGTGGCGACTGTCTGGAGCAATCACTCAGAGCATGGGAGACCGCGAGTTGTGGAACGCCTAATTGCGTGAGCCATCCGCCCTGAAGTGGCAACCCTTCGAATCGGACGACTCGCCTCCGTGCGGTCGAGCATATAAGCTCCTCAGGGCGATGCCTGAAGGGGGCGACGGTGTCGCGCTTCAGGCCTTGCGACTGACTGGAGCAAACAATCATAGCATGGAAACCGCAAGGTGTGTTCCGCCTTATTGCGTGAGCCATCCGCCCTGAAGTGGCAACCCTTCGTGTCGGACCACACGCCTCCGAGCGTTCGAGTATATAAGCTTCTGTGGGCGATGCCTGGAGGGGGCCACGGAGTCGCGCTTCAGGCCTGGCGACTGACTGGAACAATCACTCGGAGCATTGGAAACCGCGAGGTGTGGAACTCCTAATTGCATGAGCCATCCGCCCTGAAGTGGCAACCCTTCGAGCCGGACGACTCGCCTCCGGGTGCTTCAGGCCTGGCGACTTGCTGGAGCAATCACTCAGAGGTGTGGAAACCGCGAGATGTGGAATGCCTAATTGCGTGATCCATCAACCCTCAAGTGGAAACACTTCGAGTCGGACGACTCACCTCCGAGCAGTCGAACTTATAAGCTCGTCCGGGCGATGCCTGAAGGGGGCCACGGAGTCGCACTTCAGGCCTGGCGACTGGCTGGAACAATCACTCAGAGCATGGGAAACCGCGAGGTTTGGAACGCCTAATTTCGTGAGCCATCCGCCCTGAATTGGCACCACTTCGGGTCGGACGACTCGCCTCCGAGCAGTCGAGCCTATAAGCTCCTGCAGGCGATGCCTAAAGGGGGCCACGGAGTCGCACTTCAGGCCTGGCCACTGGCTGGAACAATCACTCAGAGCCTGGAAACCGCGGGGTGAGGACCGCCTAATTGCGTGTGCCATCCGCCCTGAAGTGGCAACTCTTCGAATCGGACGCCTCGCCTCCGAGCAGTCGAACATATAAGGTCCTGCGGGCGATCCCTGAAGGCGGCCACGGAGTCGCGCTTCAGGCCTAACGACTGGCTGGAGCAATCACTCAGAGAATGGGAAACCGCGAGGTGTGGAACGCCTAATTGCGTGAGCCATCCGCCCTGAATTGGCAACCCTTCCACTCGGACGACTCGCCTCCGAGCGGTCGAGCCTTAAGCTCCTGCGGGCGATGCCTGAAGGGGGCTACGGCGTCGCGCTTCAGGCCTGGCGACTGGTTGTAGCAATCACTCAGAGCATGGGAAACCGCGAGGTGTTGAACGCCTAATTGCGTGATCCATCCGCCCTGAGGTGGCAACACTTCGAGCCGGACGACTCGCCTCCGGGCGCTTCAGGAATGGCGACTTGCTGGAGCAATCACTCAGAGGTGTGGAAACCGCGAGATGTGGAATGCCTAATTGCGTGATCCATCCGCCCTGAGGTGGCAACACTTCGAGTCGGACGACTCGCCTCCGAGCAGTCGAACTTATAAGCTCCTGTTGACGATGCCCGCAGGGGGCCACGGAGTCGCGCTTCAGGCCTGGCGACTGGCTGGATCAATCACTCAGAGCATGGGAAACCGCGAGGCGTGGATCTCCTAATTGCGTGATCCATCCGCCCTGAAGTGGCAACCATTCGAATCTTAAGACTCGCCTCCGAGCAGTCGAGATTATAAGCTCCTGCGGGCGATGCCCGAAGGGGGCCACGGAGTCGCGCTTCAGGCCTGGCGACTGGCTGAAACAATCACTCAGAGCATGGGAAACTGCGAGGTGTGGTACGCCTAATTGCGTGAGCCACCCGCCCTGAAGTGGCAACGCTTAGAATCAGACGACTCGCCTCCGTGCGGTCGAGCATATTAGCTCCTGTGGGCGATGCATGAAGGGGGCCACGGGGTCGCGCTTCAGCCCCCGGCGACTGTCTGGAACAATCACTCAGAACATGGGAAACCGCGAGGTCTGGAACGCCTAATTACGTGAGCTAACCGCCCTGAAATGGCAACGCTTCGATTCGGACGACTCGCCTCCGTACAGTCGAACATAAAAGCTCTTGCGGCCGATGCTTGAATGAGGCCACGGAGTCAAGCTTCAGGTCTGGCGACTGGCTGGAACAATAACTCAGAGCTTGGGAAACCGTGAGGTGTGAAACGCCTAATTTCGGGAGCCATCCGCCCTGAAGTGGCAACCCTTCGAGTCGGACGACTCGCCTCCGAGCAGTTGAAATTTTAACTTTTGCGGGCGATGCCTGAAGGGGTCACGGAGTCGCGCTTCAGGCCTGGCGACTGGCTGGAGCAATAACTCAGAGGTTGGGAAACTGCGAGGTGTGGAACTTTTAATTGCGTGAGCCATCCGCCCTGAAGTGGCAACACTTCGAGCCGGACGACTCGCCTCCGGGCGCTTCAGGCCTGGCGAATTGCTGGAGCAATCACTCAGAGGTGTGGAAACCACGAGATGTGGAATGCCTTATTGCATGATCCATCCGCCCTCAAGTGGAAACACTTCGAGTCGGACGACTCGCCTCCGAGCAGTCTAAACTATAAGCCCCTGTGGCGATGCCTGGCGACTGGCTGGATCAATCACTCAGAGCATGGGAAACCGCGAGGCGTGGATCTTCTAATTGCGTGATCCATCCGCCCTGAAGTGGCAACCATTCGAATCTTAAGACTCGCCTCCGAGCAGTCGAGATTATAAGCTCCTGCGGGCGATGCCCGAAGGGGGCCACGGAGTCAGCTTCAGGCCTGGCGACTGGCTGAAACAATCACTCAGAGCATGGGAAACTGCGAGGTGTGGAACGCCTAATTTCGTGAGCCATCCGCCCTGAAGTGGCAACCCTTCAAGTCGGACGACTCGCCTCCGAGCAGTTGATATTTTAACTTTTGCGGGCGATGCATGAAGGGGTCACGGAGTCGCGATTCAGGCCTGGCGACTGGCTGGAGCAATAACTCAGAGCATGGGAAACTGCGAGGTGTCTAACGTTTAATTGCGTGAGCCATCCGCTCTGAATTAGCAACCCTTCGAACCGGACGAATCGCCTCAGAGCAGTCGAACCTATAAGCTCCTGCGGCGATGCCTGAAGGGAGCACGGAGTCGCGCATCAGGCCTGGCGAATGGCTGGAACAATCACTCAGAGCATGGGAAACTGCGAGGTGTGTAACGTTTAATTGCGTGAGACATCCGCTCTGAAGTGGCAACACTTCGAGCCGGACGACTCGCCTCCGGGCGCTTCAGGCCTGGCGACTTGCTGGAGCAATCACTCAGAGGTGTGGAAATCGCGAGATGTGGAATGCCTAATTGCGTGATCCATCCGCCCTGAAGTGGGAACACTTCGGGTCGGACGACTCGTCTCCGAGCAGTCGAACTTATAAACACCTGCTGGCGATGCCTGAAGGGGGCCACGGAGTCGCGCTTCAGGCCTGGCGACTGGCTGGATCTATCACTCAGAGCATGGGAAACGGCGAGGTGTGGATCGCCTAATTTCGTGAGCCATCCCCCCTGAAGTGGCAACACTTGAAACCGGTCGGCTCGCCTCCGAGCAATCGAAAATTTAAGCTTCTGCGGGCGATGCCTGAAGGGGCCACGGAGTCGCGGTTCAGACGTGGCGACTGTCTGGAGCAATCACTCAGAGCATGGGAGACCGCGAGTTGTGGAACGCCTAATTGCGTGAGCCATCCGCCCTGAAGTGGCAACCCTTCGAATCGGACGACTCGCCTCCGTGCGGTCGAGCATATAAGCTCCTCAGGGCGATGCCTGAAGGGGGCGACGGTGTCGCGCTTCAGGCCTTGCGACTGACTGGAGCAAACAATCATAGCATGGAAACCGCAAGGTGTGTTCCGCCTTATTGCGTGAGCCATCCGCCCTGAAGTGGCAACCCTTCGTGTCGGACCACACGCCTCCGAGCGTTCGAGTATATAAGCTTCTGTGGGCGATGCCTGGAGGGGGCCACGGAGTCGCGCTTCAGGCCTGGCGACTGACTGGAACAATCACTCGGAGCATTGGAAACCGCGAGGTGTGGAACTCCTAATTGCGTGAGCCATCCGCCCTGAAGTGGCAACCCTTCGAGCCGGACGACTCGCCTCCGGGTGCTTCAGGCCTGGCTTCTTGCTGGAGCAATCACTCAGAGGTGTGGAAACCGCGAGATGTGGAATGCCTAATTGCGTGATCCATCAACCCTCAAGTGGAAACACTTCGAGTCGGACGACTCACCTCCGAGCAGTCGAACTTATAAGCTCGTCCGGGCGATGCCTGAAGGGGGCCACGGAGTCGCACTTCAGGCCTGGCGACTGGCTGGAACAATCACTCAGAGCATGGGAAACCGCGAGGTTTGGAACGCCTAATTTCGTGAGCCATCCGCCCTGAATTGGCACCACTTCGGGTCGGACGACTCGCCTCCGAGCAGTCGAGCCTATAAGCTCCTGCAGGCGATGCCTAAAGGGGGCCACGGAGTCGCACTTCAGGCCTGGCCACTGGCTGGAACAATCACTCAGAGCCTGGAAACCGCGGGGTGAGGACCGCCTAATTGCGTGTGCCATCCGCCCTGAAGTGGCAACTCTTCGAATCGGACGACTCGCCTCCGAGCAGTCGAACATATAAGGTCCTGCGGGCGATCCCTGAAGGCGGCCACGGAGTCGCGCTTCAGGAGTAACGACTGGCTGGAGCAATCACTCAGAGAATGGGAAACCGCGAGGTGTGGAACGCCTAATTGCGTGAGCCAGCCGCCCTGAATTGGCAACCCTTCCACTCGGACGACTCGCCTCCGAGCGGTCGAGCCTAAAGCTCCTGCGGGCGATGCCTGAAGGGGGCTACGGCGTCGCGCTTCAGGCCTGGCGACTGGTTGTAGCAATCACTCAGAGCATGGGAAACCGCGAGGTGTTGAACGCCTAATTGCGTGATCCATCCGCCCTGAGGTGGCAACACTTCGAGCCGGACGACTCGCCTCCGGGCGCTTCAGGCCTGGCGAATTGCTGGAGCAATCACTCAGAGGTGTGGAAACCACGAGATGTGGAATGCCTTATTGCATGATCCATCCGCCCTCAAGTGGAAACACTTCGAGTCGGACGACTCGCCTCCGAGCAGTCTAAACTATAAGCCCCTGTGGCGATGCCTGGCGACTGGCTGGATCAATCACTCAGAGCATGGGAAACCGCGAGGCGTGGATCTTCTAATTGCGTGATCCATCCGCCCTGAAGTGGCAACCATTCGAATCTTAAGACTCGCCTCCGAGCAGTCGAGATTATAAGCTCCTGCGGGCGATGCCCGAAGGGGGCCACGGAGTCAGCTTCAGGCCTGGCGACTGGCTGAAACAATCACTCAGAGCATGGGAAACTGCGAGGTGTGGAACGCCTAATTTCGTGAGCCATCCGCCCTGAAGTGGCAACCCTTCAAGTCGGACGACTCGCCTCCGAGCAGTTGATATTTTAACTTTTGCGGGCGATGCATGAAGGGGTCACGGAGTCGCGATTCAGGCCTGGCGACTGGCTGGAGCAATAACTCAGAGCATGGGAAACTGCGAGGTGTCTAACGTTTAATTGCGTGAGCCATCCGCTCTGAATTAGCAACCCTTCGAACCGGACGAATCGCCTCAGAGCTGTCGAACCTATAAGCTCCTGCGGCGATGCCTGAAGGGAGCACGGAGTCGCGCATCAGGCCTGGCGAATGGCTGGAACAATCACTCAGAGCATGGGAAACTGCGAGGTGTGTAACGTTTAATTGCGTGAGACATCCGCTCTGAAGTGGCAACACTTCGAGCCGGACGACTCGCCTCCGGGCGCTTCAGGCCTGGCGACTTGCTGGAGCAATCACTCAGAGGTGTGGAAATCGCGAGATGTGGAATGCCTAATTGCGTGATCCATCCGCCCTGAAGTGGGAACACTTCGGGTCGGACGACTCGTCTCCGAGCAGTCGAACTTATAAACACCTGCTGGCGATGCCTGAAGGGGGCCACGGAGTCGCGCTTCAGGCCTGGCGACTGGCTGGATCTATCACTCAGAGCATGGGAAACGGCGAGGTGTGGATCGCCTAATTTCGTGAGCCATCCCCCTGAAGTGGCAACACTTGAAACCGGTCGGCTCGCCTCCGAGCAATCGAAAATTTAAGCTTCTGCGGGCGATGCCTGAAGGGGCCACGGAGTCGCGGTTCAGACGTGGCGACTGTCTGGAGCAATCACTCAGAGCATGGGAGACCGCGAGTTGTGGAACGCCTAATTGC
The DNA here is from genome assembly GCA_034769895.1 of Magicicada septendecula. NCBI lineage: Eukaryota > Metazoa > Arthropoda > Insecta > Hemiptera > Cicadidae > Magicicada > Magicicada septendecula. The sequence goes on along the minus strand of CM068367.1, from coordinate 1,373,820,663 downwards.
GTGAGCCATCCGCCCTGAAGTGGCAACCCTTCGAATCGGACGACTCGCCTCCGTGCGGTCGAGCATATAAGCTCCTCAGGGCGATGCCTGAAGGGGGCGACGGTGTCGCGCTTCAGGCCTTGCGACTGACTGGAGCAAACAATCATAGCATGGAAACCGCAAGGTGTGTTCCGCCTTATTGCGTGAGCCATCCGCCCTGAAGTGGCAACCCTTCGTGTCGGACCACACGCCTCCGAGCGTTCGAGTATATAAGCTTCTGTGGGCGATGCCTGGAGGGGGCCACGGAGTCGCGCTTCAGGCCTGGCGACTGACTGGAACAATCACTCGGAGCATTGGAAACCGCGAGGTGTGGAACTCCTAATTGCGTGAGCCATCCGCCCTGAAGTGGCAACCCTTCGAGCCGGACGACTCGCCTCCGGGTGCTTCAGGCCTGGCTTCTTGCTGGAGCAATCACTCAGAGGTGTGGAAACCGCGAGATGTGGAATGCCTAATTGCGTGATCCATCAACCCTCAAGTGGAAACACTTCGAGTCGGACGACTCACCTCCGAGCAGTCGAACTTATAAGCTCGTCCGGGCGATGCCTGAAGGGGGCCACGGAGTCGCACTTCAGGCCTGGCGACTGGCTGGAACAATCACTCAGAGCATGGGAAACCGCGAGGTTTGGAACGCCTAATTTCGTGAGCCATCCGCCCTGAATTGGCACCACTTCGGGTCGGACGACTCGCCTCCGAGCAGTCGAGCCTATAAGCTCCTGCAGGCGATGCCTAAAGGGGGCCACGGAGTCGCACTTCAGGCCTGGCCACTGGCTGGAACAATCACTCAGAGCCTGGAAACCGCGGGGTGAGGACCGCCTAATTGCGTGTGCCATCCGCCCTGAAGTGGCAACTCTTCGAATCGGACGACTCGCCTCCGAGCAGTCGAACATATAAGGTCCTGCGGGCGATCCCTGAAGGCGGCCACGGAGTCGCGCTTCAGGCCTAACGACTGGCTGGAGCAATCACTCAGAGAATGGGAAACCGCGAGGTGTGGAACGCCTAATTGCGTGAGCCATCCGCCCTGAATTGGCAACCCTTCCACTCGGACGACTCGCCTCCGAGCGGTCGAGCCTAAAGCTCCTGCGGGCGATGCCTGAAGGGGGCTACGGCGTCGCGCTTCAGGCCTGGCGACTGGTTGTAGCAATCACTCAGAGCATGGGAAACCGCGAGGTGTTGAACGCCTAATTGCGTGATCCATCCGCCCTGAGGTGGCAACACTTCGAGCCGGACGACTCGCCTCCGGGCGCTTCAGGAATGGCGACTTGCTGGAGCAATCACTCAGAGGTGTGGAAACCGCGAGATGTGGAATGCCTAATTGCGTGATCCATCCGCCCTGAGGTGGCAACACTTCGAGTCGGACGACTCGCCTCCGAGCAGTCGAACTTATAAGCTCCTGTTGACGATGCCCGCAGGGGGCCACGGAGTCGCGCTTCAGGCCTGGCGACTGGCTGGATCAATCACTCAGAGCATGGGAAACCGCGAGGCGTGGATCTCCTAATTGCGTGATCCATCCGCCCTGAAGTGGCAACCATTCGAATCTTAAGACTCGCCTCCGAGCAGTCGAGATTATAAGCTCCTGCGGGCGATGCCCGAAGGGGGCCACGGAGTCGCGCTTCAGGCCTGGCGACTGGCTGAAACAATCACTCAGAGCATGGGAAACTGCGAGGTGTGGTACGCCTAATTGCGTGAGCCACCCGCCCTGAAGTGGCAACGCTTAGAATCGGACGACTCGCCTCCGTGCGGTCGAGCATATTAGCTCCTGTGGGCGATGCCTGAAGGGGGCCACGGGGTCGCGCTTCAGCCCCCGGCGACTGTCTGGAACAATCACTCAGAACATGGGAAACCGCGAGGTCTGGAACGCCTAATTACGTGAGCTAACCGCCCTGAAATGGCAACGCTTCGATTCGGACGACTCGCCTCCGTACAGTCGAACATATAAGCTCTTGCGGTCGATGCTTGAATGAGGCCACGTAGTCAAGCTTCAGGTCTGGCGACTGGCTGGAACAATAACTCAGAGCTTGGGAAACCGTGAGGTGTGAAACGCCTAATTTCGGGAGCCATCCGCCCTGAAGTGGCAACCCTTCGAGTCGGACGACTCGCCTCCGAGCAGTTGAAATTTTAACTTTTGCGGGCGATGCCTGAAGGGGTCACGGAGTCGCGCTTCAGGCCTGGCGACTGGCTGGAGCAATAACTCAGAGGTTGGGAAACTGCGAGGTGTGGAACTTTTAATTGCGTGAGCCATCCGCCCTGAAGTGGCAACACTTCGAGCCGGACGACTCGCCTCCGGGCGCTTCAGGCCTGGCGACTTGCTGGAGCAATCACTCAGAGGTGTGGAAACCACGAGATGTGGAATGCCTTATTGCATGATCCATCCGCCCTCAAGTGGAAACACTTCGAGTCGGTCGACTCGCCTCCGAGCAGTCTAACCTATAAGCTCCTGTGGCGATGCCTGAAGGGAGCACGGAGTCGCGCATCAGGCCTGGCGAATGGCTGGAACAAACACTCAGACATGGGAAACCGCGAGGTGTGGAACGCCTAATTGCGTGAGCCATACGCCCTGAAGTGGCAACACTTCGAGCCGGACGACTCGCCTCCGGGAGTTTCAGGCCTGGCGACTGGCTGGAGCAGTCACTCAGAGCATGGGAAACCGCGAGGTGTGGAACGCCTAATTGCGTGAGCCATCCGCCCTGAAGTGGCAAACCTTCGAGTCGGACGACACGCCTCCGAGCGGTTGAGCGTATAAGCTCCTGCGGGCGATGCCTGAGGGGGCCACGCTGTCGCGCTTCAGGCCTGGCGACTGGCTGAAGCAATCACTCAGAACATGGGAAACAGCGAGGTGTGGAACGCCTAATTGCGTGAGCCATCCGCCCTGAAGTGGCAACCCTTCGATACGGACGACTTGCCTCCGAGCAGTCGAGCTTATAAGCTACAGTGGGGCGATGCCTCAAGGGGGCCACGGAGCCGCGCTTCAGGCCTGGCGACTGGCTGGAGCAATCACTCAGAGCATGGGAAACCGCGAGGTGTGGAACGCCTAATTGCGTGAGCCATCCGCCCTGAAGTGGCAACCCTTCGAGTCGGAAGACCCGTTTCCGAGCGGTCGAGAGTATAAGCTCCTGCGGGCGATGCCTGAAGGGGGCCACGGAGTCGACTGGCTTGAGCAATAACTCAGAGTATGGGAAACCGCGAGGTGTGGAACGCCTAATTGCGTGAGCCATCCACGCTGAAGCGGCAAACCTTCTATTCGGATGACTCGCCTCCGTACGGTCGAGCCTATAAGCTCCTGCGGGCGATGCATGAAGGGGGCCACGGAGTCGCGCTTCAGGCCTGGCGACTTGCTGGAGCAATTGCGGGCGATGCCTGAAGGGGTCACGGAGTCGCGCTTCAGGCCTGGCGACTGGCTGGAGCAATAACTTAGAGCATGGGAAACTGCGAGGTGTGGAACGTTTAATTGCGTGAGACATCAGCTCTGAAGTGGCAACACTTCGAGCCGGACGACTCGCCTCCGGGCGCTTCAGGCCTGGCGACTTGCTGGAGCAATCACTCAGAGGTGTGGAAACCGCGAGATGTGGAATGCCTAATTGCGTGATCCATCCGCCCTGAAGTGGCAACACTTCGAGTCGGACGACTCGCCTCCGAGCAGTCTAACTTATAAGCTCCTGCTGGCGATGCCTGAAGGGGGCCACGGAGTCGCGCTTCAGGCCTGGCGACTGGCTGGATCAATCACTCAGAGCATGGGAAACGGCGAGGTGTGGATCGCCTAATTTCGTGAGCCATCCCCCCTGAAGTGGCAACACTTGAATCCGGTCGGCTCGCCACCGAGCAGTCGAAAATTTAAGCTTCTGCGGGCGATGCCTGAAGGGGGCACGGAGTCGCGGTTCAAACGTGGCGACTGTCTGGAGCAATCACTCAGAGCATGGGAAACCGCGAGTTGTGGAACGCCTAATTGCGTGAGCCATCCACCCTGAAGTGGCAACCCTTCGAATCGGACGAAACGCCTCCGTGCGGTCGAGCATATAAGCTCCTGAGGGCGATGCGTGAAGGGGGCGACGGTGTCGCGCTTCAGGCCTGGCGACTGACTGGAACAAACACTCATAGCATGGAAACCGCAAGGTGTGTAACGCCTTATTGCGTGAGCCATCGGCCCTGAAATGGCAACCCTTCGTGTCGGACGACACGCCTCCGAGCGGTCGAGTATATAAGCTTCTGTGGGCGATGCCTGAAGGGGGCCACGGAGTCGCACTTCAGGCCTGGCGACTGGCTGGAACAATCACTTAGAGCATGGGAAACCGCGAGGTTTGGAACGCCTAATTTCGTGAGCCATCCGCCCTGAATTGGCACCACTTCGTGTCGGACGACTCGCCTCCGAGCAGTGGAGCCTATAAGCTCCTGCAGCCGATGCCTAAAGGGGGCCACGGAGTCGCACTTCAGGCCTGGCCACTGGCTGGAACAATCACTCAGAGCATGGAAACCGCGGAGTGTGGAACGCCTAATTGCATGAGCCATCCGCCCTGAAGTGGCAACCCTTCGAATCGGACGACCCGCCTCCGAGCAGCCAAACATATAAGCTCCTACGTTTGATGCCTGAAGGGGGCCACGCAGTCGCGCTTCAGGCTTGGCGACTGGCTGGAGCAATCACTCAGAGCATGGGAAACCGCGAGGTGTCGAACGCCTAATTGCGTGAGCCATCCTCCCTGAAGTGGCAACACTTCGATTCGGACGACTCGCCTCCGAACAGCCGAATTTATAAGCTCCTGCGGGCGAAGCCTTAAGGGGGCCTCGAAGTCACGCTTCAGGCCTGCCGACTGACTGGAGCAATCACTCAGAGCACGGTAAACCGCGAGATGTGGAACGCCTAATTGTGTGAACCATCCGCCCTGAAGTGGCAACCCTTCGAATCGGACGACCCGCCTCCGAGCGATCGAGCTTATAAGCTCCTGCGGGGGATGCCTGAAAGGGGCCCCGGAGTTTGCTCTTCAGGCCTGGCGACTGGCTGGGGCAATCACTCAGAGCATGGGAAACAGTGAGGTGTGGAACGCCTAATTGCGTGAGCCATCCGCCCTGAATTGGCAACCCTTCGATCCGGACGACTGGCCTCCGAGCGATCGAGATTGTAAGCTCCTGTGGGCGATGCCTGAAGGGGTCACGGAGTCGCGCTCCAGGCCTGGCGACTGGCTGGAACAATCACTCAGAACATGGGAAACCGCGAATGTGTTGAACGCCTAATTGCGTGAGCCATCCGCCCTGAAGTGGCATAACTTCGAGTCGGACGACTCGCCTCCGAGCAGTCGAACATATAAGCTCCTCCTGGCGATGCCTGAAGGGGGCCACGAAGTCGCGCTTCCGGCCTGGCGACTGCCTGGAACAAACACACAGAGCATGGGAAACTGCGAGGTGTGGAACGCCTAATTGCGTGAGCTATCCGCCCTGAATTGGCAAACCATCCAATCGGACCACTCGCCTCCGAGCGGTCGAGCGTTAAGCTCCTGCGGGCGATGCCTGAAGGGTGCCACGGAGTCGCGCTTCAGGCCTGGCTACTGGTTGTAGCAATCACTCAGAGCATGGGAAACCGCGAGGTTTCGAACACCTAATTGCGTGAGCCATCCGCCCTGAAGTGGCAACCCTACGAGTCGGACGACTCGCCTCCGAGCAGTTGAAATTTTAACTTTTGCGGGCGATGTCTGAAGGGGTCACGGAGTCGCGCTTTAGGCCTGGCGACTTGCTGGAGCAATAACTGAGAGCATGGGAAACTGCGAGGTGTGGAACGCTTAATTGCGTGAGCCATCAGCGCTGAAGTGGCAACCCTTCGAGCCGGACGAATCGCCTCCGAACAGGCGAACCTATAGGCTCCTGCGGCGATGCCTGAAGGGAGCACGGGGTCGCGCTTCAAGCCTGGCGACTGGCTGGAACAATCACTCAGAGCATGGGAATCCGCGAGGTGTGGAACGCCTAATTGCGTGAGCCATCCGCGCTGAAGTGGCAACCTTCGTGTCGGACGACTCGCCTCCGAGCAGTCGAACCTATATGCTCCTGCGGCGATGCCTGAAGGGGGCACGGTGTCGCCCTTCAGGCCTGGCGACTGGCTGGAACAATCACTCAGAGCATGGGAAACCGCGAGGTGTGGAACGCCTAATTGCGTGAGCCAATCGCCCTGAAGTGGCAACCCTTCGAGTCGGACGACTCGCCTCCGAGCAGTTGAAATTTTAACTTTTGCGGGCGATGTCTGAAGGGGTCACGGAGTCGCGCTTTAGGCCTGGCGACTTGCTGGAGCAATAACTGAGAGCATTGGAAACTGCGAGGTGTGGAACGCTTAATTGCGTGAGCCATCAGCGCTGAAGTGGCAACCCTTCGAGCCGGACGAATCGCCTTCGAACAGGCGAACCTATAGGCTCCTGCGGCGATGCCTGAAGGGAGCACGGGGTCGCGCTTCAAGCCTGGCGACTGGCTGGAACAATCACTCAGAGCATGGGAATCCGCGAGGTGTGGAACGCCTAATTGCGTGAGCCATCCGCGCTGAAGTGGCAACCTTCGTGTCGGACGACTCGCCTCCGAGCAGTCGAACCTATATGCTCCTGCGGCGATGCCTGAAGGGGGCACGGTGTCGCCCTTCAGGCCTGGCGACTGGCTGGAACAATCACTCAGAGCATGGGAAACCGCGAGGTGTGGAACGCCTAATTGCGTGAGCCAATCGCCCTGAAGTGGCAACCCTTCGAGTCGGACGAATCGCCTCCCAGCGGTCAAGCCTATACGCTCCTGTGGGCGATGCCTGAACTTTAATTCGGACGACCCGCCTCCGAGCAGTCGAACACATAAACACCTGCGGGCGATGCCTGAAGGGGGCCACGTAGTCGCGCTTCAGGCCTGGCGACTGGCTGAAGCAATCACTCAGAGCATGGGAAACCGCGAGGTGTGGAACGCATAATTGCGTGAGTCAACCGCCCTGAAGTGGCAACCCTTCGAGTCGGACGAAACGCCTACCAGCGGTCGAGCATATAAGCTCCTGCGGGCGATGCCTGAAGGGGGCCACGGAGTCGCGCTTCAGTCCTGGCGACTGGCTGAAACAATCACTAAGAGCATGGGAAACCGCGAGGTGTGGAACGCCTAATTGCGTGAGCCATCCACCCTGAAGTTGCAACCCTTCGAGTCGGACGACTCGCCTCCGTGCGGCCGAGCGTATAAGATCCTACGGGCGTTGCCTGAAGGGGTCCACGGAGTCGCGCTTCAGGGCTGATGACTAGCTGGAGCAATCACTCAGAGCATGGGAAACCGCGAAGTGTTGAACGCCTAATTGCGTGAGCCATCCTCCCTGAATTGGCAACACGACGATTCGGACGACGCGCCTCGGAGCAGTCGAGAATATAAGCTCCTGCGGGCGATTCCTGAAGGGGGCCACGGAGTCGCGCTTCAAGCCTGGCGACTGGCTGGAGCAATCACTCAGTGCATGGGAAACCGCGAGGTGTGGAACGCCTAATTGTGTGAGCCATCCGCCCTGAAGTGGCAACACTTCGATTCGGACGACCCGCCTCCGAGTGATCGAGCTTTTAAGCTCCTGAGGGCGATGCCTGAAGGGGCCAACGGATTCGCGCTTGAGGCCTGGCGACTGGAGCAATCATTCAGTGCATGGGAAACCGCGAGGTGTGGAATGCCTTATTGCGTGAGCCATACGCCCTGAAATGGCAACCCTTAGAGTCGGACGACTCGCCTCAGGGCAGTCAAACTTATAAGCTCCTGCGGGCGATGCCTGAAGGGGGCCACGGAGTCGCGCTTCAGGCCTGGCGACTGGCTGGAGCAATCACTCAGAGCATGGGAAACCGCGAGGTGTCAATCGCCTAATTGCGTGAGCCATCCTCCCTGAAGTGGCAACACTTCAATTCGGACGACTCGCCTCTGTGCAGTCGAACTTATAAGCTCCTTCGGGCGATGCCTGAAGGGGGCCACGAAGTCGCGCTTCAGGCCTGGCGACTGACTGAAACAATCACTCAGAGCATGGTAAACCGCGAGATGTAGAACGCCTAATTGCGTGAGCCATCCGCCCTGATGTGGCAACCCTTCGAATCGGACGACCCGGCTCCGAGCGATCGAGCTTTTAAGCTCCTGCGGGGGATGCCTGAAGGGGGCCACGGAGTCGCGCTTCAGGGCTGGGGTCTGGCTTGAGCAATCACTCATAGAATGGGAAACCGAGAGGTCTGCAACGCCTAATTGCGTGAGCCATCTGCCCTGAAGTGTCAACACCTCGAGTCGGACGGCTCGCCTCCGAGCAATCGAACATATAAGCTGCTGCGGGAAATGCCTGAAGGGGGCCACGGAGTCGCGCTTCACGCCTGCCGACTGGGTGGAGCAATCACTCCGAGCATGGGAAATCGCGAGGAGTGGAACGCCTAATTGCGTGAGCCATGCGCCCTGAAGTGGCAACCCTTCGAGTCGGACGACTCGCCTCCGAGCGTTCGAGCCTATAAGCTCCTGAGGGCGATGCCTGAAGGGGCCAACGGATTCGCGCTTGAGGCCTGGCGACTGGAGCAATCATTCAGTGCATGGGAAACCGCGAGGTGTGGAACGCCTAATTGCGTTAGCCATCCGTCCTGATGTGGCAACCCTTCGAGTCGGACGACTCGCCTCCGAGCAGTCGAACATATAATCTCCTGCGGGCGATGCCTGAAGGGGGCCACGGAGTTGCGCTTCACGCCTGGCGACTGGAGCAATCACTCAGAGCATGGGAAACCTCGAGGTGTGGAACGCCTAATTGCGTGGGCCATCCGCCCTGAAGTAGCAACCCTTCTAGTCGGACGAGCCGCCTCCGAGCAGTCAAACATATAAGCTCCTGCGGGCGATGCCTGAAGGGGTCATGGAGTCGCGCTCCAGGCCTGGCGACTGGCTGGAACAATCTCTAAGAGCATGGGAAAAATTGAGGTGTGGTACGCCTAATTGCGTGAGCCATCCGCCCTGAAGTGGCAACCCTTCCAGTCGGACGACTCGCCTCCGAGCGGTCGAGCTTTAAGCTCCTGCGGGCGATGCCTGAAGGGGGCCACGGAGTCGCGCTTCAAGCCTGGCGACTGGTTGTAGCAATCACTCAGAGCATGGAAAACCGCGAGTTTTGGAACGCCTAATTGCGTGAGCCATCCGCCCTAAAGTGGCAACACTTCGAGCCGAACGACTCGCCTCCGGGCGCTTCAGGCCTGGCGACTTGCTGGAGCAATCACTCAGAGGTGTGGAAACCGCGAGATGTGGAATGCCTAATTGCGTGATCCATCCGCCCTCAAGTGGAAACACTTCGGGTCGTACGACTCGCCTCCGAGCAGTCGAACCTATAAGCTCGTGCGGGCGATGCCTGAGGGGGGCCACGGAGTCGCACTTCAGGCCTGGCGACTGGCTGGAACAATCACTCAGAGCATGGGAAACCGCGAGGTTTGGAACGCCTAATTTCGTGAGCCATCCGCCCTGAATTGGCACCAGTTCGAGTCGGACGACTCGCCTCCGAGCAGTCGTGCCTATAAGCTCCTACAGGCGATGCCTGAAGGGGGTCACGGAGTCGCACTTCAGGCCTGGCCACTGGCTGGAACAATCACTCAGAGCATGGAAACCACGGAGTGTGGAACGCCTAATTGCGTGTGCCAACCGCCCTGAAGTGGCAACCCTTCGAGTCGGACGACTCGCCTCCGAGCAGTCGACCTATAAGCTCCTGCGGGCGATCCCTGAATGGGGCCACGGAGTCGCGCTTCAGGCCTAGCGACTGGCTGGAGCAATCACTCAGAGCATGGGAAAAAGTGAGGTGTGGTACGCCTAATTGCGTGAGCCATCCGCCCTGAAGTAGCAACCCTTCGATTCTGACGACTGGCCTCCGAGCGATCGAGATTGTAAGCTCCTGCGGGCGATGCCATGTGAGCTCATGGAGTCGCGCTCCAGGCCTGGCGACTGGCTGGAACAATCACTCAGAAAATGGAAACCGCGAGGTGTTGAACGCCTAACTGCGTGAGCCATCCGCCCTGAAGTGACATAACTTCGATTCGGACGACTCGTCTCCGAGCAGGCGAACATATAAGCTCCTCCTGGCGATGCCTGAAGGGGGCCACGGAGTCGCGCTTCCGGCCTGGCGACTGCCTGGAACAAACACACAGAGCATGGGAAACTGCGAGGTGTGGAACGTCTAATTGCGTGAGCCATCCGCCCTGAATTGGCAACCCTTCCAGTCGGACGACTCGCCTCCGAGCGGTCGTTATTTAAGCTCCTGCGGGCGATGCCTGAAAGGGACCACGGAGTCGCGCTTCTGGCCTGGCGACTGGATGTAGCAATCAATCAGAGCATTGGAAACCGCGAGGTTTGGAACGCCTAATTGCGTGAGCCATCCGCCCTAAAGTGGCAACACTTCGAGCCGGACGACTCGCCTCCGGGCGCTTCAGGCCTGGCGACTTGCTGGAGCAATCACTCAGAGGTGTGGAAACCGCGAGATGTGGAATGCCTAATTGCATGATCCATTCGCCCTGAAGTGGCAACACTTCGAGTCGGACGACTCACCTCCGAGCAGTCGAACTTATAAACTCCTGCTTGCGATGCCTGAAGGGGGCCATGTAGTCGCGCTTCAGGCCTGGCGACTGTCTGGATCAATCATTCAGAGCTTGGGAAACCGCGATGTGTGGAACGCCTAATTTCGTGAGCCATCCCCCCTGAAGTGGCAACCCTTGAAACCGGTCGGCTCGCCTCCGAGCAGTCGAAATTTTAAGTTTCTGCGGGCGATGCCTGAAGGGGCCACGGAGTCGCGGTTCAGGCGTGGCGACTGTCTGGAGCAATCACTCAGAGCATAGGAAACCGCGAGTTGTGGAACACCTAATTGCGTGAGCCATCCGCCCTGAAGTGGCAACCCTTCGAATCGGAAGACTCGCCTCCGTGCGGTCGAGCATATAAGCTCCTGAGGGTGATGCCTGAAGGGGGCGACGGTGTCGCGCTTCAGGCCTGGCGACTGACTGGAACAAACACTCATAGCATGGAAACCGCAAGGTGTGGAACGCCTAATTGCGTGAGCCATCCGCCCTGAAGTGGCAACCCTTCGTGTCGGACGACACGCCTCCGAGCGGTCGAGCCTATAAGCTTCTGTGGGCGATGCCTGAACTGGACCACGGAGTCGCGCTTCAGGCCTGGCGACTGGCTGGAACAATCACTCAGAGCATGGGAAACCGCGAGTTGTGGAACACCTAATTGCGTGAGCCATCCGCCCACGACTCGCCTCAGGGCGCTTCAGGCCTGGCGACTTGCTGGAGCAATCACACAGAGGTGTGGAAACCGCGAGATGTGAAATGCCTAATTGCGTGATCCATCCGCCCTCAAGTGGAAACACTTCGGGTCGGACGACTCGCCTCCGAGCAGTCGAACCTATAAGCTCGTGCGGGCGATGCCTGAAGGGGGCCACGGAGTCGCACTTCAGGCCTGGCGACTGGCTGGAACAATCACTCAGAGCATGGGAAACAGCGAGGTTTGGAACGCCTAATTTCGTGAGCCGTCCGCCCTGAATTGGCACCACTTCGAGTCGGACGACCCGCCTCCGAGCAGTCGAGCCTATAAGCTCCTGCAGGCGATGCCTGAAGGGGGCCACGGAGTCGCACTTCAGGCCTGGCCACTGGCTGGAACAATCGCTCAGAGCATGGAAACCACGGAGTGTGGAACGCCTAATTGCGTGTGCCATCCGCCCTGAAGTGGCAACCCTTCGAGTCGGATGTCTCGCCTCCGAGCAGTCGACCCTATAAGCTCCTGCGGGCGATCCCTGAAGGGGGCCAGGGAGTCGCGCTTCAGGCCTAGCGACTGGCTGGAGCAATCACTCCGAGCATGGGAAACCGCGAGGTGTGGAACGCCTAATTGCGTAAGCCATCCGCCCTGAAGTGGCAACCCTTCTAGTCGGATGACTCGCCTCCGAGGAGTCGAACCTATAAGCTCCTGCGGGCGATGCCTGAAGGGGGCCACGGCGTCGCGCTTCAGGCCTAGCGACTGGCTGGAGCAATCACTCAGAGAATGAGAAACCGCGTGGTGTGGAACGCCTAATTGCGTAGCCATCCGCCCTGAATTGGCAACCCTTCCATTCGGAGGACTACCTCCGAGCGGTCGAGCGTATAGCTCCTGCCGGCGAAGCCTATATGGGGCCACGGAGTCGCGCTTCAGGCCTGACGACTGGCTGAAGCAATCAATCATTGCATGGGAAACCGCGAGGTGTAGAACGCCTTATTGCGTGAACTATCCGCCCTGAAGTGGCAACACTTCGATCCGGACGACTCGCCTCCGGGCGCTTCAGGCCTGTCGACTGGCTGGAGCAATCATTCAGAGGTGTGGAAACCGCGAGATGTGGAATGCCTAATTGCGTGACCCATCCGCCCTAAAGTGGCAACACTTCGGGTCGGACGACTCCCCTCCGAGCAGTCGAACTTATAAGCTCCTGTGGGCGTAGCCTGAAGGAAGCCACGGAGTCGCGCTTCAGGCCTGACGACTGGCTGAAGCAATCACTCATTGCATGGGAAACCGCGAGGTGTAGAACGCCTTATTGCGTGAACTATCCGCCCTGAAGTGGCAACACTTCGATCCGGACGACTCGCCTCCGGGCGCTTCAGGCCTGGCGACTGGCTGGAGCAATCATTCAGCGATGTGGAAACCGCGAGATGTGGAATGCCTAATTGCGTGACCCATCCGCCCTGAAGTGGCAACACTTCGGGTCGGACGACTCCCCTCCGAGCAGTCGAACTTATAAGCTCCTGTGGGCGTAGCCTGAAGGAAGCCACGGAGTCGCGCTTCAGGCCTGGCGACTGGCTGGAGCAATCACTCAGAGCATGGGAAACCGCGAGTTGTGGAACGCCTAATTGCGTGAGCCATCGTCCCTGAAGTGGCAACCCTTCTAGTCGGATGACTCGCCTCCGAGGAGTCGAACCTATAAGCTCCTGCGGGCAATGCCTGAAAGGGGCCACGGAGTCTCGCTTCAGGCCTAGCGACTGGCTGGAACAATCACTCAGAGAATGGTAAACCGCGAGGTGTGGAACGCCTAACTGCGTGAGCCATCCGCCCTGAAGTGGCAACCCTTCGATTCGGACGACTCGCCTCCGAGCGGTCGGGCCAATAAGCTCCTGCGGGCGATGCCTGAAGGGGGCCACGGAGTCGCGCTTCAGGCCTGGCGACTGGCTGGAGCAATCACTCAGAACATGGGAAACCGCGAGGTGTGGAACGCCTAATTGCGTGAGCCATCCTTCTGAAGTGGCAACACTTCGAGCCGGACGACTCCCCTCCGGGCTCTTCAGGCCTGGCGACTGGCTGGAGCAATCACTCAGAGGTGTGGAAACCGCGAGATGTGGAATGCCTAATTGCGTGACCCATCCGCCCTGAAGTGGCAACACTTCGGGTCGGACGACTCCCCTCCGAGCAGTCGAACTTATAAGCTCCTGTGGGCGTAGCCTGAAGGAAGCCACGGAGTCGCGCTTCAGGCCTGGCGACTGGCTGGAGCAATCACTCAGAGCATGGGAAACCGCGAGGTGTGGAACGCCTAATTGCGTGAGCCATTCTCCCTGAAGTGGCAACTCTTCGATTCGGACGACTCGCCTCCGAGCATTCGAACCTATAAGCTCCTGCGGGCGATGCCTGCTGGGGGCCACGGTTTCACGCTTCAGGCCTGGCGAGTGGCTGGAGCTATCACTCAGAGGATGGGAAACCGTGAGGTGTGGAACGCCTAATTGCGTGAGCCATCCGTCCTGAAGTGGCAACCCTTCGAGTCGGACAACTCGCCTCCGAGCGGTCGAGCCTATAGGCTCCTGCGGGCGATGCCTGAAGGGGGCCACGAAGTCGCGCTTCAGGCCTGGCGACTGGCTGGAACTATCACTCAGAGCATGGGAAACCGCGAGGTGTGGAACGCCTAATTGTGTGAGCCATCCGCCCTGAAGTGGCAACCCTTCGACTCGGACTACTCGCCTCCGAGCAGTCGAACCTACAAGCTCCTGCGGGCGATGCCTGAAGGGGGCCACGGAGCCGCGCTTCAGGCCTGGCGACTGGCTGGATCAATCACTCAGAGATGCCCCCACGATGTACACGTCCATCGTGTATTCGTAGACCGCACCATAACTCCTTGTGCCGAGCGAACGACCACCCGCACTGTTAGAACCTGGCGTTCATTGAGCTGCGGCAAACGGACCAGGGCGCCAGACGCCCCTCGCATCTTCTGCCTGTCTGTAAGGTTCGTTTTTCCTTCCCAAAAGTCGATTCGAATTGAGTACCTAGGGGCAAGACCCGGTAGTAATAATAATAGGCAGCAGAAACGTAATGCTGCCCACACGTCGTCATACTATGGCGTAGAGCTCACATAGGCTCTCACATGGCTCGCCTTTATTGTCGTCGATGAATCTATTATTACATTCAGTTATATTAAAAAAATTTACTAAAAGACCTGAGTAACCCCGTAAGTCCCAAAGTTGGGCGTCGTGGATTCGAGTCCATTTCAGGATGGGCTGTTTTGACGGCGCCGCGTTGGTACTGGGGTTCTCCTGTGCACAAATTGCATCACGGACTGGCGACACAAGTAGTGGTCAAGGGATCTCCACCTTCGTTCCCGTACGCAAGGCGCTACACACGTTTCCCAACGATCACTGTGCTTACAATGTAAAGAAAAGAATAAAAAAGAACGCCATCGGCCGTCGAATACGCTAATACACTGAGGGCTGGAAATGCCAAGAGCCAACCAAGCCAAGAGAAATTTGATATGACAGATCAAATAGACTGACATACATAAATGCTACATGCGTAACTACACGAGATGGTATCATTAACAGAAGAAATTTAATTTGTGTTTTTATTTTATTTGTACGGATAATGTACGGATCCGAAACATGGAGAATAAAAGAACAGATAAAAAGAAAGTTAGAAGCTACAGAAATGGATGCTTTGAGACGAGCTGGTAGAACTTCAAGGCTAGAGCGAATACGAAATGAAACGACAAAAAATAAATGGGCGTAAAAAAAGACAATTCTCGACTGCATTGAAGAAAAACAACTAATCTAGTACGGACACGTACAACCGACTACCAAAGAAAACAATGAGATGAATACCGGGAGAGTACTGTTGCCGCCGGCAATAGCTAATGCCAACTATTATCCCTACGCCAAAAATTTGACAAAAATGTTTTATCAGCATTGATATAACCGTAAATTGGCATAAATCAGCCCTCTACATGTGTGTGTGTGCGTGCATGCATGCGCGCGTGTGTGTAATGTTATAGGGTTGATATATACCATTTGTCAATGGAGTTGGCAGCGGATATAATGGACTATTTAATTGTACTGCGAAAATCTGTTGAGCGTTTCCAATAAAATATAATGACAAATAGTTGTGAGAATCGTTCGGTTTGCATTTTCTATTTTTGTGTACACTTTTAGTATTAATAATGTCATTCAAACAGTAAGGGTCACGCGATCAAAATGGCTGTGCAATTTATCTGTCACCGTGGCTCGACGTCAGATAACGTATGATGCGGGAAAATAAATCAAGCAAGCATTTTGTGTTCAAACTGTCGATAGTTAAACGTTGCGCGGTACCTGGTTAATAGTTAAACGTGGTACCGCGTGAGGAAATAAATCGAGAGTATATACAATGTTTTAAATCTCACAAGTTTGAATTTATCCGTCTGTCCTGAAATAACCCAGTTCTGAGAAAAGGCAGATGAGAAAAACCCATTTTTATAAAGCAGATGAAACTTTTTAGAGACAACGATAAAAAGTGTAATTTTTAGAACTCGTTAAAAATATTTCCGATTACAAACTACTAAATTTATAAAATTAAATATTTCATGATTAGCATACAGTGTTTTTTTAAATTGAAGTTTGTAGGTCGTTGTGTTAGTTTTAAAAACACAGGCACTGTTTCTTTACAGACAAAAGATTTATCGGTAAGACACCGAAATTTTATTTGCCATCTGTTTAAAATTTATAGTACAATTAATTGTTTACTATTACTAAATGCAGATTACTGAAACAAATAAAATTTAAAGAAACTGTGAAAAGTAAGAGAAAACAATTGAATTAAAGAAGAAAGTAAATACTCAAGTAAATATTATAGTAGATCTTTTTAGATTCGTTGATATATATTTTGTAACTCTTCGAAGTGTGATCTTCAATCAATTCTGCCCCGCGATGGAGCGCCAATCTATAGTAGAACCTATAGATATGTAGATATAGATGTGTGTTGGTTGTAAGTGTGATTGTATTGATTGTAGATACGCTCCGGTATCCACAACAATATTGTATGGTAAAATTTCCGAAAATGTAATTATTATTAGCGGTTTGATTGTTATTAATAATTGTGTTGGTATTGCCGTTTAAATCTTTTAATTTAAAAAGTATTTTCGCACTCCGCTGATCACCTCCCCACTTACCATATGTGGATATTACTGTTCTGTTGGGTGACTGCTTCAGCTGTAACATACACTCTACACATACAAGTGGATATTCTATTTGAATATCATACGTGATAAGCATGCACAATAAAATAAAATAAAAACTGAATTATGATTTGAATTATAAGGAATATTCAAATTCTGCCGCCACCTTTTGATAGAACTAGCTATTAAAACTAAACTATTTTAATTTTGAAATTAAACACTTTTTCCACTGGTAAAAGTAAAATTGAGGTTTATTAACAGTTTTGGAATGCTATTAACTCTTTTAAAATCAACAATCAATCACTAATAGTTTTACAGAAAAATAATTATTATGAACAATTTTAAAAGAAACTCTTCTTAACCTCAAGGCTGGTAACACTGTAGGTTAATACAATAATTTTTATTTAGAGAGGTTATGTCCTCTTTACATAGTTGAATTACCAAGTTCGTGTGATCTTTGAAGTGACATGATGCCAGATACAAGATGTGGTGTTTTATAACAATATTTAATAAAGAATTAATAGAAAACAAACAAACAAATATTAAAATTGAAAGTCGGTACCATATAATCGATAACTATCGTATTATCGTACGCGGGATTCAGTACACAGTAGTTACTTTAATAAACACGTGCGTTGATTTGCACTGCTAAAATTTACTATTATTATTTAATAGTTGGCTACAGAAATTATTTATTGACAAGAGAAAAAGTTTATAATAAATAAAAAACTCTTGTGATAACTTTTATTTGGTTTGTATTACTTGAGAACAGACTTATGAAAAAGGTGACAAGTTGTTGTTATTATTTCTAGGTTATCTAATAACGTAAGTAGTTATTAGGGTTAAATATATTATTCATTGATTTCTTATTAATCTAAACATATATATACTATTCATAATACTCCTGATGCGTAACTATCAGTTAATTTGAATGATTTTTCGCAAAAAATAATATTTATTTTCATTAGTCAAATCAAAAACGACATGAGTCAATTGAGCGACTATTGCGACACTCATATTTTGTAATATTTAAATTAATCTTGACTCCTTTAATTATGATAAATAGTAAAAACATTTATTTCTTAAGTTAATAAATGAAAATAATTCTTTCGTCAATTCTGATAACTTTCATCAGCATTACTACACTTCGATACTACTGATTAGAGTAGTATCCAAACAATCATTTACAGAAATTATTATTTCTGTTTTATTTTTTAAATAATGAAAATATAGTACTCCCTGGTTTTTTATCAACACAAAACTCGAAAATACGACCGATATTATACACTGGTCGTATTTTATTATTATATTCACTCCGCACTGTACACTCGTTAATTGTTTGTTATGTGTAGGTTAGGCGTGTGTAGTATGACTTATGTATATGTGTCGCGCACAATTCAAATAAAACTTCTTCATCGATTTTGTCCGTCGAATTATGCGTGTTGACTCCTTGATGATTGAAAGATGACTGTGACGCTTCTCCTAAACGTCTCTGGCTTGTCTGCCGGTTTTCATTCATTTGATTTGTTAAATTCTTCGAACTCTCCGACCCAAAACACCTTGACTTAGTAAAACTTTTAATTTATTACCAATTTCGTATATGGGTTGGAGACTAAAGTGACGTAAACGCCGATGCACAAAATGATTAAAAAGTTTATAATCGTTATAACTTTCTTATTAGTTGTCATATCGTTGAATGGTTGGTGTCAATAAATCGCGGACATCCTGGGCTTTAAATAAAGTCCAAACAAGAATATAATCCGTCCATTATTAATTCACTACAACGATTTCACAAATTTTTATGATGAATCTTAAAATTAATAAGTTTATTTCACCAAATCTTATTTAATTACACAATAACACTTCTGATTAAACGTTTTGAGTCCATTTCTCAATTGCTTAATACAAAAATTTGGGAGTAATTATTATTCAAACAATGTTTGATAATGGCGTCTCAAGCGTCCATATTCGATTATTTATAATCGCCCTTAATACTATTATTCCTTATCTAATAACATTTGTTTTGTATTCTAGTAATAATAAAAACGTTTATTTACATTGGTTTACACTTTAGTATATGCACAATGTTGTGTTTCATATATTAGTAGTCTTATCTAACTACCTTCCGATCTCTTTTCTTTAAATTGCCACTTTGTTTGTGTTTTTCTACATAAGGTATCTAATGTTGAAAATGCAAATAGTGTACCACTATAGTACCTAGTTCATTTAATATATTTGTTAGCTTTTAGCTATCTGAAAACCCTTCAATTCCTAGTATTGGGTTTGTTTACATCAGGTCATGACATGGCAGTCAGTTATTTTTTAATAAATCAATAACTAAATTGTTATTATTATATTTGACATAGATTCTCAAAGTAGTATCAGATATCCTTCTAATTACTGATAACATTTTTATTTACCTTTGAACAAGTTTGGATGGTGCATTTTGCTTAAATAACTTGCTACATAGTGTTTGTTTACATTCTGATTCCACCATCATGGTCATTTAGTTTTCAATAATTTGTCTATAAAATTACTATTCTTATGCTTATGATCTGTTCTTCATAGTAGTACTAGATGTTCTTCTAACTACTGGTAACACTTTCATCACTCTCTGTGTAAGTTTTAATAAGGTATTTTGCTTAATTAGTTTGTTACATTGCCTTTGCTTACATCTGGCTATTCATTCATAGTCAGTTAGTTTACAATATTTTGATCATAAAACTATTATTATTACACTTATAATCTGTTCTCATAGTAGTACCAGATGTTTTTCTAACTACTGGTAATACTTTCATCAATCTCTGTGTAAGTTTTAATAAGGTATTTTGCTTAATTAGTTTGTTACATTGGGTTCCCTTTCATCTATCTTTGTGCTATCATATTTAATCTGCTTTATGTGCAGTGTATTTCAATATAAGACATTATTTATTAGCGTGCATCATTATTTATAATGAATCTTTGATTGACACAATTGTGGATGGTTGTTTGGTTTAATTAACATATGTGATTTTTTGTTTTATAGGTGCATTTCCTATGGGGTTATGTATCAATGTACAACATATCCTTATGCAGAATTTGCTACTACTATTATGACTTCATTATGGTATTCTATTACAATGGTTTAATTGTTGATTATTACACATGTTTACACTATTTCTTCTAAACAATAATACAAATATTCTTGAACTAATGATAATACATTTCTTGTTATGGTTTGTACCTAATTTCTGTTACATTGTTGTTTGATACTTAACAAACTAGTTTGTTTGTTATTATTTTGTCTGGCCTTTCTTTATACTGTATTCTGTTTTGCCGTGGCATTCAGTTACATTTCTTTTAAAATTTACAAAGGTTTTTATTATCAGGTTCTATGAACAATGATTTGACTGTTCTATCTTACATTTCTTGGTGGTCTTATGATTATCTATTTGGATTACAATCTTCATTAAATTAGTCACACTAACTGTCTGTGCATTTTTGACTATTTAATCTTTGATGTTTCCACTATGAAGGTAACACATTTTCTTCTGTTATAAACCTTATCACTTGAATTGTCTGTGGGGTTTATTAGGTTAAAATTGGTTAACTGGTCACAGGTTCTCACACTTACATTAAGTATTCACTATTACTGTTTGCGATTTCTTAAATATGTTAAACACTGTTTCTTCATAGTTGACAATCGCTATTCTTCTTCCGGTTACTAGTATTGTCTCTAGTATATCTAGTATACTTGATGAATGATGATTTCTTGTATTGTCTATCCATTTTCTTCTCTCTTCATGTCATGTTTCCTTGTCCTTCTTCTTCCTTTCTTCTTTTGTTTACACGTCTTCTTCAATATTTCCATTGTAGTAGTCGTTGTTTCATAATATTTATATTTGTAAATATATTGGTTTGTCTGCCTTCATTGTGATTGCTCTTGAGTTGTCTCTTCCTTCTATTTTATATAGTCATTTTATTGGTTCCCCTCACTGTTGGAATCCTGTTGTTTTTCTTTTACATTTTGATATAGTCATTTTATCGTTTTGTTGGTTCCCCTCACTGTTGGAATCCTGTTGTTTCTTCTCCATTATATATATAGTTATTATCTTTGTTGGTTCCCCTCACTGTTGGAATCTATTGGGCCTGGTTTCTAACATTTTATTTTGGCTCATGGTCATTTTCTTTCTCTATTTTGCGTACGATGCTGCTATGTTACACTTCCTTCTTCTTTGTTGGAATTTTACTCTAATATATCTGTAGATACACACTGTAACAACCAAAAATTTAAAAAATTTTTAGTGTGACTGAAAAGACGTTACATTCAGCATGACACACCTACTCAGCCCACGAGCAATAAATAAAGAAATGTGTGTAGAAGTGTCAAGTGAACGTTTACTTCAGACAATGCAAGTACGTTTCACATAGTTGTACAATAGGGCACAGGATTGGCCGTGACAGACTCGACTAAAACACGAGATTTACAGCCTGCAAATGTCAGATAATGGAAATTGTGTCAAGTACCAATTTAGAGGAGAAACTGTGACGGACACACTGCCGGGTTAATTTGTAAGAGTACCAGTAAAGAATAAAAGAGTAAGTCACACAATAGTATATACCCTATACGAGGACGGACATCGATACCTAAAATAATAGAATCGAACTTGTAAACAGCAGGGGAACGACTTACTGGCGACAACGGATATTTACGACAGGCAGTAGGTGTGCCGTTTTGGAAACGACGTCACGCTGCGCCAGGATAGCGTTCAGAAAAAAAGGGTCAAACACAGCGAACAATAACAAGAGACGACACATTGTTTTCGTGAGAACTGCAGCGAGACCCGGAGTACGCTTAGACAATGGCATGATAGACGAGCATGAAATTTCTCCTGTTCTAGGAAAAGAGTACGGAGGCTTTCGACGCGAACCCGTGGGGAGACAGGATATCCAATCACAACCCAGCATCTACCCAGAGACCTGGTGGAGAGGACCGTCGCCAGCATAGCAACGGGAACGTCGAATGGGAAGTGAAGAACGACACTCTGGCTTAAGGGTAGGAGATCTTCCATCCTATCATGTTCAACTTGAGGCGTGTTTTCCAGTACGGTGCATTGTGGTACACGATGTTTGATAAAAACTGCTTGCAGAGCACGCGGGAGGACAGTCTCTCATAATTTTTCAACCATATACTTTGAACAGTCTTTTCATAAAATTTTACTCATATACTTTGAGCAGTCAGTCGGTCGTCAAAGTTCGATTAACATACGGACGGCAGTGGGACTTTGAAATTTTGCCACGCGTCATATAACTAAGAGACTTAGACATTTCGATATTGGCGCGTATCCGGTAATAGTGTAATTTCAGTGTCTAAAAACATGCGACATACGCCAGTGCTTAATAATTATAGAATTATTTATTATACTCTAATTCAGAATTGAACTAACCAGTCACACTTACATCAATAATCGACGCGTAGAACTTTCGTTGATGTAATACCGGACGGCGAAATAATAACATTATACAGTGTTGCGGTGCGATACAATATCATGTGGAACAATTACACCGCGGCATCAAAACAAACAGTAATGAACATATCAAACGTTGAACAATAGACAGACATATATATATACACCATAGTTAACGATGAACTTATCTTCACGACACATAATTTCATGACTCGAACAATAACAGCAGAATCAACACAATACGAACACACTGCGCGAGTGAATCTGTTTCGCGTGTGTTAAGTGTCAGTGACCACAGCTTCCCACACATGATCCAGCAGAGAGGAGTTACGCCGATGGGAATATCGGATAATTCACCTAAACAAGTAATCTTTATGCTATTCTTATCATAAGGAACTCTACTGTCCTGTCTCTTTTTCAAGAAACACCCCTTGAGCATTTAAATTAAACATGATAAACATAATTTAACGCCATCCATCTGAGGCATACGATGAACGCATTAGTATAGGATTTATTGTTTGAATATTTGTGTTTCTATATATCGATTACATTATATATGTATGTGTATGTTTTTCAGCAAACAACGTATTGGATTTACCTTGTAATTTGATGTATAAACATGTGTTCTTTTATGTTCTTTTCATAAGTTTATGAATGTATGTATTTACAGGGAATCATCCATATTTTATATATTGAATTTAATGAATGATATAATGTTAATAAATAAGTGTTTATTTTATCAATATGCGTTCATCATTGTCAAATTACCTCAGAACGAGAAAGTAATGACATTTGAGTGATTTATGGTAGTTTATTTTATTTTCTTTATTAATGCAACAACTAGAGTCTCCATGCAATAGTTATGCTAACGTAAAGTAATTAACGTGTTATTTATTGATTACACGAGCTCATTATGCAAATTAATATATTCAATAATTACTTAATCACAGATTAATTAATCCATTATTGTTAGCATTACAATTATCAAAAACTCCCAATACAAAGAAAATCTTGTATTTGGCTGCCCAACACGTGGCAAGTGTAGTATTTGGCTCTCAAAGAACGTAAGGATCGGCAATCACAGATTAGTTAATTCAGTAGCGTAATAGCATAACACCCCACAGATGTTGTATTTGGCGCCCACCGCACGGCAAAGAGCAGGCAGTAGAGATAGGATAAGCGTATATATTAATATTTCATGTTAGTAGTTGTAAGAACAAATATTATTAGTGTGAAGCTAGTTGGACTGGGACTGAATGTTAACGCGTAGTAAAGCAGCAAAAATGACGACCAGTAGCACAGATTCCATGAATTTTGACATTAATAACCAACAGGGAGTACCTGGTGTCGAACGAGAGGAATCACCAACTTATTCACAAACGACCGAGGAGACGTCAGACGTCAGAGCGCGGGGACAGGAGTCCCAACAACAACCGCAGGAAGAGGTGACGTTGCGCGCATTAATGGACTTCATGATGAAGCAAAAGGAAGAGATTAATGAAAATTTTATAGAGATTAGAAGAGATGTTAATGAAAAATTCGAAAAGCAAAAGGAAGAGATTAATGAAAATTTTAATAAAAAATTCGAGAAATTAGAAGAGAAGTTCGAGAAGCAAAAGGAAGAAATCAATGAAAAGTTCGAGAAGCAGAATGAAAATTTTACACAAATACGCGCAGAAATGCGTGAATATATAAATAATTGTGATAAGAAGTTAGACGTACAAAAGGAGCAGCTCGCGCTGTTACGCACAGATATACGTGGACATACGAATAACTGGAACAACAATAAAAACGAAGTCGAGAAGAAACATGAAGAAGAAGAGAATGAAATTTACGAAGAGGTACGGAAAATACGAGATAATGATAACGCTGTTGATTTCACAGACGTGTTAGCTACTGAGAAATTAGCAACTGTGAGATCTAACGTAAGTGTCAGTAGTAAGTCGAGAAACAAGTGGATTGAGAAAAGAAATGATTTTGTTTCTTTGTACTTAATGACGTCGGAAGAGGATTATCCAGACATGGATAGAGATAATAAAGGTTTAATACCATCAAATAGAATGCGTAAAAGGCATAAATTCAACGATATGAGAAGAGATACTGCATCAGTGAAACCAATGATGAACTATTTAGAATGTGGAAAAGACGCACATCGTCGAAGTAGTCGAGCTGCAGCAATAAGAAGCATGAAGAGGAAGTTCGATATTAAGATGAACACTGCGTGTTATGAAGCAGAATGCAAATTTAAACAAACCATGGATCAGGTGAAACGAAAAAACCGACAGGATCCGTATGTAAATTCGTCCTGGGCAAGGAACGTTATGAGAAAAAGGAGAAGAATAAAATTCGCCGAACGACTTAAGAAAATTGTAAGTGCTACTAGTACTGAAAGAAGATATCAAGCGCTCGAGATAAGATTTCTTAAGAATCAAGAAAACAAAATACTTAGTGCATACGTAAATAATGGTAGTATGACTGGAAAACGTTGTTCAAGACGAGGGCACGGAATATTTCCAACACGCCCGTACGAAGGGAGTGGTAAACAGGTTTGGAAAAGGCGACGAAAGCAATTTAGAGCGTGTCGGCCCAGAGAAAGCTACCGAAAGGGAAGGTACGACATATCTTTTACTCACTCTAAAAGCGAGAGGAAGAGACACGTCATAAATCTTGGAGGTGTTGAAGACGAAACACATTGTAACAGCGTAACGGGATCAGCAGACCGCCTGAAAAGTGAAGGCGTGACGCAAGCCACTAGGTCAGACACCCTCACTGTTGACAAACAAAAAGCTTGCGTGAATGACGGCACAAGGTCTATTAGACATACAACTATGTCTCCACAAATAGACAGTTGAGAACGAAATAAATAAACACGTGGTAAGAAGGCGATTTTAAGAACGTCTGAAAATTTAATAATTAGGTTAGATAATATTGAATAAAATACATTAAATATAATTGATTATGTGATAATACATAAACCAAGGTAAGATAATTATAGATATGAGTATTAATGAATGACGATTAACGTATGAAACTAAAATGACGCAACATGCGAACTCACAGTGCGATAGCAATGGAAAACTGAGAGGTATTTTAACGTACGATTGCTGAAGAGATACTTTGAGACGAAATCACAAGTCTCAAAGGAAAACGAAAGTGCATCGACAATCAGTTAGACTAGTGGATTCGGAGGCGGATCAACACATAAGGTGAATGTCCCGCGAAAACCGGTCCAACTAGCTAATCAGTATGATGTATATCTTATTAGTGTATAAAGTAAAGATTTTGTACAAGGAGTTCTTAAGTCACAATGTGGCAACCTAACGACATTAATTACATGTGTATAGCCAGTGTTAGTGGAAATTTAAATAGAAAAGACAATTATGATGTGAAAAGTTCAATTGAATGTGCAGCAATAAATTGCGAAAAGACGTTATAACGAGTTTTATAGACACCCGATGATATTAGATTAATTAATCAAATCTGAGTGATATAAAACAAAGTTATTTATAATCATAATGATCTCAAGTGAATTGTTAATTGTTCCTGAATAATGTATATAAATTTCTAATCAATATAATTAGTATAGATGATAGTAACACATATTGTGAGTGATACTCAATAATAATTAGTGAATGTATCAATGTGTATTTACAGGTCGTAAATTGTATTTTAAAGGGTCAAGATAGACTAAGAACATTAGCTATCATAATGATATTTAAACGATACATGAATAATTGTAATTCATGTCGAAAATCATTATTTCATGTGTTAGATTATAAGCGGACGGCACAGCCATCCACAGCTATTATTATTGTACATAATCCCATATCTAATTAGATATGCAAATATGTAAAAAATGCGTTCATCTTTCCTCAGATGCGCGGCAATAAATTCCCAGAGGTAGTTTACGAACAAATATAGGGAATATATACCCATATACACCAAGCAGAGGAAAGTAGGTCATTGACCGCGACTTTATCAGAGGGGACTCCCACAACAAACTCAGAGCGCAGAAATCGGATTAGAGTGTCTTCCGCTAATCCAACATCAAATCCGATTTGGGGACCTATGTAACAACCAAAAATTTAAAAAATTTTTAGTGTGACTGAAAAGACGTTACATTCAGCATGACACACCTACTCAGCCCACGAGCAATAAATAAAGAAATGTGTGTAGAAGTGTCAAGTGAACGTTTACTTCAGACAATGCAAGTACGTTTCACATAGTTGTACAATAGGGCACAGGATTGGCCGTGACAGACTCGACTAAAACACGAGATTTACAGCCTGCAAATGTCAGATAATGGAAATTGTGTCAAGTACCAATTTAGAGGAGAAACTGTGACGGACACACTGCCGGGTTAATTTGTAAGAGTACCAGTAAAGAATAAAAGAGTAAGTCACACAATAGTATATACCCTATACGAGGACGGACATCGATACCTAAAATAATAGAATCGAACTTGTAAACAGCAGGGGAACGACTTACTGGCGACAACGGATATTTACGACAGGCAGTAGGTGTGCCGTTTTGGAAACGACGTCACGCTGCGCCAGGATAGCGTTCAGAAAAAAAGGGTCAAACACAGCGAACAATAACAAGAGACGACACATTGTTTTCGTGAGAACTGCAGCGAGACCCGGAGTACGCTTAGACAATGGCATGATAGACGAGCATGAAATTTCTCCTGTTCTAGGAAAAGAGTACGGAGGCTTTCGACGCGAACCCGTGGGGAGACAGGATATCCAATCACAACCCAGCATCTACCCAGAGACCTGGTGGAGAGGACCGTCGCCAGCATAGCAACGGGAACGTCGAATGGGAAGTGAAGAACGACACTCTGGCTTAAGGGTAGGAGATCTTCCATCCTATCATGTTCAACTTGAGGCGTGTTTTCCAGTACGGTGCATTGTGGTACACGATGTTTGATAAAAACTGCTTGCAGAGCACGCGGGAGGACAGTCTCTCATAATTTTTCAACCATATACTTTGAACAGTCTTTTCATAAAATTTTACTCATATACTTTGAGCAGTCAGTCGGTCGTCAAAGTTCGATTAACATACGGACGGCAGTGGGACTTTGAAATTTTGCCACGCGTCATATAACTAAGAGACTTAGACATTTCGATATTGGCGCGTATCCGGTAATAGTGTAATTTCAGTGTCTAAAAACATGCGACATACGCCAGTGCTTAACAATTATAGAATTATTTATTATACTCTAATTCAGAATTGAACTAACCAGTCACACTTACATCAATAATCGACGCGTAGAACTTTCGTTGATGTAATACCGGACGGCGAAATAATAACATTATACAGTGTTGCGGTGCGATACAATATCATGTGGAACAATTACACCGCGGCATCAAAACAAACAGTAATGAACATATCAAACGTTGAACAATAGACAGACATATATATATACACCATAGTTAACGATGAACTTATCTTCACGACACATAATTTCATGACTCGAACAATAACAGCAGAATCAACACAATACGAACACACTGCGCGAGTGAATCTGTTTCGCGTGTGTTAAGTGTCAGTGACCACAGCTTCCCACACATGATCCAGCAGAGAGGAGTTACGCCGATGGGAATATCGGATAATTCACCTAAACAAGTAATCTTTATGCTATTCTTATCATAAGGAACTCTACTGTCCTGTCTCTTTTTCAAGAAACACCCCTTGAGCATTTAAATTAAACATGATAAACATAATTTAACGCCATCCATCTGAGGCATACGATGAACGCATTAGTATAGGATTTATTGTTTGAATATTTGTGTTTCTATATATCGATTACATTATATATGTATGTGTATGTTTTTCAGCAAACAACGTATTGGATTTACCTTGTAATTTGATGTATAAACATGTGTTCTTTTATGTTCTTTTCATAAGTTTATGAATGTATGTATTTACAGGGAATCATCCATATTTTATATATTGAATTTAATGAATGATATAATGTTAATAAATAAGTGTTTATTTTATCAATATGCGTTCATCATTGTCAAATTACCTCAGAACGAGAAAGTAATGACATTTGAGTGATTTATGGTAGTTTATTTTATTTTCTTTATTAATGCAACAACTAGAGTCTCCATGCAATAGTTATGCTAACGTAAAGTAATTAACGTGTTATTTATTGATTACACGAGCTCATTATGCAAATTAATATATTCAATAATTACTTAATCACAGATTAATTAATCCATTATTGTTAGCATTACAATTATCAAAAACTCCCAATACAAAGAAAATCTTGTATTTGGCTGCCCAACACGTGGCAAGTGTAGTATTTGGCTCTCAAAGAACGTAAGGATCGGCAATCACAGATTAGTTAATTCAGTAGCGTAATAGCATAACACCCCACAGATGTTGTAACACTTTTTGTTTACATAATTTTACTTATTTAGAAATATTTTCATGCTTTCCCGTCACTTGACGTAATAATTGCTTACCTTATGTAACTACCAAATTTGGTAACGTTACAATATTGACGATTTATTCGAACGCGTTCTAAATCAGAGCGGAAGTGAATCAAATGTTTTTCTGCGCTGCTAGTAACAGCGGGACTACAAATCAGAGCAGAAGACAAGCAACAGTTTTCAGCGCGGCCAACAGCAGAGGCACTACCAATCGGAGCGGAAGAGAAGCAAATATTTTCAACGCGGCCAGTAGCAGCGGGACTACAAATCAGAGCAGAAGACAAGCAACTGTTTTCAGCGCGGCCAGCAGCAGAGGCACTACCAATCGGAGCGGAAGAGAAGCAAATGTTTACAACGCGGCCAGTAGCAGCGGGACTACCAATCAGAGCAGAAGACAAGCAACAGTTTTCAGCGCGGCCAGCAGCAGAGGCACTACCAATCGGAGCGGAAGAGAAGCAAATGTTTTCAACGCGGTCAGTAGCAGCGGTACTACCAATCGGAGAGGAAGAGAATCAGATATTTTCAGCGCGGCTAGTAACAGCAGTACTAAAAATCAGAGCAGAAGACAAGCAACTGTTTTCAGCGCGGCCAGTAGCAGCGGTACTACCAATCGGAGCGGAAGAGAAGCAAATGTTTTCAGCGCGGCCAGTAGCAACGGTACTACCAATCGGAGCGGAAGAGAAGCAAATGTTTTCAACGCGGCCAGTAGCAGCGGTACTACCAATCGGAGCGGAAGAGAAGCAGATGTTTTCAGAGCTGCTAATAGCCCAGCGGGTCTACCAAAAGGAATACTTTGTCCTGTCTGTGCCGTGGGGGAATCTCTCAACGGATTCCTATGATGAGAAACAATATTTATTCATGTTATTTATGAATAACATACACAGTATGGTATGCTTTGTTTCGCAACAATAAATGTTTCGCTACGGCAATTGTTTACAAACGATTTGTTCCTCCCGTCAGGATACTGATTGTTCCGTTATTAAAATGCACGCTGTGTACTAGTTTTATGCTGTAGTTTTTATTCTCGTTGCACGTTTCCAAAAGAGAATTGTTTTTATACAGAGTGAGAAAAAAAATCGCCCCAAACAACTGAAAATTTCCCTAGTTTAGTAGCGACCAAGAATTGGCAAATGAAGAAATATTTTGTATCATTAACTAAATACAATTTTTTGATAAATTTTTCGACGAAATTTATTGACAGCATTAGGACATATAGGCTAATAGGATTAATATGGAGATAACTAACAGACCTACAAATATAATGAGCGTTTTATGTATAACGCGCGCGCTCGTTAACAAGTAATAATAAAAACTATTATAACTATTACACATTACGCGAATTATTATTTTAATGTATGCATGCCGAAACGGCGACTTTCCCAATGAAGATGGCTTACAAGTCTTTTTCATCATCATCATAATCATCATCATCATCATCATCATCATCATCATCATCATCATCATCATCATCACCACCACCACCACCACCACTCCAAGGACTAGGCCTTAGACATGTTCCGGAACCCATCTCCTCCTCGGTCTACCGACATCTTTCTTGCCAGTAGGGTTTTAACCCAAAGCAGCTACGGGTAAACGGATATCAGGCATGCGATTCAAGTGTTCACACCTTTTCCTTCTGTGGTCTTCAATCTTCTGGTGCCATTGCACCAAACATTATACAATGTTTAAATCGTGTCTAATGTCCTCGTTTCTTCTCCGATACAAGAGAGAACAACCTTGTGTCCGTCTTAGAAATTTCATTTTGGCTGCCTGAATCCTCTGCACGTCCCTTTTACCAAGAGTCCATGTCTCACTAGCATACAGGAATATGGGGACAGCCACAGAATTTAATTCGGGTATCCTTCCGTGTTTTATTTTTCAGATACCTATGAATCGTTCCACAGATGCGTCTAAATATTGTTAGCTTACTATCCCAATCAGTATCAGTTCCATATAAGATATTACAATAAAGGTAATTAAAATGACTAGCCTGATACAAAATCTGATTGTTCACGACTATCTTAGTTCTTATAGGATACCTGCGTCTTGTCTTTTTCAAGTGCTGTAGATTCATAAGAGACGGATCTCGGGGAATTCACGCCCGAGATCGTAGTTGAGCTTATGCTTCGAGACAAGGCGGAATGGGACCGCATTTCTGCATTTATTGAATGGGTCCTACTAGACAAGAAAAGACAGGCCAAACGTGCACACAACGGGCAGTATAAGATAAGGAACAACTAGAATGAGCCCGATTCCAGGCTAGAATGAGCTAAGTGGTTCCAGGATGGATATGAATGCTTGAATTAGAGGTGGGTTTTTTAGTGGGTGAGAGTCCCTCGCCCCACACACGAGGGAAACACGGTTTCCTCTGACGGTGCATAAAGCATTTTTCCCCTTCTTAAACAAAATTATCGTGGGGAAAGTAGACAGACCAGACTGCATTTTCTGTAAACAGAAACTAGACGATTCGTCTGGAGAATGAAGTGGGACAGATCACTACAGGCATTATCATTAGACTGATGTTGCAGAGAGAACGCCACTGGCATCAGGTAGCAACATACACAGAGCAGGTTTTAAGACAAAAGAAGGAAGCAAAAAATGATCTTGCTAGGGCCGCTGACAGAATAGCAGAAAACAGGTAACGTGGACCCGCTGAAGGTTTAGAACAGATGAACGCCCACAGGACGAAGAACAAATAGCACCACCTTGAAGTATTGCGAAAACTGAGTCCCGAGGTGGATCCATACCGTGGACAGCAGGGTTTGTGGTTTTGGTGGCTGGCGATTCCCACATACCGTACGAGTGCGGACCCTCCTGCGACGAACATTATTTTTCCAAAGTGTCCACATTAGTTTTTTACTGTCATTATTATTATTATGTTAAGGAGGCATAGTTACAATACTGCATAATGTTAATTAATACTCATTAGATGTGGGTTATCTCTGTATTGTCCATACACGGGCTCTGATGATGGCAATAAGTTTAATCGTAACATTAACAAAAATGTTTTATGACTGTGTGCAGTCAATATACTTACAACTTCGTAAAACCTTACATCGCTAGAAGTTACAAATATATATATATATATTTGTGAAGCAACTAATGGTTCAGTCAGTATAATTTTTACTTATATGAATCTTTATGTTTTCTGTTATAAGGAGTTAGTTATTTCGAGTAATGCTTATTTCCGTTATTGTCATAATTTGTCAAATTTCTGTAGTCGTTTGTTGCTGTTAAAAGTGTAAACATGATCCTCTGCGATTAATTTGTTTCCCAATCGTTAAGATGATATCACTGTTATCAATCCTACTTTTTACTTTCTTGCGACTTCCACTTATCATTTTAGTTCGTTTCTTTCTTGTCAGGATTCCTGGTCATAATCTTCCTTCCTAGGCTTTTGAATTCCGTTAATACCTAGTGCTTTCAGCTTACCCCATATTATGGGCTCTGTAACTTTTTTAAAATTCTTGTTTCGGCATTCTCTATACAAAATCAATCATATTTATTGGATTCCTTCTATTATGGTAGTTATTTTCTTTTTCCATATTTTCTTTATTCCGGCTGCGCAATGTTTACACATTTTCCGTAACTAAAGATTACAGAAGTGATTGAATTCTCAGCTTCCACTGCTGCTTGTCCATCCAAAGATCTTCTTCAATTTCTCGTTCTCTCAATATAGTCTGAATTTCTTCTATCCAGGTAATAGGTGGTCTTCCTCTTTTCCTTCTTCCTGGTTGGGTCCATTCCATAACTCTCCTTGGTAATCTTTCCTGTGCCATTATTCTCGTGTGTCCATACCATTGTAATTCTTTTGTTTGGATAAAATCAACAAGTAAATTTTTCACATTTATTCTGTCCTTCATAACTTCATTTCTAATTTTATCACGTTCACGTCTAGATACTCTTGCCGAACGTCTCCAAAAGTCCATCTCTGCTGTCATTAATTTTGTTCTTGTGTATTTAGTTATACCATATTTGTTCTTTATTTATTGTAGCCTTGATATTACTGCTGCTCTTCTCCAGAATTACATTTCAGCCCCTGTTCAATTTAATTTATTCACTTTCAGACATCAAGATCATATAAATTACTGAACTTTATAGTTGTACTATAGTTTACGTGTTTACCCTGGTTTTGATCATAAAGTAGAGACAATTAGATTTTGTACTGGAAACAAACGGACTAATCTCCGGGCTACTAGGCCGTAGTCCTTTCCTGTTGTTACTAACAGACGTGTCGGCCTCTCTTCTGGATGCCATCTTCAGTGTGCAAACGACTCGCTAACTGACACGGTCTTTACCAGTTAACCACAGTACTGTGTAAAAAAATGACTGCCAGTTTGTTTCCAACACAGTTGACACCGGCCGTAAAAGTCTCAGGTACAGAATACGATTTGATTTTTTTTTGCTTTTTATGTTTTATTTGCTTATATTGTTTATTTCAAAAAAAATTTATTTTAAGTAATGTGGATGGCATTCGGAAAATAAGCTTATACAGAAATACAAACATTTTATTAAATTTAATTAAGAAAGTTGCGTTAGTGGTTATAATCACAAACAGGATTATTACTGTTGCACACCACTATAGAAAACTTATTCCGATTAGCGCTTTCAAGCTTCTCAGCTCATCGTCAGATCGAAAATAACAACAGAAATAAAACAAACTCTTCACACTCCCACCCGCTTCACTATCCACACCCCCCCGCAAACAAGCTATCAGTCAAATGAGTTTGTTTTATTTCTGTTGTTATTTCCGATCTGACGATGAGCTGAGAAGCTTGAAAGCGCTAATCGGAATAATTTTTCTATAGTGGTGTGCAAACAGCGATAATTCTGTTTGATTTTATTAAACGCTAAGTGAATAAGTACTTACGTTAACAAATTTGGGAATCAATAGTAGTGGGTATTCGGACAATCAAAGATTTACCGTCATTGTTTTACGGACCGTTGGAAATAATTTTGTCGTCTCTCCATATTTTTCGTTGTTGTTCTGGTTACAGGTAATCGTCTGTCAAGTTCTCGTGTACGTTGTCCGTACTTAGTGTCAATGAGCCTAAACAAATAAATTTGTTCATCGCTTTGTAAGTTGCCATCGAATTGATGTGATGGAATTATTACTGAGGCGAACGAAAACACAGTTAGGTACTAATTTTTTATTCTCCATTAACAATACTAAAGTTTTCAAAGTTTGATTGTTTTGGATGTCACAACTAAATTGCATTGTGTGTGTGTGTGTGTTGATTGGGTGGGCGGTGTGCGGCAAGAAATGATTCGCAAAAGGAATTCTTGACGAAGACGGAAGCACAGTTCAAACGGCGGCGTCGAACCACAATCGATGACGTCAGAGGAAACCTACCTGTACCAAGAGTGAGAGCGCCCGAATAGGACATACAATTCCGTCGATTCCAGGTCATTTTACCGAATGACGAAACACCCGAAATCATTTTGCTCGAACACTTTATTCACAAATATCCTATTTCCAGAAAAAAATTATATAATTAAACAGGAATGAAAATACCTTTTTCTCGAATAGCAGTTTTCGAAATAATGTATTCATGACCATTGGTATCTCGTCATTCGGGAAATGTCCATTCGGGAAAGTGGATTCGGGTAAGTGTCCGAGTAGCCATTCCGTCAGTTTTGTAGAGAACTACATTGCCCGGGGATGCTTCAGAGATTCGGGTATGTATGTAGTAAAGAAATTCGAATGTATGTAGTAAATAGTATGGGGAAAGATCTATTCTACATGAATGGAATTATGCGGTTCAAGATAATGTCAGTTGACTATTCCATCCAAAGCAACAATTTAATTTGAAGTATATATTTATTTTTAAGTTTGTTGCCGAGATACGGAATTTAAGAATCATAAGTGTCGTAAATACGGAGTGTCACAAACAAGTTGGCATATCTATCAGCTGGCATTTATACATTTGAACGTGTCCAACAATTTTTTTATTTAGGTACACAAATTACTCAGAACAACTCTTGCAGCAATGAAATAAAGTCCCGCATCGTACGTGGCAACAGGTGTTATTACTCCTATGAAAAACTTTTCAAATCCAGGCTGTTAAGCAAATAACTTAATCTGAAAATATACAAAAGTCTTATTTATTATTAGCGGGGGTCCTACAGTCTATGCCGCATACCGCATTTCGATCGCCATTTCTCCCTATCTTTCCAGTCATCGTCTTCAACAGCTCGATCTCCCATGCTTTTCCTAATTCCTGTTCTCCATTGTGTTGTCAGTCTTCCTTTTCTTCTCCTGTTTTGTGGTGTGTAAGTCAATGCTTTCTTTGGCCATCGCTTCTCCTCCATCCTCATTACGTGACCATACCATAGCAACTGTCTGGATTCTATTCTTTCTGCTGTTGTATATATGCGCCCAGTTTTCCTTCTTATATCTTCGTTTCTAACATGCTGCATTCTAGAAATATTACACGCTCTTCTTAAGAAGTCCATTTCCACAGTTTCTATCATCTTTTTCTTTTTATCTGAAAGTTGCCAGCATTCGCAGCCATAAGTTAAAATGGGCTCCACAATAGTTGTGTAGATTTTCAGTTTAGTTGGGAGTTTCATTTTTTCGACCAAAGTAACGAGTTTTGTTTTTTACAAAAGTCTTATACGACCAGTAGTAACATACTGATGCAAAGCCTGGGCATTCACCAGCACAGGCGAGCAACATCTGAAAATATTTAAACGAAAAGCCTTGCGAAAAATCTTTGGACGTCTACAAACTGAAGCTGGCTATTGGAGGGTTCGAATGAACCATGAACTGGACTAACTGATTCAGGGTGCCGATATAGTCCGGTTTATTAAGAGTAGGAGGCTTGAGTGGCTGGGTCACGTAAGGCGAATGGATGACAGAAGAATGGCTAACAGAACTGCAGATTGGAGACCGGTAGGGAGAAGAATTAGAGGCAGACCCAGAAAGAGGTGGTTGTATGACGTGGAGGATGGTTTGAGATGTATGAACGTGAGGGGATAGAGACGGACGTGTAATGAGAGGACGGAATGGAAGAAAGTCATTGAGAAGGCTAAAACCCACGCTGGATTGTGACGGCAGGAAAGACAGTGTAGTAAATATTTATTTACACAACACAAAATGTAAAGCGTTATACGATCGAGTCCAAAGTATTGATAAATCATGTTACTGGCAAAAATAGGCTCATTAAGTGCTGATTAATTCCGATTTGACAGTCACTAAAATTCACCTTTTTGTCTTTCTGGATGTAATTGTACAACACTAAATTCTGCTCGTGTGATGAGTGTATCTCATGCGAACGGAGCCTAATAACTAAGCTCTTGGAGTTACGTTGATTGAGCAGCACGTTGATTGATTACGTGCAATTACTACGGCTACTCGTTTGTGTAACCAAATTTGCCTATACCGAGAAACGTCGGGCGTTACACGGCAACATTCAACGCGAATTGTATTAACTAGATATTGTATTCCATTTAGAAAAAAACCAAGTGAAGATACCTGAAGTATCTCAAAACAATATAACACTATATTAGAATGTCGGTCACTCATTTCACAAGAATATAGAAATGGCATCCACATAAAAAACAGGTGCACAAGACGGAAATTATGGCAAGACATTTTATTGACTAAGATGGAGTGACAGCGGTAAAATTCTGTGTGTGTGTGTGTGTGTGTGTGTGTGTGAGTGAGTGAGTGAGTGAGAGAGAGAGAGAGAGAGAGAGAGAGAGAGAGAGAGAGAGAGAGAGAGAGAGAGAAAACGCCTAGCTAAAGTTTATTTACATATTGTAATTATTGATAACCTCCACTACAAAAAAAGGTAGAGGTAAATTTTTGTTACTTTTCGAGGCAAGGAACT
Source organism: Magicicada septendecula (assembly GCA_034769895.1). Classification (NCBI taxonomy): domain Eukaryota; kingdom Metazoa; phylum Arthropoda; class Insecta; order Hemiptera; family Cicadidae; genus Magicicada; species Magicicada septendecula. The sequence goes on along the minus strand of CM068367.1, from coordinate 1,373,784,524 downwards.
AATAAGAACAAAAATAATAATTAATTATGAACTTAATGAGCCACTTAAACTATTTAGGAGTTGATATTGGTTATGATAAGAATTATGATATTGATGTTAAGTTAGGCAAGTTCCAGACGATCCGTATGGCAATCAATCGTATTTTTAGAAACAAGGTACGTCGAGAGACACAAAATTAAAGTTCTCGGTCACCGTACTGTTCTACGGGTGTGAATTATGGACGAAAATCAAGAAACAACAAAGTAAAATACAGTCCTCGGAAGTGGCGTTCTTAAGAGGAGTTAAAATTTGATCATGTGTACAAAGAATGAAGTCATAATAGAAGAATTACAACTTTTCGGCTTGAACGAACGATTGAAAGATTATAAGCAACGGTAGAAAGAAAACTTAGAAAGAATGTCAGATTCAAGACCCGCCAAACAAATTTGGAAACATGAACCTGTAGGACACCGGGATGTGCGCAGACCCAGAAAGAGACGGCTGAGGATCTTTGAAAGCGGAACAGGCGACACGTTGCCTATGCCGTGATACGAAGGTGATGATGATGATGATGATGACTTTGTTGTGTGTAAGTTATATTTAATAGTGATTGTTCGTCTTCCTCATTGACTTTGTACAGTGCTTCCTGTCTTATATAATTTTGACTATATTATAAGTATTTGTACCTTTTTAACATGCGCTGGACTAGTTATGAAATCCCAGATGAATCAAAAACTGCTAAAGTCATATCTTTGTTTAAAAAAGGTGAAAGAAACAATACAGAAAATTATAGGGGTATTAGTCTGTTAAATGATGCTTAGAAACTTTACAGCAGAATTATCAATGAAAGGCTTAGAACTATCTCTGAAACTATATTCCTTGAAGAGCAAGCAGGATTCCGTAAAGGACGATCATGCACTGACGATGTTTTCAGTTTAAGGCAGATAATACAACAGCGTAGGGAATTTAATTTAAAGACGCACACAGCCTTCATAGATTACCTAAAGGCGTTTGATCGTATCCACCGAGACAAACTCTGGCGCATAATGGAGAAACGAGGATATCCAATGCATTTGATTAGATCAGTACAAGCCCTTTATAAAAACACTAAAATTATAATTGACACTGAAACCGGCAAAGAGCTAACATAAAAAATTATGACCAACCAAGGTGTCAGACAGGGATGCACTTTATCGCCTACACTGTTGAATATATTGTAGCGTGACAGAAAATCCACTACTTCTTAAGTCATATAAAATCATAAAATTTAATTACACCACATATGTTAAAATAATATTGAATGAGATTTAATGAAATCAAAGGAATGAACCACGATAAAATAAAAATCCTCATTACATTATTAAAAAAACACTGTTTAAATATCAAAGAAAGTATTGAAAGCAACTCATATTATAAGATCAGTAATTTACCCAGGAAGCTAGGAGCAGTAAACAAATTATATAACACCATATCAAGAAGAAAGAGAATCAGTTTAAGAGTGGTGAACACCAAAATACCCCAAAGACAAGAAGAAGGAAGAATAAAGTTTGTGATCAGGAAGAAAACAATACCCTGAAACCTTTAGAGAAAAGCAAGGTCCGTATCAGTAAATAAATTAGATGCTCCAAACTAAACATCAGTCGAGATAACACGAAGTACCTTGGCTTACCCAAGAGTGAAGAATGAAGACAAGAAGACCAGAAGAATGAAGACTAGAAGAAGGACAAGAATGAAGACAAGAAAGAAGATAAGAAGGAAGACAAGAAAGAAGATAAGAAGAAAGACAAGAAAGAAGACAGGAGGAGAGGAAGAAATAGTATGAAAGAAACACCGTTGTAAAACCTATTATTATTATTAACTACCATCAACCCCAAACCCACAAAAACGATTAAAAAGAAAGTATAACATACCAAAATCCTATAAAAATGTAATTATTTAGAAAACTAAAGTGTTGTATAGTATTATAAGAAGTGAACCTACTAAAGCGATTGTGTGATAAAGAAAATAAACAAGTCTTAACAGTCCATGATTACTAAAGGTCTGGTCTGAGATAGTGAGACTCAAAATATCAGAACCACCAGTGAAAGTGAATTTGTGTAAGTGTTTTTTGGAAATGCAATAAACTTAAAGTTAGTGATACTATGACTTATCAATATGCTATATAACAACTTTAATATCCAATAATAAACAGCATAATAAAATAATAAAATGGAAGGTTTCCAGTATTTTATTATTTAAATGTAACTCTTTATTTACAAGACATTTGTAAAAACTGCTAATAACTAGAGTATGGGTGGTCATGTTTACTGATGAAGGGGATCATAAATAATAATGGTTTAGACCAGAAAGGACTGGCATTAATTTAGTATTCATACGTTTAAAATGTTTAAATAGACTGTTTGTTCACAGCCATAAAATCAATGTATTTGTAAGAGTTATTAGAAAATAAGATTTATATTATGTGTTTAAAATGAATTATGTTTGCTAAATAACAGCATACATACCATTAATAATGTTTCAGTAGGTATGCTGTGTTAATTCAAAAGGAGTTAAATGTATATGTTCAAACCATGTCAGCAATAAGTTCAATTGTACAGATTGCTAAATAATGTTCATAATTATTTTTTTATAACAGTAGTGTTAATTAAATACTACACCTCAGAATAAGTTATAAACCATTTTATTTTCATGTAATAATAACTATGTGAAGTCAGAGGAGTGGTGGGATTAAATTTATTTGAGAAAGACAGAAATGTAAAATTCTAAACTCTAGGCCATTTGGTGAATTCACAGAAACCATATAAACCAGTATAATTCACTTATAAATCCTGTAAACTAGCAAGATTTAGATAAGGTAAATCAGTTAACCACTACTGGGAATGATCCTATGAGTTAAAATGATAATAAGGAAATATACCTTAAAATATTGTAAATTTTCAAAATATATAAGTTAATTAATTTTAAAGAGCAATGTCAAATTCAGAGACTAACACAAAAAACCAGTTCAAAGGTTTAATTTATATGTATTTAAGGAAAGGAAGAGAAATATGACTAATTAAAATTTATTATAATAGTATTAATAACAATTAAAATGGAAGAAAAATTGTATGAAGGCCGAAATCAGATTTTGAGCCTATATTTCCAAAAGGGAAAGAAATTTGTTAATTTCCACAAAATGTCTACAGATATGGACTATAATATATCAATTTAAAAGGAATGAGATGATTAAACCAATGATAAGGTTCATAATTCATGAAAGTGATGAATAAAATAAATAAATTCCATATATAATGTAATTTTGTATCATGTGTATAGGTAATCGAAATATGTTAACAATACTTTTTCAAAGATTAACTGGGCCAGATTTTGACCAAGTTAATATAGTCTTTTGTTGAATATCAAGCTGAATAGTTGTGTGAAAAAACGTTCCTTATAACCGAGGCGAAAATGGTACTACAGTTTGCCATTAAAATAAGTGAATCGAGAGTTAGACGAATTAGACACTTTTTTAACTAAATCTACCAAAACATTAACGACAATAGTGGAAACTAACACCTAACTTCATTATACGAGTGATCTAAAACAGTAAAACAATATATTTAATCTAATTCACGCTACAAATCCTAACCACATTTTGAGAAACTTAACCCACAGAAGTGAACACATACAAAATAACCTAATTAACACAAGTTTACACGGAACACTTCTTCAGACCACACCAAACAACCTAATAGACAGATTACACCAGTGCGGGAACATTTCAAACATTCGTGAAGGTAATTTTGCTGTGATTTTTGGACTCGACAACATCGCAGTAACTACGCCAGATCTAATAGCGGCCATCTTGAAATACAAATCTGCCTTCCTTATCAAGTGACGTCATCGAAGCTACATATGGTCTGACAAAACAATTTCTTAAACATTATATATCAGAATTATTTAAATACTGTTAAATAATAATTATAGAATTTACTTTAATTGTTAATGTTATACTTTCTCGTTACCCTTCTCTGACTATTAATATAATCGCTCAAAGAACCTGTCCTTTTTATAATACTTATAATAATTTTTCTACTGTATGCACAATCGATAATTCCCTGAGACGGAGTCGATAATTGTTCTCAATCGATAAAAAATCGATTATTTATTAAATTGTTTAATAAATCCATTTATTTCAATTGTATTTATCTGTTATTATTTCACAGGCTAATTTAAGGTTATTTATTAAGGCAAAGAGACTTCAAGAAGAAGACAATTTTTTTTTTGAGTGAGATATTGGACCGGCAAGAAAAATCATCAATCGATTGCTGACTGCAGTTAATCTAGTTAACTCCAGACTTGGTTCAGATCTTCCAGAAGTGCTCGATAGTTAATAAATACCTTCCTAATTCTTAAAATTTTTACAGAACATTTAAAACAGTATTATTTCTTAATTACTGACCTTGATTAAACATAAACAAAATTTTTTTTATTGAAAATTTTATTTTTTTTTATAAAATTTTCCATCTACTATTTTAGTTTTGTAAAGACCGGCATACAGGGTCTTATTACAATATATATATATATATATATATATATATATATTGTTACAACACAAAAAGCCGCTACAATACCAGAGAAAAACTATAATGAATTAACTATATTAAATTAAGGAAAATACAATGACTATGACGAGACAAATGACTATGACCCAACCCAAGTGATTGACCCAATAAAGGAAATAAAATGAGAAGGTATAAACTCAAATAATGATGAAAAAGGCACAAATAAATAATAAATGTCTAATAACAAGTATTAAAATAAAATAAAATAATCTCAGTTAAAGTACACTAACCAGAGTAATAGATATTATATGTTATCAATAACTCTATGATGATAAGAAAATCAAAACATAAAATTGTTAACAGACTAACTATCAATTGTGTATAAAACAATAAAAAACCCAAAAGTGAGAGATAGGTAGGAAGTGAAAGTGATTAACAGTGTAAGTGTTAGAAGTGAGTAAAAGAAATGAATATTAGGGAATAACCACTATTAACACTAAAGTACAGTAAAAAGGTACAAAGTGCAAGTGTAACCCAAAATAGAGATAAACAACCAGAATTATAAATCAGAACTCATATAGAAGTGAGAGTGAACAAGTAAATATAAAACACAACATATAGGTAAAGTCACCAAAACCAGTGATTAACACTATAGTTTAAGGGTGAAAGGTACAAAAAACTAAGAGGAACCAGAATATTGTTATAATAGTTAGAATTGATAGTAGATTAGTAATACAGTTGTATTCAGGATAAAAATCCCATAATGATATTAAGGAGGTTATTAATATTTAAATAGTAAAAAATCCCATAATGATATTAAGGAGGTTATTAATATTTAAATAGTAAAAAATATATAGTAAATGTTAAAAGATGGATAGACAACTAATATAATAGTGTTAAATAAGAATAAACTAAATAATATGAGTGCAAAATAAATAAAACATCCTATGTTAATAAAAATGTTCGAAGGGATGATTAGCAAGACAGAATAAATGGTGTTATAATGTTATTCACCAAGATAGTTATTTGTTCAATTAAAAGAGTTAAGTTTATAAGAAGGAATATGGCTGAAAAGTAAACAGACCATAAACCTAATTTTTGTGTTATGTTTTATAAGTAATATTAAGTGATAAACAAGTTATAAGAAAACGCAATAGATATGAGTAAGGAGATAAAATTTTACAAACATAATAATAGTCATTAGAGTAAAGACAGAAAAAGAAATAAGAGAATAAGAGACAAGCAATGATTTTGTAAATTAATAAGAACATTCAATTATTGTAAAACAGCCCAAATTAATTCAAAATGTAAATAAGTCATAAGTGAAACCAAGCAAAACATATGTAAATGAAGAATAATCTTTAATTTGTGTAAAATAAGAAGGTATAGCCAATTACTACTTAGGCCTATAAAATGCCTAACTGTATAAATCCAAAATAAACAAATTGTAAGAAATTAACTATTGTATTAGAAAATTCAATATATCTGAACTACCCGAATTTACGAACTAAATTCTAATTAACTTTTCTCACAACACAAATAACTCTCACTCCGAACTTGGTAACTAAATTTCTTTCAAGGATTAATTGAGAATAAATATTGTAATAAAACAAATTATATAAGATGTGTGTGTTCTTAAATTGTAATCAAGCCGCACTGTTTGGGCTAGCCCATTTGTAATACAATAATTAAATTGCAATGTAATATGTTTAATTGGTGTGGCTCTCGACGTCTTACTGGCCTGAAACACTTCCTTAAGTTTCCCAGCTGGTCGAGTCCCAATGGTAGCAAGACCGGTCGAGTAGCGTAAAGTTGATGAAGGAATATATATGTTCAGCTTCGCCGAAAGTTTCAAAACAAAATTTATTGTTTTGAAGGAAATTTAAAAAAAAAATTATGTTTATATAAAAAAAAATAATTATTAAAAAATTTTTTAATTTTCTTAATTAATTAATTAGGATCAATTAATTAATATAGGGCTGTGAAGTTTTAAACAGTGTAATGCTCTTCTGAAAATTTTTATTAAAGTTTTAGTATATTTTAAATAAGCTATCACCACTCATAAGACTGTCTTCAAACCAATCGATACTTGTTTACCTTTTTATTTTTTAGGTTATCTTCACTTACGGGTGGTAAAGTCCTTGTAGATTATCAATTAGAATTATCTTATTGGTAATTAGTATTATTGAAGAAATAAAGAACTATTAAGTATTGAAAAGTATTAATGTTTTATTAAGTAATAGCAATATTGACTCTTATCGATTAGTATCGATTCTCAGGATATCGAAAAAAGTTACAAGTATATGATATAAAAATTATATAGGGTTCTTTAAACAGGCAGTTATTATCAAAGTCAGAGAAATCGGGCTAATATTTAAAAAGTATAACGTTACAATCAAATTAATAGTTATTAACAAACACAGACATTGAATAATAAATTGTAAATATAATAATTGTTTTCACCAAACAGCTGAGTTGAACTAAGAAGAAGGCACTGGGATCGTCAAAGCAAATGGCCGCCGTCAAGTTGATCAAAATGTTGCTCGTTCCTGCAGTGTTCCAAATAATGTATTTTCTGGCAATATTCCTGTTCTTGTCTCTGCAAATCTCTTGTTAAATGTTGTGTAGTGATTGGTGTACTGTTTCTGAGTTGTATTTAGTGTATCCGTATAATTATTAGTTCAAACACTTTCCCCGATTCCGTCACTAATTTGGGTTAATGTATTATACAGTTTTCTAGTGTTTTGTGGTGTTTTTTGGAGTAGATTTATATTTTTCTGTGTTATGGAGTGTTACTTGATTGTTTCTGTTATAATATGATAGTTTTATAAGTATTTTACAAGTCACTCGCGATTTCACAATAACGCACTATACACTCGCTTTGTATGACTATTATAGGTTAGGTTATCCACGTTATCAAACGTATGTCATGTTAACCGTTCAAATACCAATAATTAACTAACTGTTTCCTTCAGTTTCAATTAAACTCTTAGCCCATATAATATTATCCTTAACATTGTTCAAAAATATTTTCACATCCTGTGTACACTTTACTATTTCACTATATGAATGCCTAAACTTTGGTTATTTGTCAATTTTATTCACTAGATGTGATTTAAATTAATCTCTCAGTTCATTCTGGTTATTTTCAGATTAAATAATGCCATTTTATAGTGTTTTTCTGTCCAAAAAATAGTAATTTCACTTTCAGTTTGGTATACTCTGAAAAGTCAAAACATCAAAATTTACTTCCTGTCATTATATAAATTCAGCCATTTTATCAGTTATATTTAATATTAATAATCCTATATTGTATTAAAAGGTTCCTATTCCCTTATTTTCTGGTAATTAATTGAATTAGTTGTATTCTGAAACATTATTCAGGAATATATGACTCCCATGTCCAAATTTCTGAGTTTAGTCATTTTCATTTTTATTTATAATTCTGAATATAATTTATTAAAATCTTCCTAAATGGTATGTGCAATTATATGGCTTGATCTCAAGTTTATTTTGTCTAAACCCCTTTTGTTTACTTGCATTTAAATGAGCAATTTCTCTGTTTTGATGAAGTTTGGTTTCCATTCTTTTGGCCTATGATTTTTTTACAATTTTTCTTATAAAATATTTTACAAACAATATATGATGTGTAATACCCTCTCTGACTTTTACATATAGTATTATAAATTAAACATGTTTTCAAATTACACAAAGACAATTAGTATTGGTTACAATACAAATAATAGTTAAACAAAATAAAGAATATTTTTTTAAATAAATGGTTGTCTTCAAGTCAGACATTTTGCAACAAAATCCCCATTTCCAACATGGAAACATGGTTTATAAAAAAGGTTTTGTACTAACTAACATCTTAATTACTCTCTACTATTTACAAGTGGTAACTATTTTTATAGTTCTGATGTTAGTTGTTTCAGACCCAAACAAATGGCCTTATATCTAAAACATTTTTAAACATTCTTATACTATATACATAAAAACCTTATATTTATATTCTTATTTCTAACTATTATTATAAGTAGGATTCTACAGTTTTTATACCGTCTTTTATACATTGTCTTTGGGGAATTGTACCCTGTCATTAACAAATAAATAGTATGAATTGTTCAAAAAGTATAATGAAATCTGTTTTTCTTTTTCCATGTAAAACAAAATGTTATTTTAAACAGATTCATGTCTTATGAACAACATATTGTCACAGTACACATTTTAAGTCATTGAAAAATGCATATTTCATTGCATCCAATGTTTGTGATTGCCAAGAATGAAACACAAGGTTCATTTTTTATAATACCCAAAACTATCACTGGTTCACTTTGCACTTATATATTATGTTAATGCTAAATGGTCGTATAGTCTTATTAACATAATAAATTGGTTAGCGTTTTTTCAATGGAGATTTGTTCCATGGGTACTATATTATTGTTTCATCTTAGTTCACAGGCAACTTTTACTTTATACACTTCTCTCTCTTAAATTTATATACATGTGATTTTTATTTCGTTATACTTTTATTTTTAAATATTTATTTTGGGGATATAGGGATTTGGGTGTCTTTTATAAGAGCATGACATCTTCTTCAGGATGCTGCCTTCTTCTTCTTTCATCAGTCTTCTTTTCTCCTGCCTTCTGGGACTGGTATCTTCTCCATCTTCTTCTTGTTGCCATCAGGTTTCTTGGGATCTTCTCCATCTGCTTCTTAATTTCAGAAATACACCACCTGTGTTGTTTGATCTTGGCTTATTTTAGGGTTTCTCTTCTATTTATTCTTCCTCGTTGTGGGTTTGGTCATATTCAGTACTGCTTTATTATTTACTTTTTTACCTTCCTGGGTTATACCTTGAAAACCTTTGGTTATGAGACTGGTCTTGGATGACTCATCACTAGTAACTCCTTTTATTTGAACTTGTATTTTCTTTATAATAATGATTTCTTTCCACAGTTGCTATGAATTAATCTATTTATATTAAACTTAATGCTTTCTTCCAAATTTAAACATTATAACTTCATTATTCTAATGATCAATTGCCATTCAATATTATGCTTATATCTGTCATGTTACAGATTGCTCCCCTCCAGAAATAATTATTTCAGACATGTTTATGGATGAAATAATTTCTTATGATAATTTCATCATTTCTTATAATTCATTTTCTTCTCCATCTTTATATCGACTTTTTTATAATTAGAGTTTAATTAATTTTATATATATAATTATTTGTTTTACTACTGATCCTTTTCGGATAGTTAGTGTCTTCTGAGATATATTATTATTGTAATACATTTTCTTTCTATATCCACTTCGTGTTGTATCCTTGGGATATTAATTCCCTAACATTCCCTATCACGTGGGCTGGGGCAGATCAGAGGGGCACTGTACGCTACTTCTCTGCTGGCCATACACCACTTCTATAAATTGAGTACAGAGGCATATCCATCCCTGCTCAAAAAAAACATAATGCTGCTGGAATTATCTTCAGTCAGTCATCGAATAAATAAATAAAAAGTAGTCTCATTTTCGACTAATAAAAATATCTTTGGATTCTCCACTTCGTAGTCTCTCAGATTATCTCACATTTTCTATCTTAATAAATCTTCATAATCATTATTATACTCATTACATATATATTTTTTCAAAACTCTTAACTTGTCTGATATATTTAATTTAATTATGGTTGAAAACCTTTTTTTTAATAATTCTGGTTACTGTTTACAGTGTAACTCTCTTTCTTCTCCATCTGAATTCTCTTTATATTTTCTTCTGGTTACTCATAGTATCAGCATGGTCTTTATAAATAGTCTTCCGTATTCATTATTTGAATGGTCTTAATATATTATATTTAATTTTTTAACATTGTATCTTTACATTAGATATACAGGTTGTTATATTGATCATTTTATTTAAACATTTTGGTTCTTTCCTTTCTCTTAGAAAGTTATTAATCCGCCTTCGCATTCATTAACATTAATTCATTTATATCATATTTCATGTGGTATTTCTTCTCTTTGCATTTCATATAGGTCTTATTATTATCATTGGTTCAAAATCATCTTCTCCATATGTTTGATATGAGTTGTTTTTCTTTCCTCTTAATTAACTGTTTTCATTATCGTTTCATAGGTAATTAGTCTCTTTGCTTCCAAATTTTATCTTCTCTTGCATATTACACTCTTCTTTGTTATTCTTCTCTACCCCTTCAAATGCTATTGTGAATGTCTAGCATTTATTCTGGATTAAAATTAATTCTCTTTTCTGAATTAATCACTTTATTTTCTTCTCAATGCAATCATAATTGACACTGTAATAATACAAATTAAATAAATATAGATGTGTGTTGATGATATACTTATTATGGATTATGTGACTCCGATGTAATCAAGTCCAATGTAATATGTTTAATTGGTGTGGCTCTCGACGTCTTACTGGCCTGAAACACTTCCTTAAGTTTCCCAGCTGGTCGAGTCCCAATGGTAGCAAGACCGGTCGAGTAGCGTAAAGTTGATGAAGAAATATATATGCTCCACTTCACCGAAAGTTTCAAAACAAAAATTATTGTTTTGAAGAAAATTAAAAAAGAATTATGTTTATAAAAAAATAATAAAAAAAAATTTTATTAATTAATTAATTAGGATCAATTAATTAATATAGGGCTGTGAAGTTTTAAACAGTGTAATGCTCTTCTGAAAATTTTTATTAAAGTTTTAGTATAATTTAAATAATCTATCACCACTCATAAGACTGTCTGTAAACCAATCGATATTTGTTTACCTTTCTATTTTTTAGGTTATCTTCACTTACGGGTGGTAAAGTCCTTGTAGATTATCAATTAGAATTATATTATTGGTAATTAGTATTATTGAAGAAATAAAGAACTATTAAGTATTGAAAAGTATTAATGTTTTTTATTAAGTAACAGCAATATTGACTCTTATCGATTAGTATCGATTCTCAGGATATCGAAAAAAGTTACAAGTATATGTTATAAAAATTATATAGGGTTCTTTAAACAGCCAGTTATTACCAAAGTCAGAGAAATCGGGCTAATATTTAAAAAGTATAACGTTACAATCAAATTAATAGTTATTAATAAACACAGACATTGAATAATAAATTGTAAATATAATAATTGTTTTCACCAAACAGCTGTGCTGAACCAAGAAGAGGCACTGGGATTGTCAAAGAAAGATGGCTGCCGTCAAGTCGATGAAAATGTTGCTCGTTGCTGCTGCATTCCAAATAAAGTATTTTGACGCAATATTTCTGTTCTCGTGTCCGCAAATCTCTTGTTATATGTTGTGTAGTGACTGGTGTAGTGATTCTGGATTGTATTTAGTGTATCTGTATAATTATTAGTTCAAACACTTTCTCCGATTCCGTCACTAATTTGGTTTAATGTATTATACAGTTTTCTAGTGTTTTATGGTGTTTTTCGGAGTAGATTTATATTGTTCTGTGTTATGGAGTGTTACTTGATCGTTTCTGTTATAATATGATAGTTTCAGAAGTATTTTACAAGTCACTCGCGATTTCACAATAACTCGCTATACACTCGCTTGTATGACGATTATAGGTTAGGTTATCCACGTTATTAAACGTATGTCATGTTAACCGTTCAACTACCAATAATTAACTAACTGTTTCCTCCAGTTTCAATTAAACTCTTAGCCCATATAATATTATCCTTAACATTGTTCAAATATTTTTTCACATCCTGTATACATTTTTACATTTTCACTATATGAATGCCTAAACTTTGGTTATTTGTCAATTTTATTCACTAGATTTGATTTAAATTAATCTTTCAGTTCATTCTGGTTATTTTCAGATTAAATAATGCCATTTTATAGTGTTTTCTGTCCAAAAATAGTAATTTTACTTTCAGTTTGATATACTCTGATAAGTCAAAACATTTCCAAAATTTACTTCCTGTTATAATGTAAATTCAGCCATTTTATCAGTTATATTTAATATTAATAATCCTATATAGTATTAAAAGGTTCATATTCCCTTATTTTCTGGTAGTTAATTGAATTAGTTGTATTCTGAAACATTATTCTGGAATATATGACTCCCATGTCTAAATTTCTGAGTTTAGTCATTTTATTTTTATTTATAATTCTGAATATAATTTATTAAAATCTCTCTAAATGGTATGTGCAATTATATGGCATGATCTCAAGTTTATTTTGTCTAAACCCCTTTTGTTTATTTGCTTTTAAATGAGTAATTTCTCTGTTTTGATGAAGTTTGGTTTCCATTCTTTTGGCCTATGATTTTTTTAACAATTTTTCTTACAAAATAATTTACAAACAATATATGATGTGTGATACCCTCTCTGACTTTTTACAAATAGTATTATAAATTAAACATGTTTTCAAATTACACAAAAACAATTAGTATTGGTTACAATACAAATAATAGTTAAACAGAATAAAGAACATTTTTTTAAAATAAATGGTTGTCTTCAAATCAGTCATTTTGCAACAAAATTCCCATTTCCAACATGTAAATATGGTTTACAACAAAGGTTTTGTACTAACTAACATCTTAATTATTCTCTACTATTTACAAGTGATAACTATTTTTATAGTTCTGATGTTAGTTGTTTCAAACCCAAACAAATGGCCTTATATCTAAAACATTTTTAAACATTCTTGTACTATATACATTAAAACCTTATATCTATATTCTTATTTCTAACTATTATTATAAGTAGGATTCTACAGTTTTTATACAGTCTTTTATACCTTGTCTTTGGGGAATTGTACCCTGTCATTAACAAATAAATAGTATGAACCGTTCAAAAAGCACTATGAAATCTGTTTTTCTTTTTTCATGTAAAACAAAAATGTTATTTTAAACAGATTCATGTCTTATGAACAACATATTGTCACCGTACACATTTTAAGTCATTGAAAAATGCATATTTCATTGCATCCAATGTTTGTGATTGCCAAGAATGAAACACAAGGTTCATTTTTTATAATACCCAAAACTATCACTGGTTCACTTTCACTTATATATTATGTTAATGCTAAATGGTCGTATAGTCTTATCAACATAATAAATTGGTTAGCGTTTTTTCAATGGAGATTTGTTCCATGGGTACTATATTATTGTTTCATCTTAGTTCACAGGAAACTTTTACTTTGTTCACTTCTCTCTCTTAAATTTATATACATGTGGTTTTTATTTCGTTATACTTTTGTGTTTAGATATTTATTTTGGGGATATAGGGATTTGGGTGTCTTTTATAAGAGCATGACATCTTCTTCAGGATGCTGCCCTCTTCTTCTTTCTTCAGTCTTCTTTTCTCCTGCCTTCTGGGACTGGTATCTTCTCCATCTTCTTCTTGATGCCATCAGGTTTCTTGGGATCTTCTCCATCTTCTTCTTTATTACAGAAATACACAACCTGTATTGGTTGATCTTGGCTTATTTTAGGGTTTCTCTTCTATTTATTCTTCCTCGTTGTGGGTTTGGTCATATTCAGTACTGCTTTGTTATTTACTTTTACCTTCCTGGGTTATACCTTGAAAAGCTTTGGTTATGAGACTGGTTTTGGATGACTCATCACTAGTAACTCCTTTTATTTTAACTTGTATTTTCTTTATAATAATGATTTCTTTCCACAGTTGCTATGAATTAATCTTTTTATATTAAACTTAGTGCTTTCTTCCAAATTTAAATATTATGACTTCATTATTCTAATGATCAATTGACATTCAATATTATGCATACATCTGTCACGCTACAACACATAATTATTTTTTTGGAACTTGGTTAGTTTTAATGTAAAATTTAAACTATTCTTTTTATTTAATTGAAAAATATTTCTCATAAATCCTTGTAATATGTTGATCTTATCTTGTTTCAAAGTTCTGACGTTCTATCAACATTCAAATTCTGTTTAATTCATTTATTCCCAGAATTGTTTCATTCAGAATTGTTTATAGTACTGTGATTTTACTATTATTTCTGAATGTTTTGGTATTTCTCCAAATTCAAATTCTTCTTAATTATTTACCATAAAGTTTTCCTCATAATTCAGTGGTAGTAAGCTGTGCTTGCTTAATTTTAAATTTTTTAAATTAAGTTCAAAATTCTCTCTCTTTATCTTTCTTCCATAAAGTTTTGTTCTAAATTATCAGGTTGTAGTAAGAAGTACTTACTAAATTTTAAATTTTTATAATTATATTTCAATTCAAAAGTCTTTCTTTTTCTTTCTTCCATAAAGTTTGTTCCAAAATTATTAGGTTGTAGTAAGATGTACTTACATATTTTAGAATTTTTTCAAATAAAAATCCTAAATTCCTTCTTCTTATAATTCTCCAAAATGTTTTTTTTCAAAATATTAGGTTGTAAGATGTACTTACATTATTTTCGAATTTTTTAAATATATAAAAAAAATTCTCTCTCTTTCTCTTTCTTTCTTCCATAAAGTTTTGTTCTAAATTATCAGATTGTAGTAAGAAGTACTTACTCAATTTTAAATTTTTATAACTATATTTCAATTCAAAAGTCTTTCTTTTTCTTTCTTCCATAAAGTTCGTTCAAAAATTATTAGGTTGTAAGTTGTTCTTACATATTTTAAAATTTTTTTACAAAAATATATAAATTCTAAATTCCTTCTTCTTATAATTCTCCAAAATGTTCTTCCCAAAATATTAGGTTGTAAGATGTACTTACATTATTTTAGAATTTTTTTTTTTTACAAAAATATATAAATTCTAAATTCCTTCTTCTTATAATTCTCCAGAATGTTCTTTTCAAAATATTAGGTTGTAAGATGTACTTACATTATTTTAAAATTTTTTTAAAAATATATAAAAATTCTAAATTCTAAAACTCACAACTCATTCTTCATAATATTTCTTCATAGAAGCTTGATTGTACACTCCTTTGATTTTTCCTGAAACGATTTCCTTCAACTCATATGTATTGTTATGCTTATCATTTACCACAACATATGGGCATATATTGTACTCTACACTGGCCCATATTATTTATACTTTTGTAAGTTGATCTTCTCTTTTTCTTTCCTTATAAATGCCTTCTCTTCTAAATGTCGCTCTTTGATGGTTAGCTCCTCTTACTCCTTCAAATGTTAGGTTTTTCCACATTTATTCTGGATTCTCTCCAACTCATTGCAGTTTATTATTGAAATATAACAGCGGAGGTGGAAGGAGTTCCCGCTAAAATAATGATAGACACAGGAGCTAATAAAAAAATTTGTAATTAAATAATATAATTATTTATTTTGTGTTGATGTAATACGTTTAATTGTGAAGTATGAAACTCCGATGTAATCAAGCCCCACGTTGGGCGCCAATTTGTAATAAAACAAATTATATAAGATGTGTGTGTTCTTAAATTGTAATCAAGCCGCACTGTTTGGGCTAGCCCATTTGTAATACAATAAGTAAATTGCAATGTAATATGTTTAATTGGTGTGGCTCTCGACGTCTTACTGGCCTGAAACACTTTCTTAAGTTTCCCAGCTGGTCGAGTCCCAATGGTAGCAAGACCGGTCGAGTAGCGTAAAGTTGATGAAGGAATATATATGTTCAGCTTCGCCGAAAGTTTCAAAACAAAATTTATTGTTTTGAAGGAAATTAAAAAAAAAAATTATGTTTATATAAAAAAAAAATAATTATTAAAAAATTTTTTAATTTTCTTAATTAATTAATTAGGATCAATTAATTAATATAGGGCTGTGAAGTTTTAAACAGTGTAATGCTCTTCTGAAAATTTTTATTAAAGTTTTAGTATATTTTAAATAAGCTATCACCACTCATAAGACTGTCTTCAAACCAATCGATACTTGTTTACCTTTTTATTTTTTAGGTTATCTTCACTTACGGGTGGTAAAGTCCTTGTAGATTATCAATTAGAATTATCTTATTGGTAATTAGTATTATTGAAGAAATAAAGAACTATTAAGTATTGAAAAGTATTAATGTTTTATTAAGTAATAGCAATATTGACTCTTATCGATTAGTATCGATTCTCAGGATATCGAAAAAAGTTACAAGTATATGATATAAAAATTATATAGGGTTCTTTAAACAGCCAGTTATTATCAAAGTCAGAGAAATCGGGCTAATATTTAAAAAGTATAACGTTACAATCAAATTAATAGTTATTAACAAACACAGACATTGAATAATAAATTGTAAATATAATAATTGTTTTCACCAAACAGCTGAGTTGAACTAAGAAGAAGGCACTGGGATCGTCAAAGCAAATGGCCGCCGTCAAGTTGATCAAAATGTTGCTCGTTCCTGCAGTGTTCCAAATAATGTATTTTCTGGCAATATTCCTGTTCTTGTCTCTGCAAATCTCTTGTTAAATGTTGTGTAGTGATTGGTGTACTGTTTCTGAGTTGTATTTAGTGTATCCGTATAATTATTAGTTCAAACACTTTCCCCGATTCCGTCACTAATTTGGGTTAATGTATTATACAGTTTTCTAGTGTTTTGTGGTGTTTTTCGGAGTAGATTTATATTGTTCTGTGTTATGGAGTGTTACTTGATTGTTTCTGTTATAATATGATAGTTTTATAAGTATTTTACAAGTCACTCGCGATTTCACAATAACGCACTATACACTCGCTTTGTATGACTATTATAGGTTAGGTTATCCACGTTATCAAACGTATGTCATGTTAACCGTTCAAATACCAATAATTAACTAACTGTTTCCTTCAGTTTCAATTAAACTCTTAGCCCATATAATATTATCCTTAACATTGTTCAAAAATAGTTTCACATCCTGTGTACACTTTACTATTTCACTATATGAATGCCTAAACTTTGGTTATTTGTCAATTTTATTCACTAGATGTGATTTAAATTAATCTCTCAGTTCATTCTGGTTATTTTCAGATTAAATAATGCCATTTTATAGTGTTTTTCTGTCCAAAAAATAGTAATTTCACTTTCAGTTTGGTATACTCTGAAAAGTCAAAACATCAAAATTTACTTCCTGTCATTATATAAATTCAGCCATTTTATCAGTTATATTTAATATTAATAATCCTATATTGTATTAAAAGGTTCCTATTCCCTTATTTTCTGGTAATTAATTGAATTAGTTGTATTCTGAAACATTATTCAGGAATATATGACTCCCATGTCCAAATTTCTGAGTTTAGTCATTTTCATTTTTATTTATAATTCTGAATATAATTTATTAAAATCTTCCTAAATGGTATGTGCAATTATATGGCTTGATCTCAAGTTTATTTTGTCTAAACCCCTTTTGTTTACTTGCATTTAAATGAGCAATTTCTCTGTTTTGATGAAGTTTGGTTTCCATTCTTTTGGCCTATGATTTTTTTACAATTTTTCTTATAAAATATTTTACAAACAATATATGATGTGTAATACCCTCTCTGACTTTTACATATAGTATTATAAATTAAACATGTTTTCAAATTACACAAAGACAATTAGTATTGGTTACAATACAAATAATAGTTAAACAAAATAAAGAATATTTTTTTAAATAAATGGTTGTCTTCAAGTCAGACATTTTGCAACAAAATCCCCATTTCCAACATGGAAACATGGTTTATAAAAAAGGTTTTGTACTAACTAACATCTTAATTACTCTCTACTATTTACAAGTGGTAACTATTTTTATAGTTCTGATGTTAGTTGTTTCAGACCCAAACAAATGGCCTTATATCTAAAACATTTTTAAACATTCTTATACTATATACATAAAAACCTTATATTTATATTCTTATTTCTAACTATTATTATAAGTAGGATTCTACAGTTTTTATACCGTCTTTTATACATTGTCTTTGGGGAATTGTACCCTGTCATTAACAAATAAATAGTATGAATTGTTCAAAAAGTATAATGAAATCTGTTTTTCTTTTTCCATGTAAAACAAAATGTTATTTTAAACAGATTCATGTCTTATGAACAACATATTGTCACAGTACACATTTTAAGTCATTGAAAAATGCATATTTCATTGCATCCAATGTTTGTGATTGCCAAGAATGAAACACAAGGTTCATTTTTTATAATACCCAAAACTATCACTGGTTCACTTTGCACTTATATATTATGTTAATGCTAAATGGTCGTATAGTCTTATTAACATAATAAATTGGTTAGCGTTTTTTCAATGGAGATTTGTTCCATGGGTACTATATTATTGTTTCATCTTAGTTCACAGGCAACTTTTACTTTATACACTTCTCTCTCTTAAATTTATATACATGTGATTTTTATTTCGTTATACTTTTATTTTTAAATATTTATTTTGGGGATATAGGGATTTGGGTGTCTTTTATAAGAGCATGACATCTTCTTCAGGATGCTGCCTTCTTCTTCTTTCATCAGTCTTCTTTTCTCCTGCCTTCTGGGACTGGTATCTTCTCCATCTTCTTCTTGTTGCCATCAGGTTTCTTGGGATCTTCTCCATCTGCTTCTTAATTTCAGAAATACACCACCTGTGTTGTTTGATCTTGGCTTATTTTAGGGTTTCTCTTCTATTTATTCTTCCTCGTTGTGGGTTTGGTCATATTCAGTACTGCTTTATTATTTACTTTTTTACCTTCCTGGGTTATACCTTGAAAACCTTTGGTTATGAGACTGGTCTTGGATGACTCATCACTAGTAACTCCTTTTATTTGAACTTGTATTTTCTTTATAATAATGATTTCTTTCCACAGTTGCTATGAATTAATCTATTTATATTAAACTTAATGCTTTCTTCCAAATTTAAACATTATAACTTCATTATTCTAATGATCAATTGCCATTCAATATTATGCTTATATCTGTCATGTTACAATATTAACTTGTATGTGAACATAATTTTAACCTGTATACGAAGTACGAAATTATAACACACACTTTTTAACACTTAAAAAACGAATTGTATTTAACTCTAATAGTATATAAGTACCATTGATGTAAGGTAGTGTACTTTATTAACATCTTATTAATATTTTTTCGTAATCAAAAGAACTCAATGATTGAACGAACTGTAGAAAATAAACATTGACGACAGCCATGTCGATTTAGAAACGTTTCAATCAAATTTAGCCAACCTTGGGATATTGTCTATTTATTGCCGGAGCAACATTATTTAATAACAGTATATAATTTTGTATCTAACTGAATAATTATTAACTATTTCACGTTAATAAACTAGTACTGAGTAGTAATAACCGTCCTTTATTTCATTATAAATTGTATTATAAAGTTTGTGTACTTTAGCGATGAGCAAAATTGTCTGCCAGCGTTAGACGTCGGTAGCACGACGAACTACAAGCGAGATTCAAATGCCCGCCAGTTGCGAGGGTAATTTGAATTAGTCATCACCGCATAGAACGACCGCTCAGTTTAACTTTTTTAATTGTTTTCCTAAACAATTTGGCGCCACCCGCCAAAAAAGATGGAAAGAGCATGTTATGCGCATGTCTCCAGAAAGAATTCCAAGAAAAATACTGTATTATAAGCCAACCAGAAGAAGAAATGTTGGCAGACCGAGACGGAGATGGTGAAGCCGGAACAGGCAACCTGCCTAATCCTGGACAGATAGATGATGATGAATAAGTATTTGTCTATGGGACAAACTTAATAGGGGCACTCGCGTAGTGAGGTAAGTTACAGTAATCCACGCAGTACGTGTATACTGTGTGTGTATGTGTGTGTGTGTTTCTGTCTGTCTGTCTATCTGTCTATACCTGAAGTACTTTCGTAATTGGATTAACCTACTCCTGTATACTATTAATCAAACGAATTGCTGTTCAGAAAGAAAAATACTACCTGTCTAATATTTTCTTGTGCATTACTTTCAAAAGCAACTGTAATTCTTTAAGTGCTTTGCCCAAGATTTATAATAATACTTTATGTAACTCTAATCCCTTGCCTGTCGACTCTGCAACTAGCTGTCTTATTCAATTACATTAGCAAAAGTTTGTACTTTCAGTGGAGACCTGGATCATTTATCAGTGTCTGTGGGTTAACGCAATACTCTTTAGTAACAAGGATTTGCAAAATTTTGTTCTTTTTGAAACTGTTCACTAAAATTTATTACTTTATCATCATCATTCACTCTTTACATCATCGTCATCATAAACTATCTGATACGTAGGCCTACCAAATGGCTCCTCATTATTTCTCCATTGATTTTTTTCCAGAAAAAACATCCATCGTTGGAGGCATGTGGTATTCTTGTCTCTAATCCTCAAAATCTTTTATCATCTTCTGACTTTCTATTATCCGAATCTCCGGCTGATTTTCATTTCGTCTTGTCATAATCGTGCAAATGATGTGATCTATTCTAGTTTGGTAGCGCATCCATTTTTCTAATTTATTTCTTAAAAATTACTATGTTTAACAAACGGCATTTTTGACAAGTGTATTATAATAAGTGCAAATATTATTTAATAAGTAGTCATGTCTCTAAGCATTAGAAAAAACAGCCAATGAATCTGATTCGTAGGCTACATGGTATTAGACTATGAGGCGTTAGGCCTATTAATCTTCCTTTATCATTTTTGCTGAGTCACGCGTTCCCTTACAGTGTCGTCTATGTCATAACTCCTCTAGTCTGAGGCCGGCCTAACACTGGAACGACATTTTTTTTCGCGACAGAACGGTTGCAATTCTTTGTTACAAGACAATTGCAATACCCACATTGATTATGCGAGTGAGGCGTGGGTCATGACAAAAAAGGAATGCGGCAAGATTCAGAGTGCTGATATGCAGTTTCTTCGAAATACTTTAAATTATACATTGCAAGATAGAAGAAGGAACGAGGACATAGGAGCATAAATAAAAGTAGAAGATTTACATACAACCACTTCAACTTATAGAAGACAACGGTGTGATTATTTGCAAAAGATGACGGAGAATCGATTGGCAAAAGCGGCGCTAAAATATAAAGCCGTTGCTAGCAGAGACGTGGGTCGTCCGAGGATGAGATGCTTGCAGGAACAGGTTTATATAACCTTGTTCTTGCAATGGTAAGACCTTAATTACACCAACCGTGGCTTACGGCGGTGCAACCTGTACCCTTAATGGGTCGGCAGTGGAGCTGCTGCTGAACAGATTCGAATCAAAATTACAGGCCCAATTTGTAAAAATAGGAAAAGGGGGAGGAGAAAAATAAAGAATTGTACACAGCATACGATAATCTCAGCATTATCTCCTTCATTAAAATACAAAGATTGAAATGGCTGGGTCATATCGTGAGAGTGGGAGACAGCAAGACAGTAACTATACACGGGTTCTCCTGGTGGAGTACGACCTAGTGGACGGCCTAGGAGTCGGCGAAGCGACAGTGTCTTGAGCGGTTTCAAGCAAGTGAGGATAAACATTTGCTCAGCACCGATATGGAGGGACGGCAATGGTTGAACAGGTCCAAGGGATGTTACATGCGCCTGCAGCGCTAGCGAAGAAGAAGAAGAAGAAGAAGAAGAAGAAGAAGAAGAAGAAGAATTTAATTGTCTCTCAACTATAACCGTTGGTTAGTGTATGTTAGAGGGTCTGTACTCTAATACAGGCATTTATTCATCTATTACTTCAGCTGGCATTTGTGCAGGCCGTTTGAGAATGCATATGGACTTTTCCATATGCATATGATTTCATATAATATTCGTCACGCCCCAGGATGACTGATTTTTGTACTGCAGTTAGATTTTGGCACTTAAATATACTTTGGAATTTAATTGTGGGTTAGTTGCTTGATGTTTGTTTACCTAACGTTACGATGTCATGTCAACAGGTGAATATTCTTAAGTATTATATCGGCAAGTGAATTATATATTTTATTTTCTATTTTCCAGCTTTATTTTTACGGTGTCGTTGTTTCAGCTGTATGTGTTGATTAGTGGTGGATTGTTCGCGAACAAATAGATTCGTTCCTAGCCAAAAAGAACTACTTCGTCAAGTGAACTACTGACTACAGCCGTTCGTACCGCAGGACAGTAGTTCGCGTCGGCCACTTATAAAACTAAACAACCGTAGTTCGTTGTTCATTCAGTCGTTCGTTTGTAGTAGGTCGTTCGATTTCAGTAGGTCGTTCGGGAATGAGTGACGAGTGTTAGAACTGTGTGATACTGCCCGCTGTCGGTCCATTGTTTAATTCCTTTACTGTTCTGAAATGCAGTTTGTTTTTTGAGTTTTTATAGTATTACAAACTCCATATTTTTATGATTTAATTATTTTGTTACACTGTTAAATAATTTATATATATATATATATATATTGCAACGATACAAATTAAAACTGCTTAGATAGGTTACATTGAAATTATATCTGGAGGTAGGAAAATTTTGCTCATTAACACAATAAAATTTATTATTGTCTTATGGCTTTATAATATAAAATTGTTTATAAAAAACATTCGTAGAATTCCAACTGTTTGCGTAGACTCCAGGTGCTCCTCACGCTGCTCGCCTGCACGTCGACCGGCGGAGATCACTAACGCTGAAATATCTACTTCGCGGCTTACACACGCAATGCGATATGAAACTGTTACTGTTTATAACTTGAATTCACTTAATCTCAGGGATAAAAACTGGGTAAAAATAGATCTTATATTAAGCTTACACAAATCCGGCTTCTTGAAGTGTCCTCGCGTTAACTCAAAACACCACGTTAGATGTTTTGCCTCTAAACGGAAATCTTCCACTCTACGCGAAAAAGCACTAGAGTATGATCTATTTAAAATTATCTGAGTTCTATAATGGCAATGGTTACGAAGAACTCGAACCGTGAACCAACTTCTAAGTCTTAAGGAAATCGACTTGTCTTGTCACGAAAATCTCGTGACAGTGAGTACCTGAGTACGTCTTTCTATAGCAAGACTTCAGAAAGAACTCAACCATCCGTACGCTGTAAGCGTCCGATTCAAATAATTTTTAGACCTTCTGATTGGTTGAAAATTTTGCAACGTCACAGATTTTCTTACTGATATCCAGAAATCAGGCAGAAACTCTGTCCGATTCTGCAAAGGCCTGTCTAGATTTAATCTACATATTTTATAACGATAATAAAAGAAGACTGATTTCATTTAAAAAACCATATAACAATTATAGTTGTGGAGAATTGAGTATATGGGAAATATAGCTTGTAACCATGAGAATCCCCTGTCCAAGTTTCAGAGCGAAATGTTAATTTTCAACGAAGTTATTAAATAAAATATAAATCACACGCGCACCCGCGCACTTACACACAAATATTCATATGACATAAAAGAGTATAAAATTGTGAACATTTTGACATAACATACTTTTTTAAACATAGCTTGGTTCAAAACGTATGACTACTTTACAAAGAAAAGAACAAAATCAATTTAAAACATGTCTATGGTCGTCAGAAAATGAGTTATAGCCACAGTATCCCTATTATATGAACTTCATGTCCTGTGTTTTGTTGCAACATATATGTATATAACACATACATATATAATACATACAAGAAGATAACACATCCCTAACGAAGCACGCCAAGGAAACAAGACACACTTTCGATTTCAAAATAAAAAAAATCTTGGCACGAACCAACTATAAGAAAGTCAGACAGTACAGAGAGGCAATTGAAATTTACCGGATGCGAGGGGGAGCGGTCAACGACAGAAACGAATATACAAAACTAGCGACAACTTGGAAATACCTAACTGACAATTCACAAATTAACAAACAACATATGGCGACAACACACTCACCCCCACGCTCTAACCCTCCCACGGCAAAAATCACAAGGGAGCAAGATATAAAACGCGCAGCGTAGTTAAATCAACATCAATACGCCTTGAAAATGTTCCGGGATTACGGAACGAAACGTCGGCAATATAAGCATCACATACACGGATGTACTCAAAAACCTGCTACAATATATATATATATATATATATATATATATTATTACAACACGTTATTTCTGTGTTTATTTATTAAGTCCCAAATTGTTGGCGTCAATTTGTTACAAGATAATTATATAGGGGTTAAAAGCCACACGTTGGTTTCAGCAATTTGAGAATTTCTGTAATTTTAAGGATTATTATGTTGTCAGGGTAATGTTGGTTGAGAGCCAATTTGCAATCATATGTTGCAAATAAAATGTATTGGTTAATCGGTAAGTAATATTGCATATATCACAAGGGTTTCTTTTTCCTTCTAATTTTTATCTTTTCTAACATCTTTTATTTAATATAATACTATGAATACTAATTCTCAGTAAGCCAGATTCAAAACTTGTGCCATACTTTTCTTGTCGGGAGTGTTACCAACCTATGCCAGTTGATGAAAAAATTAACATTCAATTATATGTTATACATAATATCATATACATAAAACTATCAACTAAGTGAAGAAAAGAAAACCTTTTATATGGTGTTATTTAACTTAAATCCTTTATTCTCGTTATTAAATATTGTTAAAAAAAAAATATAATTATTAACAAAGTCTTGCCGGCTGTTTTTTAATTTGCTCCGAATGGCAGCAGTTACTCCCACCTCTCAGGGTATAAAATATTTGCGTTTTAATAATTAATAAATAATATACAATTAAAACTGTTTTACGTTAGATCCTTTTGACTACGGTATAAACTACAATGATCTTCGGAAAAGTACCAAAATACATGGACTTAGAATTAAATACAGAGTGTCTTAACAAGAGTTTATTACTAACTTTACAATGTTCAGTGTCTAGGTTATGTTGAACTACGTATTTTCAATGTTTAATACACGTTAAATGGTCATATTACCATACATAAATAGTTTTTACCATGAAAATAAGACTGTTTATTAATTATTTTCCCAGTGAAAGTTCAAATATAATTTTAATCAAAAAGTGTAAACAGTTTCTTTGTCAAGTGTAAACTTGTGACATTAAGGTAATTTCTTCAGTTTAGTTATTACCAAAAATACTTCCCTTCCTGTATATGTTGAATTTGTTTCTTCATATGTTAATCGGCTTCCTTCTTTCGAATAATGGTTTACTTCTTTCTTCTAAACATTTGATCTTTTAAAATGATTTAACTTTAATTATCTTCACCGTTATTATACTCGAAATATTTTAGATTTGGTTTCTCGTTTTATTTATGTCATCCTTTCTCGTTCAGTTCTAATAATGGAATCCCTAATTATTTTTATAACATATCTGTTGCTAAGGCCTATAACTGTAACATGCTGTATAACTGTTTCATTGGTTTAAACTGTATCATCTTGAGTTACTATGGTTCTCTCTGAGCCTCAAAATAAACAAACTTCTAACATCTTACATACAATTTTCTTAAAATTGTTATAACTTTTTTATATGATCTCTGATCTTCAAGATACTAGTATCTTTGAATTTCTGATAGAACACTGATTGTTTTTATATCACTTTTGATTAGTTTCCATTCCATATTTCCAGAGTTACTAGTTTACACTTTTAACTATTTGTACAAAATAATTTATAATTAGTTCTTTTTTATACCCTTCACTTTACTAAAAACTGTTAGATACAATCAGTAATAACATAGTTCAACATTGACATTAATTATTCTAGTTTTACTGTAAACTCTTTTCCAAATTCCTTAACTATCTAGGCCTAACATACCTAGTTTCACAAATATCTCTATTATTATAATTTTTGTAACCTTCCAATAACGTTAACATTTGTTTAAATAATATTACAGCATATATTATCAGTCAACATCAAACAATTAATTACTAACAACTATTATGAAACATATGGTAATTCTTATTAAACTTATGGATCCATTCCAGTTTTTACAAACATAATAAAACTGGTATTCACCTGGTAAGTAGTCCCCAAAACATTGTCCTCCTTACTTACTAACTTTAATATCTCAAAACATAATTATTAAAACATTATTTATTATTAATCACTTCCCTTATAAACATAACACAACTCTTATTGAACTTATGAGTTAATCTCAACTTTCACACACATAGTGGGATAAGTATTAACATCTTAAGTATTTACAAAACATTGTCCTTCTAGTCTTACTAACTTTAATAGTTCAAACATAATTATTAAAACATTATTTATGATTAGTCATTAGCATAAAACCTATAATTAGTAGTCATTTAAGCAGGCTGCTTTATGTTTCCTGGTACTTTCCTAGGGTTTGTAAATATCTTTACTTAAGCAATCATACAACAAGATGATGGGAAAAATATCATATAACAATATATATATATATATAATTCTTTTTTAAGACAAGAATTTGTAAAATTAAACGTCTATTAGTCCCGATCAATTTGAAGGGGGTGAGAGAATAGTCCATTTGAAAAATTTTGTTTATTGTTTGATTTTCGTTATTTTGACAAATTTTGGCAAAAGTATAATGAAAATAAAACAGCAAGAATATTGTATGCTAGAATTGGGGGACATTTCTTTTAAAGTTATTAAATAATTTAAAACTATATATCATTTTTGTTATTTTAGGAGTGCGTTATTTATTACGACTCGTAACTGAGAGACGGGTTTCGCGATTCTGGCAGAATAAAATTATTTTCAGAATTTTCTTTTTTTGAATAGTATTTTATTGCGTGTGTTTTGTTGACACGCCAAATAACGATATTGGTTATTTTTTAGCTAAGCTTCGTACGTTTTGATGTTAACTCATGTGCATGAGGAGGCTGGTCATCCCTGACCTATAATGAGAAAGAGGAAGATGTCAATTTTTGTTCTTTTAATGTCTACAAAAAAATTTAGAAAAAGAGGGGGCCGACAGATTGAACTAGTCACCTAGTTCATTGAGTTAGTTCGCTGGTGTAAACGACCTAGCTATGATAAGTTCGTTTGGATGAACTGCTTTGTCCATCTCTAATTGACAGATCATAATATCCTAAAACGCTGTTTTCCTTTGAAACTGACTGAGATTAGTAAGTACGGTAAGATTTTTACTTCCATGTTCCATAAAAAAAATGGAAGTATGGTGATGGCGAAAAAAATCGTGTTCGAGATAAGGTCTGATTCTGATTGTACTACCCTCAAAACATGAAAAGTCATTTTCTGAAAAGTGTCTGTTGTGTGTGTGTAGAATTTTTTCTATGGCGAACGATGACTGCCGCAAATTCAAACAGAATTAAATAATTTTTTGTATATGTGCCTGAGTTGTAGAGGACTCAAGGTCTATTGATTTTGGTAAAGATGGGTTTAGGGGAAGGGGTAGTTTACCAGCAACATTTTATGTTTTAACAAGAGTAAACTACTTAATTTTGGTAAATAAATTATCCTGAAAACAAGGTCATAATAATTCACTGTAGAAAGGTAGATGAAATATCTATAAATGAAAATGGTAGTTGAAGGGGGAGGGGGTAATTTTCTATAAATGAAAATGATAGTTCAAAGGGAGGGAATAATTTGTTATATGTACTACGTTATCGGCAACAAAGAAGTAGTTTGTTGTTAAAATTCGTTACCGGGCTGTTTGGCTATGGTCCAATTTTTTAAGACGTTTCAGCAGTGTCATCTACTACCATCGTCAGTGAAAATCGAGTGCGCTAACGTGAGGTGGTATACGTAGTGACCACAGTACTGTGGTTAAGGCCGAAGAAAGAAGTAGTTTCTATGGAAACATTTCATTTCGAAAATGATTTTAAATATAAATCTTAGAACATGGAAGTCATGTATGGTTCTCTATACCGATATTTATCTTTTGGTACGACTAGTCTTTGCCGCGGGAGGTCTACTGTAGTCTACGTTAATTTAGCTGGGTGGATTATCTTCACCGTTAAATACAGGGTACAAAACTAGAACATCCCGTGGACACGTTTATTGTTTGCGATACTCTATTGCGTGTCCTACAGTTATTATTTTCGTTTATAATATACTTCTTATACTTATTTATAGCGATAATTTGGTCCCGTATCAGTGCCGTAACTACGGGGGATCAGACGGATCAATCTCCCCTCCCCAGGGGTATTAGAAATTTCAGCGAAATTCCATAATTACTTAACGTAGGCCTATTTCTAAGCCAGTCGCGTGTTGAAATAAGGTTTATAAATAATCGTAGAAATAAATGGAATTACAATATTTGTAAATTAATAAAATAAAGTTAGAGTTTTCTTAATAACGACAATCACTCAACATCTGATAAATAACGTACGAATTTGCAATAATCAAACCAGGATTTCCAAATACGTTTAGAAATACTCATTCTCACAAGATCAAATAAGAATACAAGTGTAGAATTAAAGTGGTTCCTTAGACATGCGATTTATAATTTAATTTAAAATTCATAATATACCTTTATTGTAATCCGTCTTGCGATCTTGTAGTTATTTTGTACACTACATGCTTCGGGAATAAATTCCCATCTTCAGGTGAAGAATTTTTTATCCTGCTATTATATAGGAATCATCGGCGTAAATATCACACACGCGCGCGCGCGCGCACACACACACACACACACACACACACACACACACACACACACACACACACACACACACACACACACACACACACACACACACACACACACACACACACACACACACACACACACACACACACACACACACACACACACACACACACACACACACACACACACACACAACACAACCAGAACTGTTAATTTAAATAACAGTTAATATTTTGAAATCAACGCTTTTCCATATTTTTTCAACCCTTATGTTTTGCGTTGGTTCACTGAAAAACTTGGAGACGCAAAGGATTTATTAAATGTAATTTTAAAAATTATATGGGAAGCATCGTCAATTTCTCATTCGTCCTGAGGAAAATTGGGAGTTCAACCTTCAAGCTAGTCTCAGGAGCCCCCCCCCCCCGGGAGCTCCTGGTACATATACCCCATCATCTACATATCTTATCCATATCGATAAAGTAAAATATGTATCAAATAACGAAAACACAAATGCAGAGAACTTACTAAAACAAATCAATAATATACATCCAAAAATACAATTCACAGAAGAAAAAGAAAAACATAACAAAATCAACTATTTAGACATAACCATCACAAGAAACAACAACCACATACAATATGCAATGTACAGAAAATCAACTTCTACCAACATCATCATATCTAACCATTCTGACCACCCACCACAACATAATATGGCAGCATTCTATTCGCTATTTAACAGAATGTACAAAATCCCCCTAAACAAACAAGAAACAAACAAAGAAAGAAATATAATATACCAAATTGCTCATGAAAATGGATACAATAAAAATACTGTAAACAAAATAGAAAATAAAATCAAATAAAAAATAATAACTGAACAATTAAGAATTAATCAAAATGAACAACACATTAATAATAACAACAACAAAAAATGGGCCACATTCACATACATAAATAATAAAATGACAAAGCTAACAAAATTATTTAAAAACACAGATATCAAAATAGCATACAAAACTAATAAAAATAATTTACAAAAACTAAATAACCCACACAACAAAGATAATACAACCACTAACGGTATATACAAAATTGAATGCCAAGAATGCAATAAATGTTACATAGGACAAACAAAAAACAGAGGAAAAAACGTTATTTTGAACATCTAAATGCATACAAAAAACCAGAAATATATAAATCCAATTTAGCCACACATGCAATAAACACGGGACATGAATTCCCAGACATAAGCAATATGACACTAATAAAACACATACCACACAAAGGGACCATAATGAACATTTGCGAAAATTTACAAACTAACCTAACCTAACATAAAACACAAAACAAACTAATACCCGAACAAATACAAATCAATACAAAACAAGACACAATTTTCAAAGCACTCAACATCGAAAATACACTAAATACTAATACACACACCACAATCACACACAAAAATACCACTTTGAGATACCAGAAAGCAACAGGAGATCACAATGGCGACAGACCAACACATAGATACTTCACTAGACGCAGAATCGCGAAGGCTGAGGATGAGAGCACAATAGCTCTCGAAACATGTTCCTAGTAAGGAAAATAAAATATCTTGAGGTAATTTTAATATAAATAATAAATATAATATATATATATATATGTATAACATATTATATATAATACATATACTGTTTTTATATTAGTGTCGTCCCCTTGCATTTCAAGATTCATAGCCTGCAAGCAATATCCGATAAGTATTATGGTTTCAAGTAAACGTGGTGTTACTGCCTTCCGAATAAAGTACCTTTAGAATGTCATGATTCTTCTTCTTTTTCTTCTGCTACTCCTGCTTTTCCTCGTCGTCGTCGTCGTCATCATCATCATCATCATCATCATCATTATCAACAACAACAACAACAACACTGACACCACCTTCATCATGATCATCATCGCTGTGATTATATACCGTAAGCGTTACTATTGAAGGAAGGAGTGATCAAGATGGTCACAGCAAAACTCGCTCAGTTGTCCAAGCGTATATGTCTGGAGAAATGACACCCAACATCTTCTTATTTCAGTAATGGATCCCAGTGCCTAAAACAACAACAAAAATCAATAATTTCCTTGACGGAATCTATCAGGTTATGTGTAATTACATGATATTAAACACACGAAAGACAAAATTTAGGACACAAGATGAGGCAAAGTTTAAAAATATTGAAAACAATCAATTTAAAATTCACTTCGAATAAAAATGTAGACAAGCTACATTAAAAAAATACGTTAGTTCCAGGCTTTTTAAAGTAGTAACTTACTCTTGCAGCAGTAAATTATTTACATAAAAGTACAAAGGTAAAGGAAATTACATTTTTAACGAGTTCTTTTGTGCGGCAACAAAGTTTATAAATGAAGTAACGTTTATTTATATAGATATTTTTTAAATAAAATTATTTTTAAACTTGGATAAAGTCACCCGAGAGTATGTCATCGAGTGTAATTAATTACATTCAGACCCTTTAAGTGGCATAACTATTGACATCCAGCGTGGTAGTGTTTATAATCATCGGTTAGAAATTTACATATTAATTGTTCTTTCAGGTTATTTTCCTCCTCCTCCTCCTCCTCCTCCTCCTCCTCCTCCTTCTTCTTCTTCTTCTTCTTCTTCTTCTTCTTCTTCTTCTTCTTCTTCTTCTTCTTCTTCTTCTTCTTCTTCTTCTTCTTCTTCTTCTTCTTCTTCTTCTTCTTCTTCTTCTTCTTCTTCTTCTTCTTCTTCTTCTTCTTCTTCTTCTTCTTCTTCTTCTTCTTCTTCATCACTGGGACAACAAACGCATGTAACTGCTCTAGGCCTGCCTCTTAATTGCTGTTCGTTCACTGCCGAGGGAAATCTTCTTGCTTGGTTTGGAATGAGTACTGTTAGAGGGCCCTGATATATTCAGAATAGAAGACTCTGAGGACTTTTAAAGGAAAATTATTAGATAAATCTTCGGACCAGTGTGTTGTAATGGATCAGACCTAATCGAGAAATAGACTTCATTCTAAAAGAGGGAGATATCGTCTGTTTTATAAAGTCCACAAGTATCAGCTGGATACGACATATAGAAAGAATGGACAACCAAAGACTCCCCAACAGGATAATGAATGGACATATATAGATAGGAGCAGAAGACGAGGAAGGCCAAGGAAACGATGGCAACACGACGTGGAAGAAGACCTGCCTAGGATGGCTATCGGCTTGTGGAAGATCAAGGCACATGATCGGACTATCTGGAGGCAGATCATTAAAAGAGGGACTATAGTACCGGATATGTATGTATGTAATATATATTGAGATTGCTGCAATGTGTTTCCATGTGAACTTTGGACTCCACAAAAAAGGATATTGTAGCTTAATGCATAAGTCAAGATCAGATTGCATTTTTTTGGTTAGGCATCAGTCTTATTGATTGATATCGTTGTGTTGCGTGCATCGCACTAAGGCCGAGGGACAGGCTCAGGCAGAGTAAGGCGCGTTTTCAAGGTCGTCCGCTAGAGAATGCGCCGAAGTTAATTCGTTTACTGGTTTCCACACGTTCATTGTGTGACCAGCTTGCAGGAAAACAGCCTGCTGCATCGTGTATAGTAAGAGTTTATCTTGGAGGTCTAGCCTAGCTTATTAAATTGAAAATGAACCAGGCTGTTAGGCCGGGGACGTCGGTTGCTATTAACTAGCGACACCGTCGGCTACGTTTCAATCCCATCCTCGGGGATCTTCTTCAGGCCACAAGGCGACGGAGTGTTAAACAAAAACGTAAGGCAGATCTTGGCCGAACGATACCCGACTACTTTTACCGGTAACACAAGGTTACGTATATAACCTCGGCTGCCAAGTCTCGGCCAATTACAGCGTTTTGATTTAGTCGCGGTCCAATACCACCGTACCATGAGAACACCGTACCATGCGGACCGGGCCGCTGCTTCCGTGTGGGGCATTCGACCACTCATCAACTGATGAGAATGGTGGAATACGTCACGGACGCCGGGTGTCGGAGAGAACGGACCGTTGGCTGTTTCTTAGATGTTGAAAAAGCCTTCGACAGCGTATGGCATGATGGCCTATTATTCAAGCTTAGGGAAGTCAGCTCCCGGACTGCTACCTCCATCTGGTTGCTAGCTTTCTGACGGAGAGGACCTTCTGCGTGAGAATTGGAGATTCAGTCTCTTCCGAGAGACGAATCACAGCCGGCGTCCCTCAAGGTAGTGTTCTTGGCCCCTTTCTGTTCTCACTCTACGTCAACGACGTTCCGAGACAGCCTGGAGTCCAGGTGGCCCTCTTTGCGGACGACACGGCCGACCGTCATGTAGAAAGAGCCGTCTTACGACTGCAGCGCCAGCTCGGCACGCTCGGGGACTGGACTGACAATTGGAGAGTGCAACTCAACGCTACCAAGAGCGTAGCCGTCGAATTCTCGAAGCGACGGAAGCACCCTGTTAGGCAGTTACATATCGGCAGAACGTACTTGCGCTGGTCCAATGAGGTCAAATATCTCGGATTACACCTCGACCGTCGGCTCACCTGGCGTACCCACGCTCAGACAGTTCATAAGCGAGCATCCTTTCGTCTGAGCTTACTGTTTCCACTCCTGATCAGCTCAGCCATGACCAGGAAATTGGGCAAGATGATCGTCGGCGCGTATCTGCTGCCGGTCATTATCTACGCTTGCCCGGTTTGGGGTTACCTCGCCGCAATGCATAAAAAGAAGTTGCAGAGCGTCCTCGACAGGGGTCTTCGGCTAGCGGCCAAAGTCCCCCGTCGCTTCTCATCATGCCTTCTAAGGAGAGGACTTGGCGTCCGCTCCTTAGACGAAACATTCAGGCGGCTTGAATGCAAATTTTATGCACGTGCGGCGAGGTTCCCAGACAATCCTCTAGTGGCTGGGCTGGGCAGGTACCGTATACGTCCAGGTGATTCGTGGAAACGCCCTTGCTGTATACTGCGCTAGTGTAGGCTAGCACAACAGCCGAGAATCGGCCTGCTATAGAGCACACGCCCTACTTGGGCAGGGCCACGAGGCAGGAGCTCCAGAAGGTAGCTCGGAACTCAGATACCGAGCGGTTCGTCTCTGCGACGCACAACCGCACAGCCCAGAACGTCGTCGTCGTCGGACTTGGCCGCTGCTCTACAAAATCTACCGGCCTCAGGCGTTGACCTCGTTCTTGAGCTGTTTAACTCCTGTCTCCGGCTACTTTCACTGCCTGTGGAAAACAGCCAACATCGTTATGATTCCGAAGCCTCGCAAGCCGCGAATGCTTCCTGAAAGCTATCGCCCAATCTCTCTCTTGCCAGTCATCTCGAAGGTGTTCGAGCGTCTCCTGCTGGCTCGCATCTCGCCGCTGCTAGATGGTTTCATCCGCAGCGAACAGTTCGGGTTTCGCATAGAGCACTCGACCACGCTTCAATTGGTCCGCGTTATTACGCACTTGTCAGACGCCACCAACAGGTGAGCGGGTACGGCCGCCGTACTGTTGGACGTGAGCAAGGCCTTCGATAAAGTCTGGCACGAAGGTCTTCTCTTCAAACTTGCCAATTCCCCTATACCATCGTCCATAGCGTTTTTTCTCCTGTCGTATCTCAGCGACCAAACCTTCAGGGTGAGCGTCGACGGGTCCTGTTCTACAGTTCGACCCGTCGCCGCCGGCGTACCACAGGGATTTGTCCTCGGCCCCGTTCTGTACCTTGTGTACACGAACGGTCTGCCTGTATTGCCCGGAGTCACGTTGTCTTTGTTCGCTGACGACGCTATGTATCACTGCAGTTCCCTGTCCCCGCGATTTGCAAGTACAAAGCTGCAGCGTCAGTTGAACCAGCTTCCGGACTGGCTACGGAAATGGCGGTTGACGAACAACACGGAGAAATCCGAGGCGATCTGCTTCACTCGTAAGTCCATCTCCCGATGACAGCCCCTCTCCCTGGAAGGGAGGCCCATCGCTTACAAAAAGTCAGTGAAGTATGTAGGCGTTTGGCTAGATCGGCGCCTTTGCTTCAACGTCCACGTGACGGAAACCCTTGCCAAGGCTCGCGGCGTCCGAGCCAAATTATCTCCGTTCCTCTCGTGTCGCAACCGCCTGGCCATGCTCACGAAATTGACCATTTATCTACTTTTTCTCAGGTCTGTACTGACCTATGCGGCTCCCGCTTGGTGGTCTCTTTTACCTACCACCAACAGGTGTAGGCTGGAAGCTTTCCAGTCCCGAACCCTCCGATCCTTGACGGGGTCCCCTTGGTTTGTAAGGAACGACGTGATTCGAAGGGGTCTCCGTGTTCCTACCTTGACTGCCTTTGTCCGGCCGCTGGCTCTAACTCTCTTTGCTAAAGCCTCGACCTCCACCTTCCCATACCTACGAACCATCAGTGCATCAGAACCACCACCGCCCATTCGGGTCAAGCGCTGTCGGTCGCTTCTTGATGACCCGCCATAACGCCATCCTCTTTAAATAAACATAAAAATAAAAGCATCAGTCCTAGACCAGAGTTTATCAATGAAACTGTCCTTCTCTCCTTCCTGACCACCTCCTAGCGCGCTGAGTCGGCTGCTTGTCGCTGTCATCGATCATTGGCACGGAAGCTCTCCGGCTCGCGGTGAGCGACCGACGCCTCAGGGCGTCTGCTGACTGGACTTGAGACGGGCAACATCTGTTGCTCGAATCGGTACCAGCGGCAGTGGTAAAAATCAAAATCAAAAAGTGTTTACTCCCCCGCCTTCTCAGTTAACTAGTTAGCGGTTTCCTTTTCCAGTATTAGGCTACCTGTCGAATTGTACCATACTATGTTTCACTCCTGGCAGCCATTGGACACGCTCCTGATGCTGAAATCAAGCCACGGGCGCAAAGACACCCCGCACCCACAATGCAATGCCATGCAACACTCTGTCGCTTTGCGGCCTGAAGAGGATCCCCGAGCGTGGGATTGAAACGTGGCCGACGATGTCGCTAGTGAATTGCATCCGACCACGGCCTAACAGCCCGGCTTATTTTCAATTTAATAAGAGTGTCGTTGTGGCTTCTCACGGTGCGCACCGTTATTCTCGCGCGCTAATGATTGTTTTATATATGTGTTTTGAATGTTGTTGTTTTTTGTGTTTTGTGTCTTAATGTTGTGACGACCTCTAACGAGGAAAATAACCTGAGGATGGAACTTTATTTCCGAAACGCGTTGTGTTTTTAATATAAAACAAGTGAACCACAAGACGGACTATTCAGGTAATATTTAATTACTCAATTTAATAATGTTGACACCGACCGTGTAAGCCTACGTTATAAACTAGTCTACCTTAGTTTACATTGGTGGATTGTATTCGCTGTTAAATTATGTGTTTACAAGTATCCAGTGTTATCTAATCTTGAAAAGCGTTCGCGAATTTTGTTGTTCCGGTCCGTTTACATTGTACGTTATCTTTGTTGTGTGACATTAAAGTGTAAAAACGAGTGTTCGGAAAAACTATAATTTACGGATATTTTAAAAAACTTTGTCTGGTTTGGTACGTCGAGAGTTCTACAAAGTTATGGCGGTCCCTGTACTGTCTTAGGGTGTGAATTATGGACAAAACAAGAAAGCACAATACACGCCTCGGAAATGGCGTTCTTGAGAGGAGTTAAAAGAGGTTCTAAACTTAAAAGAATTAAGTTATAATAGAAACATTACAAGATCTTAACTCGAATGATAATTTAGATACGATTATAAACGACGGTGGCAAGAACATTTTAGTGAGATTAAAGATTGGCCAAACAAGTCTGGAAACATAAACCTGTAGGTTACAGGTGTGTGGGCAGACCCAGTAGAGTGGCAGAGAGATGCCTACACTGCGGCTGAAGGATTAGCAAAAGGCACAGGCCACCAGACAGTAGTTCTGACCGGGCACTAAGATCCAGTCAGAGAGGGTGAGATGGGGCCAGCTGCGTGCGTGTGAGAGCCTGCGCTGGTAGTCCAACCGCCTTCGTTAACCGGCAAAAGTATAGCTGACTACGGCTGTATGTACACACCTAGACAATAGGCTTATTGTTTATCTACGTTTATCTAATTAAATAGGCCATGTTTAATACCTAGTGACTTTAAACCTCTATATGAACCCAATCGTAAACTGATATGATTAGGAAAGGAAGAGACAATCTTTTTTTTTTCAGCTGAGATAATCTTTATTAAAACTGGTGTTCCGTAAACTGTGTGTCATATCTACCGCTGTTGCAGGAAGTCAGTTATTGAGTGTTTTAGACTATTGTTTACAGTCAACGTAACGCAGTTTCAGAATACAAACAATGATCTATAGCGACCGTTATTAGCCACTGTAGATTACAAACACAAGTTAACAATTGATGTTAGCGTCTGCAAACAACACACAAACTCTACAAGAGTAAAGCCAACTACAATAGAGCAGACATCAAAATGAAACCAATCCTAACTTTGCTATCGTTGAGACTGATTTCACAGTAGGTCGTGGTGTCGGATTCGAACCAACGATGAATCGGTTCATTGGCTGTCAAATAAGTACACAATTCTACAACAGGATGATAGCCAGCAGGGTTATGGAGTTATGCCGCCTCCCATTGGGTTGGTTCCAATAGGTATTCTTCTTCTTCTTCTTCAGCGGCGCGACAACCATTACTTTAGCAGCCTCTGCCAGTTGTCCTGGTCGAGTGCAGCTGCTCTCCAGTTCCGGGCCCCAAGGATATGGAGCGCATCATAGTTCACACCGTCTTCCCATCGTAGTTTGGGTCTACCAACTCTCCTGGTGACATGGATCTGTTTCGTGAGTGCCTTTCTGAGTATTTAATTCTCACCCATTCTGATCACATGTTCAGCCCACCTGAGTCTTACCAAGTTTTATAATTTTCACAATATTCTCTTCGTTCAGAAGAGAGTTCAGTTCTTTGTTGGTCCTTTTCCTTCATTCACCTCCCACACATATTGGACCAAAAATACTGCGGTGGATTTTGCGTTCATGAACGAGCAGGCTTGACTCAAACTTTCTAGAAATGGTCCCGGTCTCAGAACCACAGGTGAGAACTGGGCTGATCAGTGGTTTATACAGAAGCAGCTTGATGCTTCTGGCAATTGTTCTGCTCTGGAACAAGGGTCTAAGACTAAAGAAGCACTTGTTAGTTGAGGTGATTCTTCGCTTCATTTCTTATGTTGTTAAATAGGTTTTATATGTAAAATTTAGTAAAATCGTTTACTACACGCCTTTTCCACGGCTTGCACCATTTTGTGTCTGTGGACTCTCTGACAGCTGTGTACAATTGTACATGTCTAATTGAAAAGTAGATTACAGTACTGATTCAATTGCGTTTGTACGTACAGTACAACCTCTTTTATACGAACCTCGTTGAACCGGACTCCTCTGTAATCCGGATTGAAAATAGTTATGCTTATACGGTATATATATATTTTTTGTATTATGAAATTGTTTAAAATAGAAGCGTCGCTTTACAAGTACAGTACTGCAAATACAGTAGTACAGTATTCATTATACCCGAATTCGGTTAGTACTGTAATTCATACTGTATATATCATTTTATAACTACGCGCTAAACGTTACGGCACATGTCTATAGCATGAAGTCCCCACGATGACGAAACTAAAAAACAACCGTCGGAGTGCACTCACCCAAAATTTCGATGTGCAGTTACAGTACAGTACAATGAGAACGTTCACATTCTTAAGTATCTAATTTAGTATTGAACTTTGAATATACTGTAGTACAGTAATTTACATTAAGATACATTAAGGGTCCTCTACTATCCGGATGTTTGTTAATCAGGATGACCTCCGGTCCCAGTTGATCCGGATAAAAGAGGTTGTACTGTATTGCATTTGTAATAATTCAATTGCACATCACATTTTGTATCGCTATTCATTTTGCTTACTCCTCAACTATGAGGTGCGTTCGGCTTGTCATCCTTGGGAACTTTTTTTTTTTAATATCTTTCTTTTCTCTAATGAAGATGCCCTCACAGTTGTGACCGAAACGTTCAGAGACGAAATTTAAGCCATCGACCACGGCCCAAGAGCCCGGAATATAATAGTTTTAGTAACGTTGACTCCGGCCGTTCAATAAGTGTGGATACAACATTCATACTCTACAAATGTATAGCACTTCCTGCCTTAGTGTGCGATTCTGAACGTACGACTTAACAATAAAAAAAAAAATAATAATAATGAATAAGAGCAATGCAATATGGTAGTGAATGTCTAGCATTGAATTATAATTTAGACAAACTAGAAATATTGGTAAGACGAATTATTAGGAAAATATTAGGCCCACGAAAAACTTCAGAAGGTTGGAAATTAAGAAGTAATGATGACATATATAAAAGTATAGAGAATATAACAGAAACAATGAGAAAAAGAAGACTATTATTTTTTGGACATTTATATAGAATGGACGACAATAGGTTGACAAAGCAAATCTTCAGATATCTATGGGGGAAGAAGTCAACATCAAGTTGGATTAAAGAAGTCCAAAGGGATTTAGAAAAAAATAATATACACGCAGAAGAAGCAACTGACAGAGAAGTTTTTCGGGGAAAAGTGTTGGAAATGGAGGGAGTCCAGAGTATGAGAGATAAAAACGCAGGTTCAAAGTGGACTGAAGACAGGAAGAAGAGACACAGTGAAAAGATGAAAGAATATTGGAGAAAAAGGAAAAACAAAGACTAAACAACTGAAATTGGCATGTGGTCCTTAGATAGCCTATTAAAAATAAAAGAAGGGAAAATTAAGTTTCTACGCTAGGTACCCGGAAGAACTTACTGCACTGGAATAAGAACAAAATCAATCAGAATGAATTAAACAGCTTCAATTTATATGACCGGTTCTCCGAATGTAGATGCCAGTGGTACCAACAGTTGGACCGGAAGGATAGCAACAAGCAAAACAAGGAAAAAGGAATATTGGATGTCCTCGAAAGCGAAGGTCAACTTTTAGTTTTCAAGACCCCGGAACAGATCATCCATTCAATTCTTAAATATGATGTTGATGATGATGACAAACTTTTACCATCAATCGCAGTTATACGTCGAAAGAATTCTGATCCTCAAAGCTTCATTTTCGAGTATCTGAACCCATTGTTTAAGCCAAGCAGATCATGTTTTTGTAATGTGTTTTCTTCTTATTATTATTCCAGACCTCTTCTACCGTAAGGTGTAGAGGTTAAGCAAAGGTTTCGCCACCGTGGTCTCTGTATGGGCAGGGCCTTGGCTTCATTCTACTGAACTCCCAGCCCCTGCAGAGAGCACCTCACACTGTCCTCCCAAGTCACTGTTCTCCGGATCCTGGGTCTTCTCCCAGCAATTCTTGCCTCATACGGTTGTTTTGGAAGTGTATCCCCTTTCGTCCTCTTAATGTGTCCAAATCAGTGCAACTGTGCTATCTTAATTTGATTTTCCAAAAGGTACTGTCTTAAAACTCACTCTTATAGTAGCGTTTCTGACTCGATCTCTTGTCTTTCCTTCATCCTTCCTGAGGTATCTCGTCTTCATTAAAGCGATTCCTTTGAAGCAAAACCACAATAAAATGCGTGCTAAAAACATAAAAATTGTATTTACTATTGAGTGTTACAATCGAGAAAAGGGAAACCGAAAAAATATTGAGGGGGAGAGAGAGAAATAGATAGATAGACAGAGAGGTAGATAGAGATAGGGCGAGAAAAAGAGAGAGGGAGGAGATGAAGAGGGAGAAAGAGAGAGAGAGAGAGAGAGAGAGAGAGAGAGAGAGAGAGAGAGAGAGAGAGAGAGAGAGAGAGAGAGAGAGAGAGAGAGAGAGAGAGAGTGAGAGAAGGGGAAGAGACGTCGTGTTTTTATACTGCGAGAAACCAATGTAAAAATTTAAATCAGTTTATGTATACATAGGGTACATGGCAGCGCGACCCGCACAATGTCACAGAGTTTGTGTGCAGTATACGGTGAGGTGTACACCTGGCCCCGGTCAGGTCACTCACCTCTATATAGTAATGACCTCAGAGATGCCGCTCTGTGTGTTTTGTGTGTGCGTAAATTATTGCACACAGATACGTTACAACACACACATACACACGTGTGTGCGTACAATTTGTGATA
The DNA here is from genome assembly GCA_034769895.1 of Magicicada septendecula. Lineage (NCBI taxonomy): Eukaryota > Metazoa > Arthropoda > Insecta > Hemiptera > Cicadidae > Magicicada > Magicicada septendecula. The sequence goes on along the minus strand of CM068367.1, from coordinate 1,373,743,534 downwards.
ATTAATAGTACACGTTCATCGCTATATCTCCGCCCCTTTATGACTACCGTTGTGTTATTGCCATGTACGCTGATCATTGTGTGTATCATTTTGATTATTATCGTCCCTCCAGCTTACATCTTCCCACTGCTGGAAGTATTGAAGTGTTCGACCACAACTGATGAATGGGTGAAAAACGTGGTTACTGTTAGTTGAACTACAAAACGTTTCGAGAATAAGAGATGTTTGTCATACAGAGTCGTTCTCAGTTTTAACTCGACCGTTTGGCATTTGTCCGTCTCTCTGTCTGTTTGTGGTACGTTTCACGATAACGTTTGAACGCATCGTCGGTTTTCGTAAAAATTTGGCATGCCTGTTAGAGGTGGGCTAAAGTAGTATTTTAAAATAACAGGTACGAAAATACCGTTCCAAAAATAACAGGTACAAATACCTGTTATTAAATACTTATTATACATAACCTATATTATTCCTTTGTAAGTAACTCGTTGAGTTTTCTGCAGGTCTCCTATGTAATATCTTCAAATAAATACACTGAAAGTAGGTTCACTTTCACCTAGATAAACCTATTAATATAATTTTTAAGTGAAGGGGTTTGTGAGGATCGGTCAAAACTATAACACAAATTTTAACATATTTGTGTCGACGTTTCGACAAAATAAGCGTCACAGTTGTGTGTTTGGCGTCAGCAATGTCCTGATGATGACAATAAACAGTGTCGAAACGTCGACACAAATAAGTTAAAATTTGTGTTATATTTTTGACCGATCGTCACAAACCCTTCACTGAAATTCATTGATTGACGGTCACTACCAATTTAAGGATCCTATTAATATATTAATAAACCTATTAAAATAAACGTACTTGCAGTGTATTTATTTGAAGATATTACATAACCTATATATTATAAAATTTGTTATAAGGAATAAATTGAAACTAAAAGTATTAACAGTGTTACTTTACACTGTGACTTTATTAAACTATTACTATTTAAAAGAAAACAAGAAACAAGAGAATTTATAGGCCTATCTCCTTTTGGGAATTCTAATTTAAGTTTTTGTTAGGAGTAAACAAATTAACATTGGTTAGACAAATCAGTTGCGAAACTAAGGCAATGAAATTCCGAGTGTACGTAATAGCACAACAAATGATGTGAAAAAAATATCAGAAACATATAATCCAGAAAGGTTGGGAACCACTGCTAGTAGATCAACTGTGCAACTGATAGGTCCTGGCAAAAGCACAAGTTGGGCAAATAATGCAAACTTCGAGCCATATCATAAATCAATCATGAATGTTTTACAGTCTACAAGAAATTCAAATAATCTTGTAGTTTTCTCTTCTTATCACCTCCTTTGTTTTATTGATGACCTTCTAATAAGTTTAGTAAATTCTTATCTTCATCAGCTCGTGTTTTATCTTAGGCTAGAGTTTGACCATTTACACCTAATTGTGTTATCTGTTATGGAGTTTGTTATTTTTATTTCTTTACTAAGTGGAAACTACTATTAGTCAAATGATAAGTAAAGTGATAGAGACAAAAATTCAAAATTTAGATAACAGAAACAAATTTACAAAAACACCTTATGTTTTATAGTAGCCTTATCAGATCAGTAAAGATTTAATGAACAGGACTAGATAAAGTGCATAAATGTCCATTACAACACTCTCATCATTTATGTGAGGTGTGCAGTGAAGTTAAAATCACATTAACAAAAAGTATAATATGGCCTATCAACTATCAGCCATTCTGTAGGTTATATCACGATATAATTAGTTTTTCAAAATTTACCAATTTGGTGACTAGTATAATGTATAATTTATTATAATCTCTATTATATATCTGCATAACACACGAGAATAAATGTAACATCAGTATGAATTTTTTTCATTTATTAAAAACAGCTTCGTCTCTTTGCGCAGAAAGTATTCAGCACCAAAAAGTGGCTTCGTACTCGTGTACTCGAAATACTTCTAATAATCCTGTTGTACTCGTTTAATTGTTGTTCCTTGTGTACCCGTAATACCCCTAATACTTGTAGTACTCGTTTACTTGTTACTTGTGTACTCATTAGTTACGTAGGGGGGTACTGCGACTCGGAACAGCGAGGCCGCGAATAACAGATATTTCAACTTTTCAGTCAATGTTACATCCGTTCCACAAAAATATCGTTCCAAAATACCTGTTATAGGTATATCGGCCCACGTCTAATACCTGTCCATACTTTTAACATAGGGAACTCTATTGTTTTTTTTTTATATTGATCTCTCAAAATATAGTTGAGGCGGAAGGCAAAAAAAAAAAAAAAAAATAGGAGGGGGGGAACAAAACTGTGAAAAAAGGGAGAAGCTCATGTGGAGTATAAAATTAACGCGAATTTTAACCGTAAACTGAATATAGTGTTCATTCTTGAAAATTTCAAGAACGTCAGGGCCCAAAAAGTGGGTGAAAGTTTTGATAAATACCGCAAAAATCCATGTGGGATATCAAAGTGAAGGGAGTGTTTAAGTAACATCTGAGTGTAATGTTCAGTTTTGGAAATTTAAAAATTTTGGGGTCTAGAGCCCCAAAAAATGTTCTTAGAATATTTAAGAAAATTGTGAAAATTCAAAAGTTTAAAATTTTATTGTATATTGTATGATTGTGTGCTCTGCAATTTTTATATTACTAAAGAAAGAGTAGAGCAATCGGAATATTTGTAATTTTAGCCGTAATAGAAAAATCATATAATATCGAAATTTATACAATAATGACTGTACTTCGTTTAAAATAGTGAGCGAGTTTTGCAGCTGAGAGAACATACTAGGAATAGAAGGAATTAAAGAAGTGTAACACGGTAAAACAAATTAAACTTTCAAACAAACAATTAGGTTGACGAGTTAATGAAATGGCGACTTATACGGACTGAGAGCGGATTACTCACAACTTATAGCTGTATGTTAGAAAATTAATTTATTGTTAGCTCTATTTATTACAACGTAACATAACAATAAAACGTAAAATAATTTTTACAAAAATAAATGCCACAAAAAATAAAGAACGTACACTTTGCACGTTCTTTGGAAAATAAAGTTTGACATTCGCAGATGACTTTGCTATACTTTCTGAACATCTGACATCTGCAGTAACACAAGTTAATTTTTTAGAGGACATAGCCAATAGAACAGGCTTAATAATTTCTGCAGAAAAACTAAATTTCTCACGAACATTAAAAATGGGCCAAAATTCCTGATAACGGATATTGGTAGGATAGAGAGGATTCGAAAATTTAAGTATCTAGGAGAAATAATTCAAGAGAATGGCTTAGAAAAATCTGCTATAGAAGAAAGGATTCACAAGATGGAAAGGGCATATGGTATAACTACAGATATTTACAATAAAAAGTGCATATCTAAAAATGCGAAAATAAGGCATTACAATACAGTGTGAAGCCAGAATGCCTATAGGCAAGTGAATGTCTAGCATTGAATTATAATTTAGATAAACTAGAAATATTAATTGATGACTCGTTGGGCACTTGGTGAAACATATTAATACAAAGGTTTAAAAAAAAACTTTTTTATATTTTATATTTATATTTTTATATGAGTTAATTTTATATTTTGCATTCAGATTGTATTTAGTTTTTACAGACACCTGACCTTCCCTTAGCTCGTGCATCTCCCTCTCCATCTTAACACCCTCACAGATGTTCCAATACACGCCCTAAACAGATGACCACCACCACCTTTATTTACATCCTGTGTTTAGGTTTTTAATTCGTTCATCTCTTTGACAATGGCTTAAGAAGTCGAAACAGCTGTCAGAGTTAAATAAAATCTGTGAAACGTACCAAGTGTTTATATATTTTTTTAAAAAACCTTTGTAAACTAGAAATATTGGAAAGACGAATTATAAGGATATTATAAGGCCCATGAAAAACTTCAGAAAGTTGGAAATTAAAAAGTAATGATGAAATATATTAAAGTATAGAAAATATAACAGAAACAATGAGAAAAAGAAGACTATTATTTTTTGGACATTTATATAGAATGGACGATAATAGGTTAACAAAGCAGATATTCAAATATCTGTGGGGGAAGAATTCAGCATCAAGTTGGATGAAAGAAGTCCAAAAGGATTTAGTAAAAAATAATATAACCGCAGAAGAAGCAATTGAAAGAGAAGTTTTTCGGGCAAAAGTGTTACAAATGGAAGGAGTCCAGGGTAGGAGAGATAAAAACGCAGGTTCAAAGTGGACAGGAAGAAGAGACACAGTGAAAAGATGAACGAATATTGGAAGAGAAAAAGAAAAGAAGAAAGAATAAAGAATTGAAATTGGCATGTGGTCCTTAGATGGCAGATACAAAAAAAAAAAGAACGCACAGTCTACTCCCGGTGCCAAAATATTCTTCCACACGTTTCCAGATGTTTCCATATTAATCGAATCGAGATGTTTAAGAACGTGTGAGCTGGCGGTCGTGTTTGGTAGACGGTGCAGGATATCGTGTTTACTTCCAAGGCTCAGGGATTTTGGCAATAGTTTAAAATTTCCGATAACGGCATCACCAAGTTTGTAACAATTACATGAGAACAATGGAGTATTTACTATGTTAGGAAGTATTTTGTCATGAAAGTATTGTGTTATTTGCATATGACACTGTTTGGCACAACCTCCACGCAGATTAACATAAATCCAGACAATCTTCAAAGTATGGGTCATATTGAAGATTGCTTAGAACTGAATGAAGAGAAAGGACAACCGACGACACAGTTTTAATATTATTGTTTCGAGGATAGAGTCGATGATGATCTTACAAGAGTGGAATAAATAACTAAAAAGCAGAGAAACGAATAATCCAATTTTCATTCACACACTCCCGATATTGTTCTCAACAATAATTATACACACTCCCAATAGTAATAATACATTTTTTTTGTAGATGAAAAAATACGTTATGTATAGTCAGGGGCCTCGGTACTCTCTTCTCACCCCCGATGTGTCCGACTCTCACGGAGTAAAAAAACTCTCACTTTTCAGTCGTCGCTCCACTCTGGACCTGTTGTCAGCACTACTTCAGGGCACGCTTCTGTGTGCTCACGAGAGCTGCTTCTAATTTTTGTCTACATTAGTTTCGTTTATCATATTACTCCTGGTCTTAACTTTAGCGCTAACGCGGTTCCAGTGATCTTCTGACGAAAACATCTTCCTTACTATAGTCTCCGAAGCGATGTCGCTTATTTCCGCCATTAGTCTAATAATAATAATAATAATAAAAATAATATACTTTTTTAAAGAGGGAAACCGCCTGTCCCCTGGTGTGTGGGACTCTCAACCACTAAAAAACCCACCTCTAATTCAGGCACTGATATCCACTTCAGGCGTATTACTTCAGGGTGGATCCTATTGTTGTGCCTTTAACGGTATCCTTCTAATTGCCCCGGTATTATGTGCTACGGGCCTTTGGTCCTGTCTTTTCTTTCCTTACAGAACCGACTAAATAAATAAATAATAATAATAATGATGATGATACTAATGCCCGTCACAGGTTTAATTTACAGCGTTGGCTCTTATGGGAGCTGTCGCGCTCTGTCTTGCCCATGTGTTTCTCCAATACTTCTGTCCTTTTCTGTCGTTCCAATGTTGCCATTCGTACTAAATGTGAAGTACAAATTTTAAAGAGTTTTAAATTTTATTGATGTTCTACATGCTATGCTGCACATTCTGTATAAATTATGTCTGTAACACAATTACCGTCTTCATAAAAAAATATTTTATAAATTTATGTTTACTTGTAGCAGTTAGAGCAACGTTTCAATCAACCAGTGACTGTCACATTATTATTAAACTTATGGAGTTAATTTTAACCACGTTTTATTTACAATAAATTTCCTTTGTTATAAGCACATTTTAAAAGTCAAAGCGCAATAAATAAAATTTTTACTGATTTTTGTATCTCTATAATTAATTAATGTCGTCCGTGTGTGTATTAAAATTTTCGGTCTGTGAGGAAATTTTTTATTTCTTGAGACAGATATATAGTATAAGCGTAAAAGTTATAGTAAATAGACTAAAGTTAATTTTGATTCAAATTCTAGTATTCAACTTAAGTTGATTTGGACCGTATATACAATTATTTGTAATCGTTATAGCGGACGCTTCGGGAGACGCGCGCCAAGTCTTGTCGCCACCTTATTTACGATAACTCGTCTTGCTTATGGATTGTTTGCGTTAGTAATAAAAACGTTTATACAAATTTCATATCCAGTTTATATTACAAATTTCGTATCCATGGGATACAGCTATTTTTCTTACCCAGAACACTGACTAAAAACGTAAGTGTCACAATCTACTAAACAACTCATTCTGTGTGGTGGAACAGTACTTTTAAACGAGCTTAATCACAAACAAACAATACCTAACGCAAATGTATACATTTCTCTTTTTCATTAACACCTTCTTTTCATAGTATATATAAATATACTATAACAAAATATTATGCCTTACAAATTCTTGTTTATTAGTAGTACATGAATATGTGGATGTTGCGATATCATGTGTACTAAAGATTTTAATTTGGTTTTAAATGGCGATTCCTAACATTACTTTTATATTTCATATTTTACATTACATTACTAAAGCATTGTGTGTGTGTGTGTGTGCGTGCACAGGATACAACGTAAAAGTTGTCCTCACTATACATACTCGAATTTATGCGTCAGTATAAGAAAACAGTTCCTATTAACCTTAGGCCGGAAAAGTCTCACTTTACTCCGTCTCTCCGCCATTTTGTGTTTTTAAAGAAAACTTTGTATCTAAAGAAGCAATAGAAGTCAGGGTGGGACGATAAAGATTTTTATTTTTTTTCGATTCGCTATACCGCGGAAAACTTGCCCCTAGGACACATAAGTAAAAATAAAAAAATAAATAAATAAAAAAATCGGTTAATATCTTCCGGTCGCGCATCACCCCGAAAATCATAAAAACTGATCAATTTTAACAAATTTTCGTACTTAAAAAAACGAAACTTTTTCTATGTAAGTCAAATGGTAGGCCTACAGCTTTAGATAAGTAAAGAATAGCAAAGGGAAGATAAGTAAATTTAAAAAGCATACATATTTCAACTTTTATTAGTCGCGCATTGCACCTGAAAAACACATTTTTAACATTAAAATTGCAAATTTTACACTTTGACATAAAATAGTTAATGATAATTGTTAGGAGCTATGGCATTATGTCAATTTTTGGTACTAGCTATTTAAAAATCCGATTTGTGCGAAAAACATGGCATGGTGGATCCTGAAGGAACCGTCGTTCTGACGAACTTGCCAACAACGATTTTTTGTAACACTTCTGTCACCACCGTCACACACCGCTCCACTGCTTGTGTATGACATGGAAACTTGTCAAAATTCCTTTCAGCTACTTCCTAATTCCTGATTTTATTACAGACGAATCTCCACAAAAGATTAAAGCAGTACTATCTACAAAGCGTAGGCTACAAGTCCTTGAAAATGTTGACTATGAACAGGGACGGGCATTTTGTTTACTTTTCTACACAAAATTGCAATTGTTCCGCACTTATTTAGTCCCTGATATATTCACTGATGAAGAAGTCGTACATGAAATGGAATTATTAATGTCCATGTTAATCATTACTGGGCAGAAAAAACCCAAAGAAAAACCCACAAGTGTTTTTAAATCTGTTACAGGTTATTAATTCTAATTTCAATAAAAACCAAGCCCTTACTTTGTTATAAACTACTATTTGTGAGGCAGTTTTAAAAAGTAGTAATAACTTTAAATTCACTTTTCTTATACTGAAGAAACCGTAGACCTAATTATGAAATTAGGAATATTTTTTAATTCATTAACTTCCATTAATGTGCCAAACTTCATTAAGATATCTCTGTTTCCCCTTAATATATAAAGTTTTCTTTTAAGCAAACAACTTAAGTCGAGTACGTACAAAAGACTTATACGATTGGTAGTAACATACGGATGCGAAGCCTGGACATTAACTAGCACAGACGAGCAATATCGAAGAATATTTAAACGAAAGGTCTTGCGAAAAATCTTTGGATTTCTACAAACTGAAGATGTAGTTCGAATTCAGTTCGAATGAACCATGGACTGGACCAACTGATTCCGGTTTATTGAGAGTGGGAGGCTTCACTGGCTCGGCCACGTAAGGCGAATGGATGACATAAGAATGGCTAAGAGAATTGCAGTTTGGAGGCCGGTAGGAAGAAGAATTAGTGGCAGACTCAGAAAGAGATTGTTGGATGACGTGGAGGATGATTTGAGATGTATGAACGTGAGGGGATGGAGACGGATGTGTAATGAGAGGGCGGAATGGAGGAAAGTCACTGAGCAGGCTGAAACCCACGCTGGGTTGTAACGCCAGGAAAAGGAAAGGAAAGGATGGAATAATAAATGTACTTCGTTCGAAACAGTAAGCGAGACCTGTAGCTCAGGAAGCGTACAGTACGGTATACAGGGAGCGTACAGTACTAGTATACAGGGAGCGTACTGTACTAGTATACAGGGAGCGTACTGTACTAGTATACAAAAATAGCTTATATTAATAATTATAACACAGAAATTATCGTGAGGAAATATGAATATAAAGTAAAAAGAAATAAAAAATACGTAAATTGTAATAGAAAATCCTATATGAGAATTAATATGATTATTACGATTATCAGAACGTATATGTGCTCAAAATAAGCCATAATGATGATAATAAGGGAATGCATGATTATATGTAGAAATGTATGTGGGACTCTGTAGTTTAGCTTGTAAGGAACTTGGTAATTTAAAAGTTATAAACTAGTTGTTAAGTGTAAGTACGCAGTGCAGTAGGCTACATAACAATGTGGGTAATTATAAGTTCGGGTTAGAGTCGCTTATAAGCACGTGTCGCTTAGATGCTAATTAGACAAGAACAATGGAAATTAGACGTTGATTAGTTGTAGAAACCTAATTTTGTTACAGTCTTCTTTCCTCCTCCTCCTCCTCCTCCTCCTCCTCCTTCTTCTTCTTCTTCTTCTTCTTCTTCTTCTTCTTCTTCTTCTTCTTCTTCTTCTTCTTCTTCTTCTTCTTCTTCTTCTTCTCCAACAAGTATTAGGCCTTGATGACCTGTTCCGGCTTCATAGGATTTATTCCCATCTTTTCTTTGGTCTCCCTACGCTTCTTCCTCCAGCTGGTTTGTGTTTACTTGCCGCTTTTGGTAGTCTTCGATCATCCATACGCTCCAGATGGTCCTTCCAATTTCTTCTATGCAAGTCTATTTTCTCATTGTACATTTTCTCGTTGAATATTTTCAACTTTTCACTAGTCTCTTCATTTCTAAATCGATCTCGCTTAGAACAACCTTTGACTGATCTTAGAAATTTCATCTCCGCTGCTTGTATATAGCGTTTATTATCTCGCTTTCTCATTATCCATGACATATATACAACAAATACAACGGCTATATATACATATATACAACGGCTATACAACAAATCTGTAGCCGTCTTCAGGCAAAAACAAACACTAAAACATTACAAGAAACCTTGTTCATGTGAGTTTTGTGCGTATATTTAGTGTGTGTGTGTGTGGTGTTTTATAGATTCCATAGTTGGTAAGTTTTATTTATTTTAGATCCATGTTTTTCGGTATCCAAGCCACTTATAGTATATAATTAGTAAAATAGTTTACCTTTTTCTTGTCCGTCTGGTGGCCTTTTCTCTATATTTCATTCAACGCGTTTCAGGACATATGCCCCATCATCAGGATATCCCTTGTTGAAGTTCGTCGATCGTTAAAATATTAAAAACACTGTACTATAGTCGACTGCAATCGCATAGCATGTCGTGGTGCGCACCACCGATATTGTGTGTGTCTAAAATCTGGGTATTTTATGTGTTTTTATGTTTATATTATATTTATTGTTATGTGTAGAATTGTGTGTACAGTGTTTTTTAATATTTTAACGATCGACGAACTTCAACAAGGGATATCCTGATGATGGGGCATATGTCCTGAAACGCGTTGAATGAAATATAGAGAAAAGGCTACCAGACGGACAAGAAAAAGGTAAACTATTTATTTATTTATTTGTTTTGTTATGTATATACTTTAGTATGTTTTAATTCTCTGTCGGTTGTGAGACAGAGTATTTTTTATTTTTTATATTTTAGTGTTTGTTTTGGCTCGACGGCGTCTATAGATTTGTTGCGTAGCCGAAACGTCAATTTATACAAAAATCAGTGATGGAAGAAGTCCGTCCCTCTAGTAGGCTTAATTCTATATATAGGTAACTAGAAAAGCAAAACATAACAAAAAATATAAAATTATAGATGATTTCTCTGCAGGTACTGAACAAGCCGCAGACTAGAATAAGCTGAAATTTACGTGATACGATTGTGATTTCCTCAGATTAGACTTCCGTAGGGAAGGAGTAAGTTATGACGGAAGCAGGGGAGTGGACATGCCTTCGAAATGCTGAAATTGATGAAATATTGCAGCGGTAAGAAATAGTGCGCTTCATAAAGGCAAGGCGGATAAGCTGGCTGGGACATCTGGAGAGACTGCCCAAGCATGTCCTAAATGGAATCATGGAAGGAACAAGAAGAAGGGGCAATCCCAGAAGGCGATGGATACATGACGCGGAGGAAGACTTAAGAAGAATGGGTGTACAAAACTGTAAGAACGTTGCAACAGAGAGAGAAAACTGGAGGCGACTGGTGGCGAAAGCCAAGGGTCATACCGGCCTGTAGAGCTCCGGAAGAAGAAGAAGAAGAAGAAGAAGAAGAAGAAGAAGAAGAAGAAGAAGAAGAAGAAGAAGAAGAAGAAGAAGAAGAAGAAGAAGAAGAAGAAGAAGTAAGCAAATGACAATCAGTCAAAATTTAGTAAACCTCGGTATGTAAGTTCATTTCATATCTGTTATTCAATTATGACGCAAGTACACCTCTCTACAAACGACCACAAGTCCGTGAATTCACTGCACCGAGCGCTGTCAATTTCGCAGAGGTAGCGTTAATATTGTTACGACGGTCTACTTGATCGTCGTAGGTACAGTGGAAAACAAAATACAAGACACCAATTAAGTCACTAATCACCAGCTTTAATTTTCACAGTTAAACAGTTCGTAATTAACAACACAGTCTCTTACAACAAGTCAAATAAAAATTGTCCACACGCAATAAAATGTCAACTAATATTAAAACACAATTGTATTACAATATACCGGCCGATTATAAAACACAGCACTTCACTAATAACCACTTGAACGCACACAGTATCGCCCGACAATAAACTCGAACCGCACTGTAATATATCGCGACTATAACTGAAAACTAGGCCGCTGACGCCTTGTATTTATACAACGCTCACAGACTAGAAGATTCCAAACTACGCGTTAGCGCCAGTGTGTACGACGTAATTAATTGTGGCCTTGACACAGTCCGCGCGGCTGGCGGCTTCCAGAAAAGTCCCGCGAATGCGTCTAGAATCACGTACGCCACACAGATTCCGCTGGATTTATCTGGAGCATTCGATAAACACGTAGATTGTTTTGTAATGTCGTAACACAGCCCCCCTTAAGACTGTTCGTCCCGAACTGGCAAACCGTCTCTGAAGTAATACTCGATCAGGCGATCTAGGTGGACGTCCTTGCGAAAAATAATTCTCCGGTTCTTCGAATTCAGTCTCGTGTGATCCGAACATCAAGTTCCCAGGAATGCGAGTCTTTTGCTCAACCACTAGTTTTGCTGGAATCTTTCCCGTTGCGTCATGTACTGATGACCTAAACACCACTGGCTGCTCCATGTCTGTCAACAACCTCTTGCGTAACTTCATCTTCAGCAACTTTTCCCCCGGGCGCTTCTAACAGCTCAGGAACAAGCAAGAGTCTTGTCTTGACACCCATAGTTGGCTTTCCAATCACTTCTTTTGACGTTACACTTATTTTTACTTCCTCTGGTAGTTCTTCCTCCATTTCTGCTTGCAATAGGGAGCGTTCCTCTTGACCAGAGCTGTTGACTTTTTCTTCGACTAATGCCACTTGCTTAATCGAATGGTTGGTAGACCCTGTCATTTTAGCCATGCAAAGCTTTATCTTCTCTTGGCCTACTTTCAGGACATTCTTTGTTAAGTCCACAACGAATCCGTAGGCATTCATAATGTCCGTGCCAAGAATCACTTGATCGACAATGTCTGCAACAAGCATTTGGTGGCTAAAATCGAGAAGATCCAGGCGTACACATACGTCTACCTTTCCTAGCACCTTGACGGGGCTTCCAGTCACAGTCTGTATTGTACAAGAGCTAATTAGAGGATGGCGGTTACGGACTAAGTCAGGGCGCGCAATGGACACTGTTGCGCCCGTGTCAACTGTAAATAATGTTGATTTACCTTCCGCAAATCCATTAACAATCAAGTTTCCACTGATCTTATGTAGCGTGGAAACTGTGTGCTGTTCTGGGGATTTACTTCTCCAATTGGTGCGATCATTCTCTTCTCTCGGTATCTTCTTCTTCCAACAGTCTACCTGTAGATGACCACGTTTCCAACAGTTGTAACATTTCGGTCTTTTGTCTTTTTCCCACGTTCAAATCGTTGTTCTCAATTAACTTATTTTCTGTGTTTTTCTGTCTTTATCATTGGTACAGTCTGTTGACAAAATTCTTTTGGTTGCATCTTCAGGCACTGCTCAACTTTATTTTTAATCTGCTCTTTTATATTTGTAATCGAGTCTTCTATTTTTGTTGACATAGCTTTTTTCACACTCGTGACAGATATTTCTACTTCAGCTATTTTTAATGTCATTGATTCTTGTACCTCTGATATTGTAGTAACTTGTTTATTAAGCTCACCTCGTAGGAGACCCAATTCTGCGGTACTATGTTCTTGCATCTGTTTCTGCTCCTGTATTAATGCTTTGATGTCTTCTGTTTCACGCTTCCGTTCCTCTGACTCCTGTCGTCGTCGTTCCTCTGTCTCTAGCAGAAGGGTTTTCTGTCTCGCTTCCGCTTTCTCGTCTTGTCGTTATTTTGCTTCTTCTCTTTCTTGTCTTCGTTCTTCTTTTGTCTCTTCCAGTGTCTGCCGCAGCAGCGCTTGGAAAGCTTCCATCATCTGACTGGCATCCATTGGTTATCGATTAATTACGAATTACCTCATCTTGGACAAAGTGTCCACTGTTTCCACTGTTAACCGTTCTATCCCAGATCTGACACCATTGTTACGACGGTCTACTTGATCGTCGTAGGTACAGTGGAAAACAAAATACAAGACACCAATTAAGTCACTAATCACCAGCTTTAATTTTCACAGTTAAACAGTTCGTAATTAACAACACAGTCTCTTACAACAAATCAAATAAAAATTGTTCACACGCAATAAAATGTCAACTAATATTAAAACACAATTGTATTACAATATACCGGCCGATTATAAACACAGCACTTCACTAATAACCACTTGAACGCACACAGTATCGCCCGACAATAAACTCGAATCGCACTGTAATATATCGCGACTATAACTGAAAACTAAGGCCGCTGACGCCTTGTATTTATACAACGCTCACAGACTAGAAGATTCCAAACTACGCGTTAGCGCCAGTGTGTACGACGTAATTAATTGCGGCCTTGACACAGTCCGCGCGGCTGGCGGCTTCCAGAATAGTCTCGCGAATGCGTCTAGAATCACGTACGCCACACAGATTCCGCTGGATTTATCTGGAGCATTCGATAAACACGTAGATTGTTCTGTAATATCGTAACAATGTTATAAACAAGTGTAGTTTCGACCGCAGTTAAAACAGAGTGTTTTCAGTATTAGAGGAAGATTGTCCACATAAGCTTTTGGAAAGACGCTCAAAGAGTAGGCCTACTGGTTTTGGTGTAAGTCCAATACGCCGAGATCGAGATACGATTTTTACCGAATTAAACCGAACTCGATATCAACGCAAAAGCGACCAATAGTGACTTTACCATCTAACAGTCAACCTAAGGGAGTACCTAGATCTTCAGGTCACTGGACTTCATTTAAGTAGCCTACATCGTTTCTTACTCTGCGTACAAGAGAAGTTCAAATTTGAAGGAATAACATTCATATCATAACCCAGTTGCGTAACTGCCGGGCCCGCAATGCTGGGGGGGGGGGGCGGACAAGAGTCAATTAATATAAAGGAAGACCAAGGTACTGATGTATAAGGTTCTAGTGCGCCTTTAATTTTTTAAGGGGTATAAACCATTAAACTTAATTAAAACCAAATTTCCCCGTATGTATTTAACATCATAAAGGGAATGCTCTTATATTTTTACTGCTATTTTACCAGTACCTAATGATGTGACGTTATGAAAAAGTTCAACCTTATGTGCGGGACCATTAGGCGAACCCTTAAGTCAGCAAGTAAAGGAACACGCCAAAAAGTCTACAGGGTGATGGCTTTTCCCACACTTCTTTATGGATCTGAGAAATGGACTTTAACGAAAGAGCAGGCCAGTCGGACTCAAGCGGCTGAAATGAGATTTATCAGACACGTAACAGAGTATATTCTCCACGATCACGATCATAGAAGAAACACAGATATACAGCAGGAACTGAATATTATAAGTATACTCGATAGGATCGCTCACTATCGGTTGAATTGGTGGGATCATCTTTGCCGAATGGATGATTACCCATCCCCAAACAACTATGGAACTATAAGCCGAGGGGATGGAGAGATCTGGGACGTCTGAGGAAGCGCTGGAGTGACCAGCTCTAATCTTTGCCTATTTGAGATCGGAACAAACCATCCTTGGTTTAATCCTTGAAAATGATGATGATGATGATGATGATGATGATGACTTATAGATGATGATGTATTTGGAGAGTATAAAGTATTTGGTTAACTACACAACAGAGCGGTGATTCCAGTTAAGAATTGCATTTCAAGTAATGTTTTGGAATACAACATAACATTCTATTTTCGTAAAATAAAATACAGTATCTGTATATCTGAATATTCTTCCTTAATTACGCTGTAAATATTAAGTTATTCCAAATTATAAAGTTATAAGCAGATGACAGAAAGTTTTAACAGTGAAATAGAATTTTGGTTTGTTTAAAAAAATTAGATTAATTAATAAAGTGTACGATACAAAATTTAACATAAACATTAACTGTCTTCATGTATTTAAATTTAATAAAATTTGTACATTTTCAAGGTGCATGTAAGTTCAATAAATGACAAAATTATAATTGGTTACTAGTGATATGTCTGATAATCAGTATTTCTACATTGATAAAAGATAAAAAAGATTGTAAATAACAAATGAAACTATTAATTGAGTAAATATCATACAAGAAAGAATAGTTATCCTGTTCACGTTATTAATTTCAGTAGTTGTCACACCTATAATGAAGGGTTAGTATTCAAGAGAGGACAATGGTATGAATTAAGTAATGGTAGTAGTGGGAGGGGCAAAGGATTCCTGCGGGGGCCCAGAAAAAAGAGTTACGCCACTGTCATAAACTTACTGGAAAAGAACTCTTAATGAGTGAAAAACCATAAAAAACAAACTATCAAAAACCATTAATTTTAGTTAATTTGTGTTGGTCAACAGACTATTTTGCTAATTAAATCAGTAGTAAGAACTTTTCAATCTCAACCATTGATCAACTGATAAATTTCCAATAAACCATCATTCATTTAATGGAAGTAGTACGCTTATATAACTTCATATAAATAATTCATATAATTAACTACGCTTATCCATGACATCGCTGTGTGTGTGTGCGCGCGCGCGCAAAGGGAGAGAGAAACAGAGAGTGAGAGAGAGAGAGAGAGAGAGAGAGAGAGAGAGAGAGAGAGAGAGAGAGAGAGAGAGAGAGAGAGAGAGAGAGAGACGTACAGAGGAATTGATACAAAACGATTATTAAAAAGTTAGTTTGAAAAGTCAATAAGTAGGAAGAACTTTCAAATTTTAAGCTTCCTAATTGATTGATTTTCAGTAAACATTATTCGACAATGCCGTAACTAGAAGCTGCTCCTGGGGAGGGGGGATGATTCTAGATTGAAGGATAGACTCCCCATTTTCCTCAAGACAAACGAGATATATAAGGAATATGATAAGATTCTTTCCATATAGTGATTTATAATCCTTATTTTAACACTTGCAACTGGCTAAGAAATACGCTTATTTCAAGCGGTTATTGTATTCCACTAAAATTTTAATAGCCCCGTGGAAGGGGTTGACTCTCCTGAACCCCCACAGTTATGTCACTGATTCCATATATTTGTCTCGGCAATATTAATTTAACTATATTTATCCACAACATCGAAATATGTATATATTTGATAATACTATATATTTGCTCAATTATTTTTGTATTTATTTTTTATATTATTATTTATAATATCAAAACTTTTCGTACAAGAATATTTTTTTAAAATTATGTTTTAAATATAACACTTTTTCAATAGTATTAACTATCATCATCAGATATATAAAAAAATATACAAAATTTTCTACATATGATGATGATAGTTAATACTATTGAAACAGTGTTATATTCAAAAAATAATTTAAAAAATATATTCTTGTCCGAAAAGTTTTATTATTATTAATAATAATATTATATATATATAACAGAGTTATGTATAATTCAACAGAATTAATTAATTTATTAAGTAAATGTATAGAAGGAAAAAATTGAGTATTTCGTGCGCGCACGTGTGTGTGTGTGTGTGTGACAAATTTACGTAAAAAACAGATGGCACTACCCATACAATGTATCGTTATAGTGATAAGATCAACACAGGAAAGGACAAATTGTAGGTCAGTGATAAAATAAGAGAGAGAAAGAGAGAGAGAGAGAGAGAGAGAGAGAGAGAGAGAGAGAGAGAGAGAGAGGAGAGAGAGATACATAGATAGATAGAGATATATAGATAGAGATAGATAGATAGAGAGAGAGCGAGAGAGAGAGAGAGAGAGAGAGAGACAGAGACAGAGACAGACAGAGAGGGAGATAGAGAGACAGACAGACGGGGAGGCTATTGATGAAATATACACAAAACACACATAGAGTTGGGGACACAAAAATTTCCATTGCATTTACCGGGAAGGTATAAAAAAAAGTGGGAAACTTCTGGCGGATCTTGATATTTTGGGAAGAAAATATATGAAAAGAATAAAACAATATGAACATAATATCAACATATATTAAGTAGTATTACACAATACAGAAATGAAAAAGTTGTTTATACAATTATCAGTTTGGTAGTGTGCATAATTAAACGTGTTTCTCTATTAGAATAAGTACGGCATGTTAACGTAGTTCAAGACAAGTATAAAAAATAAAAAACAGCGGTGCAGTGTAGAGTGAAAGTGAATAAGTGTGCGCATAACGAATTGTATGAACAGTAAGCCGATTGACAGACACATTATAAGTCGTTTGAGTGTGGAAATTGGAATAATAATTAATAACTAATTATTTTAGTATTAAATAAATTTTTATAGTGTTTAATTCAACTGACTAAGTAATTAGCTATGCAATCTATGCAGTTGAAAACACGTGTTTTGCAAAGGTCTGGAAATGAGAAGTTCAGTTCAGCGGCACGTGGTCGATTTTAATCGAGAACGTTGTAACATGTGAAAATGACGTCATGGGCGTAAGACACGGGTGAGCCGTGAGCTAAGACAGTCTCCAATAACACGCAGTCTGTAATAAGGGAGTCTCTCGCAGTCACTCGGAAGTTTGTGGTGGCAAGTTCGAGTTCCAACCGGTTTTTGGGAAGTCGGACTGTATCGTCGAGGAAGCGGCTAAATTGGTATCTGCGTTCGAGATCTTTAACGACCGATGGGACTGGATCAGGAACAACTTGGACGGACGGACGGAAACCCTGAGATCGACATCCCATCTTAGGAGGACAACGGCCGGTAGGAGCAGGTCCGCGAGATCGTCCGGACCGATCCAACTTTAGCCGACAAATCCAGCAAAGTGAAATTATAAAACTCTTTATAAAATATAAAACAATTAAAGACTCTTTGCAATTTGGTAACTGTCAAATATTTGAAAATTTATATATTTTAAAATATACAACTGTATACGTTCATAATTTTTAGATATGACTGTATATGTTTTATATAAAAAAAAGGCTAACCAATAAATGTATTAATTCACCCAATCAAAATTTATTTCTATAAATTAAGTGCTATCAGAAAGTCAAAGCAACATACAATCAGCAGAGTTGAGATTTATAAGAAGGGTTACAGGACGCACAAGAAGGGATTATATAAGAAATGAAGATATACTGGAAGAATTAAACATGAATAATCTAAATGAGAAAATCGAAGACTATAGGTGAGAGACAGCATTTAAGTCGCATGGATGAAGATAGAATAACTGTAATTGTAAACATGTACAAGCCTTCTGGAAGAAGGGATTTAGGAAGGCCAAGGAAAGAAATGGATCTGATAATGTGAAGTCGGAACAGGCACACTGCCTAATCCCTGAAGTGTAGAAGAAGTGTAAGTGTGATTAGTTTCAAACCTGTTACCTTGCAAATATATATGTATATGCATTTGTATTTATAGTGGTAAGAAAAACTTGGGCAAACGCGGCAGATACAGATAGATATTGCATAGATAAGAAACTGAATGGTGGGGCTTATGAACGAACGGAGCAGTAGTGTATTGCGCAAACTGTGTGGCGGTCGTCGCGTGTGCGTATTGTCTTATCACCGTCGCTGCCGGCCGCCGCTCATTCATACCGCCGTCGCGCACTGCTACACTACGCTAGTGAGAGACGACGCCGCGGCCGCTCACGTGTGACTATAGTGTTTCGGGGTAACAATTTGTGCCGGACATGTTTCCTTCTAGGTAGATGTGTCACGTGTAATATTCGTTACAAATTTTTAGATTATTCATACTTGCTCACAATTATTTTTGTTTTATAATTATATTAATTATAAATAATATTTTTAATTTTTCACAAGAATATATATTTTTTAAATTGTTTTACACTGTGTCGAGAGTCTTTCTCATTGTCATTCTCAGAAATATACTATTGTGTATAATGTTATATATACTATTATACATCATTTCTTTATAAGTAACTCGCTGAGTTACTTGCGGGTTTTCTATGTAATAAATATGTCTTCAAATAATAAACACTTCTACAAGTAACATATTATTATATTTTCACCTGACGACCTAAATTATTCTGTATTTTCAGAGGTTTCAATTCATATAGAAACCTCTGAAGACACAGAATAATTTCTGTGAAACGTGCGTCAGATGAAAATAGAATAAAATTTTAGTTGCAGAAATATATATTATTTGAAGATACATTTATAATATTATGTAAACTTAATATACTGTTTCTACATTTCTAAAGATGTCAGTACGAAAGACAGTCGAAAAAATGTAAAACAATTTATAAAATATATTCTTGTGAGAAATAAAAATATTATTTATTGTAAACAGATTGAAATAAGTAAATATATATACATATATGGGAATTTATACCTTTTCACACTATTCTAGTTTAATTATTTTATTAGTTTATAATTAATATTTGTCTTTTCAAGAATATATTGTTTGAATTTTTAAAATATTTATAGCTTTTCAATAGTATACATAAACTGTCATCGTCAGAATCTGAATACAAAATCGTCGTCATATTTGTATTCAGATTCTGACGATAGCAGTTTATACATACTGTTGAAGCGGATAAATATTTAAAAAACAAAAAAGTACTTGTAAAAACAAGTATTATTTATTTACTATTAATATATATATATATATACTTTTTTTTATTTCATACTAACTCAATATATGTTTCACCTGAGTTTTTCAAAAATCATCAGAGGATTATTAAATTGAAAAAACTTATTATATAGATAATAAATAAACAAGTTTGTATGTGTAAGTGTGTGTGTGATTATATATTTAGTATTATTTGTAGTTCCATAAATAGGTTTACTCTAACAGGTTGCTAGATTTTAATTTCAAAGTGTCTTTGAAATTATCATAAAAATAATACTTTTTGTTTACAAATATAAACATTGCAACCTATTAAAAGTAAATAATTATGTTCGTGATAATTAAAGTATCAATGTATAATTGCACACACGCGCGCGCGCGCGCACGTAATACATGTGTACATACAAACGTCCTAGTATACAATATAATACGTAGGCTATATAACTGAATACAACATTCCTTATATTATTCTTTGAGTTTCTTGCAGGTCTCCCATGTAATTATCTTCAAATAAATACAACTGCACTTGCATTTGTATTTGTTTGAAGATATTACGTATATATAACATTCTTATTATATATATATATATAATATATATATAGTTATATAATGTTGTGATGTTATTTAATTTGTTTCTTCTGCAAGTAGTGTAATTTCGCATTTTATTTTTTTATAAAATAAATAAAATAAAATAAAATACGAATTTACACTACTTGCAGAAGAAACAAATTAAATAACATCACAACATTATATAATTTCTGCTAGAAACTTCGAGTTACCTATATAGAAAATGATGTATATTTATGTGTATATAAATATATCATTTCTATATAAGTTTCTTGCAGTATTGCATAATATTATATATATTATCAAATATAATTTCTTCTGGAAGTAGTTGTAATGTATTTTTTGTTTAAATAAATAATATAATTGGTTTAAACAAAATACATTACAACTACTTGCAAAATAAATTATATTTGATAACACATAATATACATATCTATTATAGGTATATATAATTACTTTTTACTATAAATGTTTACTATAGACATGAATTATTTTTGTATACGCGTACATAACATGTACTACGTATCATAAATAATGCACGTGTAATGTTAATAATAATTCATATCAATGTTATATTTTCAACGGAATTAATACTAGTTATTTGGAGGTCCAAAACTACATCATCAGGATCGGATGCAATATTCATTTTAAATTAATTTTGATGGCGAATTTATTTTGTAAACGTTAGACATAACGGTATGGATTTGTTTCATTGACGCGTGTACTCACTGTAAATAGTTACGTGTATTTTACAGTAAAATAAAAAATTATTAATATTTATTATGTATGCATACGACAATCACTGCCATCATTATAATCAGTCATCGATTTTTTTTTTTTTTATTAGCAAGGGTCCTACAGTCTATGCCGCATTTCGATCGCCATTTCTCCCTATCCTTCCAGTCATCGTCTTCAATAGCTCGATCTCTCATGCTTTTCCTAATTCCTATTATCCATTGTGTTGTCAGTCTTCCTTTTATTTTCCTGTTTTGTGGTGTGTAAGTCAATGCTTGCTTTGACCATCGCTTCTCCTCCATCCTCATTACGTGAACATACCATAGCAACTGTCTGGATTCTATTCTTTCTGCTGTTGTAAATACGCGCCCTGTTTTCCTTCTTATATCTTCGTTTCTAACATGTTGCATTCTAGAAATGTTACACGCTCTTCTTAAAAAGTCCATTTCCTCAGTTTCTATCATCTTTTCCTCTTTATCTGAAAGTTGCCAGCATTCGCAGCCATAAATAAAAATGGGCTCCACAATAGTTGTGTAGATTGTCAGTTTAGTTTGAAGTTTCATTTTGTTCGACCAAAGTAACGAGTTTAGCGAAGAATAGCCTTTTTTCCTTGTTGTGTCCTATTTTTGTTGTTATTTTTTGTTATATATGTCAGTCATCGATACAATCATGGTTTAACATTACTGTCAGAATTCCAGCAGCACAAGGTCAGGACTGTGAAGATGATACGAAGATAACTTGTCAAAAACAGGTGAAACTGACTTCCGATTACTACAAAATTATACTTTCTTTACGAAAAATAAAAACATTTTTAATGAAGAAAATTGTATTAGTGGTTGAAATCACAAGCAGAATGATCACTGTTGCACACCACTATATAAAAATCGGGATAATTTTTATATAGTGGTGTGCAACAGTGATCATTCTGCTTGTAAAAACATTTTTATAATTATAGTAAATGTATAGATTATTATATGTTGAATTTTTGCAAGGCAAATTCCACAATAATTATAAAAATAATTATTTTATAAAGCAAGTTGTATTCTACAATCGTCTGACGTGTGTTTTAAACGAGTTTGTGTCGTTGTCACAATAAATTTACTTTCTGTTATTAAACAATAATCAAGCATGTTTAGAATGTCGGTTTGCTCACTGATGTCACACACACACACACACACACACACACACACACACACACACACACACACACACACACACACACACACACACACACACACACACACACACACACACACACACACACACACACACACACACACACACACACACACACACACACACACACACACACACACACACACACACACACACACACACACACACACACACACACACACACACACACACACACACACACACACACACACACACACACACACACACACACACACACACACACACACACACACACACACACACACACACAGAGTATACTTTTATTGACCCTTTTAACACCTTTATGTTCTTATCTAACACCTTTTAACCCCTCTTAAAAACGCCATTTCCGAGGCCTGTATTTTACTGTCTTGTTTCTTGATTGTTGTCCATAATTCACAGCCACAGGACAGCAAAGGGACTGATCGTTTTGAACTTGCCTGATTTAACTTCAATGTTGTAGTTCTTATCATATCCAATACCATTTCCCAAATAATGAAAATGGCTCACCTGTTGTAGAATTTGATCGCTAAACATTATATTTTTGTTCTTATTGGTTCCTTGCCTGGAAATTCGATTACCTTTGTTTCTACAGCAGAGGTTCTCATATTGTATTATTTGCAAATCTGATGAAAAACAGATTTTTGAAAATCAGATGCTGTGTTTTGAAGTACAAGCAAGTCGTCAGCAGACAGGTTGATTGTCAGTACTTATTTTTGTTGTTATTGGGTTTACTCCTTTGAACGCCATAACTTTGTCTTTTGGTTTGAAATAATCATATTATAGTTTTCACACACTAGATCCGACTGATGAAGAGCTATCTGGAGGTCGTCTTCGTTTTTATAAACATTACTTGGAAATGATATTGGCTGTGATAGAAATTATGATATTGTTACGATGGTCTAACTGATCGTCGTATGGTACAGTGGAAAACAAAATACAAGACACCAATGAAGTCGCTAATAACCAGCTATAATTATCACAATTAAACTGTTTATAATTAACTCGTACAATATTTTCCAGCTAGATTTCCATACGCAATAACAATGTCTATTAATAGAGTTTCACACAATTATTAACACAATACTACTTCACTTCGACAAACACTCAATCAGCACTAGTGAAAATCGTTCACGTAACTGAACTGACAATCCAGCTGCTATGGCTTTATATAGGCGCCGCAGAGATGCAGTGCAGCTTTGCCTCCTTACTGCACGCCAGCGGCTTAATGCGTATCTCTAAGTGTTCCTGAAACTCACTAGAACCACCTACGTGAATGACGCAACGCAAGCCACACTGGTCGGAGAGAGAGGAGAATGTTCTGGATTGTTCGGTACGCTTCTCGTAACAGTATTGATATGTTTGCTACGGTTTAATTAAATGCCCTGTTCTACTTTAGAATTCCTTTCTGTCAGAATGTCGTCAGTACATATATGTTAAACAACATCGGAGAGAGAGGCTACGGTTTAATTAAATGCCCTGTTCTACTTTAGAATTCCTTTCTGTCAGAATCTCGTCAGTACATATATGTTAAACAACATCGGAGAGAGAGGCTACGGTTTGCTACGGTTTAATTAAATGCCTGTTCTACTTTAGAATTTCTTTCTGTCAGAATGTCGTCAGTACATATATGTTAAACAACATCGGAGAGAGAGGCTACGGTTTGCTACGGTTTAATTAAATGCCCTGTTCTACTTTAGAATTCCTTTCTGTCAGAATGTCGTCAGTACATATATGTTAAACAACATCGGAGAGAGAGGCTACGGTTTGCTACGGTTTAATTAAATGCCCTGTTCTACTTTAGAATTCCTTTCTGTCAGAATGTCGTCAGTACATATATGTTAAACAACATCGGAGAGAGAGGCTACGGTTTGCTACGGTTTAATTAAATGCCTGTTCTACTTTAGAATTTCTTTCTGTCAGAATGTCGTCAGTATATATATGTTAAACTACATCGGAGAGAGAGGCTACGGTTTGCTACGGTTTAATTAAATGCCCTGTTCTACTTTAGAATTCCTTTCTGTCAGAATGTAGTCAGTACATATATGTTAAACAACATCGGAGAGAGAGGCTATGATTTGCTACGGTTTAATTAAATGCCCTGTTCTACTTTAGAATTCCTTTCTGTCAGAATGTCGTCAGTACATATATGTTAAACAACATCGGAGAGAGAGGATACGGTTTGCTACGGTTTAAGTCTTGATTAGTTTTTAGGTCTTGGGATTGGTCTGTATCTAATCTTATTAGAAACGTCTGAATTTTTTACTGGCTTTTGATAGTTCTTATTAGGTACGCTGGATAACCTCTCTGGTTCATTATGATCGGCTACTTCTGTTTAACTGATCGAAAGCCTTTTCATAATCAGCGAATCCAATAAGTTCATCTTGTTGTTTAAATCAGCAGTCTCTGTAATTCCAACTTTGATGTGCATACTTGTTGAACTGCTACCTGTCATGCCCCGGTCGAGGCCGATCAGTGTCCCCACCATTATTAAGTCCAGATCCACGACAATGGACTTGGACCTGTGGTTGGTGACACTCGTCGTGGTTTTGGACTTGACAATGGTGGAGACACTGAAAGGCCTCGTCCGGAGCATGACAAGTAACAGTTCAGCAAGTAAGCACGACAAAGTTGGAATGCAATATGGGTATCTTGGTTGAATTCCCTCCGTTTTTCTACAAACTGGTTCGATATAAAATCACTGTCTGTACAAGACGGTCCTTTCCTAAAAGCATTTTGCTCATCAGATAGAACGGCATCAGTTATTGCCTTGAAACTTTTATTCATAAATTTAGAATATACTTTACATGCAGAGGCGTATTTACGGTGGGGGGCAACAGAACCGGGCCCCCCAAAGGGTCGAAAAAGTTGACAAATTTTGTTAATCTCTTAATTTTTAGGCAGTTTTATTGTATTGTTTCCGGCTCTGAACGCTAATGTGGTAGGCCTAGTGGCTCTTTTCTAATTGTACAAAAGGTTTATTGCACAGCATTAGCGTATACGTCTGAAATATGAAATATACAAAAATCAATTCATAGCAGAATTGGGAAGTATCTTTCAACAATGTTTCAATAACGCGTATTTTTATTGTGTGAGTTTACTTTACACGTTAACGCGTAGTTTACTTTTGAGGGACTGATTTCATGCGTTTTCCAGCCACTTTAAAGATAGTAATATTGATTAGGCTTAACTTGATTTGTATTTTGTGTATGAAGCCGACCCGACCCCCCCCCAAAGCCAAATTATGGATACGTCACTGTTTACAATTGGCTGTATCATCAGATACATAAATAAAATCAGGCTTATTTTTTACATGTTAAAATCGCATTTATTAAAATAACTATATCTTTTTGTTATAACAAAAACTCAAAACACGACACAAGTTAAGTAAATATATATTCTTGTTGAAAAGAATTTTAATTTTTATTAAAAAATTATATATATATATATGTATATATATATATAAAATAACACAGTAATCAGGAAGGCTGAAGATGGGAACACAATGCTTCCCGAAAAATGTTCCAAATAAGGAGAAAATATCTTGAGGTAAATTAATTATAAATATTAAATATAATATATATATATAATTTTTACATATATGTATAATTATAATATTGACTTACATTATTTATATTAATTATAATATTAATAATTATAACACACACACACACACACAAATATATATATATATATTCAACAATTACATTATTTTTAATGTTAAAATTAAAATATAATATTTATGACTAAATTTACCTCAAGATATATTTTTTTCCTTTAGGAACAAGTTTCGAGAGATCTTGTTCTCCCATCTTCAGATCTCCCGAAACATGTTCCTAAAGGAAAAAAATATATCTTGAGGTAAATTTAGTCATAAATATTATAGTATTATATACATCAAGAAACGGACTGTAGCAGAAAGTGATTGAAATAAAATTAAATTATATCAACTGGCTGACAGCTCAACAGTTGCCACATGTACGCTATATCTCGGACTGACCATAGACTACTGTGTTAATCCTTAAACAAGTTTCGTTTTTAACAGAAAAAAGCACGAACATCTACGAGCGAGCTAGAATGGGATTCTGAGGTAGAAGAGAGCACATTATATTACATCGTAGCAAATATATTAACCCTTCATTGTTTGCTGATGATCAGATCCTTATTTTGTAAAAACGAAGATGTGAAGCGAGGGTTATAAAAATCCAGACAACCCTTCATCAATTGTGTCTAGTGTGCAAAAACTACAATACTCTTACAACGGTGTCACGGATAGTCGTGTTGTGCAGTGGAATCAAAATACACACACCAATAAAGTCACTAATTACCAGCTTTAATTAATCACAAATAACAATTTGCGGTACTCCCATAGAATAATTCAAGTTAAATTTGTCCTCACGCAATAATAATGTCAACTATTAGAGTTTCGCACTAATTTTAACAGACCAATCACTTTCCACTAGTCCGCAACAATCACTTGATCAGCACACTCTACAATATCGCCAGGTGTAACTAAGTTCTAAGCCGAACGTAGAGTTGTATGTATACCTCGGAGAATAATGTTCCCCCCCTATTGGCGGCGGGCCGGCATAATCTGCATAGTTAAGAATGTTGGAACACAAGCAGAATGATAACTGTTGCACAGCACTATATAAAAATTATCCCGATAAATACCACTATTTATATAGTGGTGTGCAACAGTGATCATTCTGCTTGTGATTTCAACCACTAACACAACTTTCTTCATTAAAAATGTTGGAACAGTTTAGAAGCCACTTGACTGAGACGCTGCACTTGGTCGGCGCCAAGTCGAGAGCGTGACATAATTGTCGTAGACGATTATTGCAATATAAAAGGCAAAAGTGATGGCGTTCAAAGGGGCACAACCAGTTACAATGTTTATTTATTTATATACCTACTTTATAACACTTTATACTTTCTTATATGGTGTTCTTAACACATGTTCATTATGGTGCCTTTGTGTGGTATGTGTTTTATTAGTGTCATGTTGGTTATGTTTGGGAATTCATGTCCAGTGTTTATTGCATGTGTGGCAAAATTTACAAATTTTGTGTTTATTGTTTGGGAAAATTTACAAATATACAAACATAAAACACAAAACAAACTAATACCTGAACAAATACAAATCAATACAAAACATGACACAATTTTAAAAGCAATCAACATCGAAAACACACAAATACTAATACATACACCACAATCACACACAATAATACCGATTTAAAGTACCAGAAGCCAACAGGAAGCCACAATAACAACCAAACACACATGGTACTTCACCAGACACAAAATCCGGAAGGCTGAGGATGGGTACACAATGGTACCCGAAACATGTTCCTAATAAGGAAAGAAATATTATAAAAATTAAATATAATATATATATATATATATATATATATATATATATACACATAAAGAAACGGACTGTAGAAAAACGTTTTGAATATATATTCATAATTACTGACATTATTTTTATTATTTAATGTTTCGACAGTTATAAATTACTGTAACCATATAACACTGTAAATTATATACACAAAATATTCTTGTATAAAAATAAGAAATATTATTTATTCTATTTCTAAGGCTTTCCCGGTCGGCGTCAACAGTGTTGGAAATAAGCTCCAACTATTGGGCCAAGACCCATTAAAGTTATTATTTTCAGACGTTTCGACCTCGCCTCTGGAGACCATCGTCAGTGTATAAAACGATTCAACACAACTGACGGGATGTTTGTCAATAACCATAGTACTGAGGCAAAGAATGTGGTTTGTGTGCCACAGTACTGTGGTTATTGACTAACTCGTGTCAGTTGTGTTGAATCGTTTTATACACTGACGATGGCCAGGTCCAGAGGTGAGGTCGAAACGTCTGAAAATAATAACTTTAACGGGTCACGGTCCAACAGCTGGAGCTTATTTCCAAATATTATTCACACACACACACACACACACACACACACACACACACACACACACACACACACACACACACACACACACACACACACACACACACACACACACACACACACACACACACACACACACACACACACACACACACACACACACACACACACACACACACACACACACACACACACACACACACACACACACACACACACACACACACACACACACACACACACACACACACACACACACACACATGCTAGAATTAAATTGTTTCGTCTCATGCACGTTTCACAGAATTATATCTGCATCGTCACAGACGGTAGACTCAACGAGTAATCAAGTTGTGTGTGCGCGTGCGTGCGGTTATTGTATATCAGTACAGACCGATTATACATACATAGATACTTTCAGTTTTTGACGACAGTCTGTGAAACGTACGTTGGAAGAAACAATTACATATTTGCAAATAAAATTCATATGAATTTGTCGCACTGTTGATTTCAACAGCATTCGGAAATCAACAGAGTTTAATTTAACAACCGAATAAATAAATAAGAAAATTAATAATTGTTACTTGTACGTTTTGTTTGCAGATAGAATATATAATAATTAAATGTTTACTTTTAATATAGCAACGCAATTATTTACTATTGAAGGTAATTTCAATTAGCTATCTGGCGTGTTTGTGAGGAGAGTTCGTTCTGAATTTACATACGTCTAATTATTATTTTAACAATAATTTATTTTGAATTAAAATTAAAATTATTTTAATTGTTATAATGTTTGTGCGTATAATATTAAATGTTTTAATGAATTTACAGTTGTATCAATTTTGTTATTATAATTAGTAATAACGTTAAACATTTTTATTTAACTTTTAAAATTAATCTACCGTTCTCTACGCGCTAGAATGATTGTTTCTTAGTGCGCCTGTTCCTAAATTAGGCCCATGTGTGCCTAAATATGTGTTTAAATGAGTAGTTCTGTGTTGACAGAACATAACATATAAATTTTTCTTAGTCTGCCCTATATATAGTAGTATATAAATATAAATAATCTAAATAAAAAAGTATTTCTCTGAATACAATTTCTGGAAAGGAACTTACGAGTTAGAGTTAGCTGCCTCCACACATACACGTATACACACAGCCCCGTATTTAAAATATAACTTTTCGGATTCTGCATCAACTTATAGAACTAATAGTTATAAACTTTTTGACCCTCTGTGAGGGGCCCGATCCCGTTCGCCCCCCCCGTAAATACGCACTTAATTCTAAAATACGTAATTCATTCAGTTCTAATATAACTTTTGTCCTATTTGCCTTTTTTTAAGGTCATTTCACAGTTCAGAAGTTTCACAGTTTACATGGTCAAACATAGTTCCAAAGAACATAAACTCTTCAAAAATTTTTAAGAGAAATGTTTTCGAAAATTTCAGCCGTCATGTCTAGGGTGTTCCCATTCAGTCCTCACTACAAGGCAATCCATATTCTTAATACTTATCCGTAATTGGTGAAAATAATATCCGGGCTACTGGGCCGTGGTCTCCTAAATTTGTTATTCTGAAAGACATTATTCTCAGACGCTTCGGCCTCACCTCACACAAAGTTGTGTTACAACCGATGCATCACTGAAGATGGCCTCCAGAGGTGAGACCGAAACGTCTGAGAACAACATCTTTTGGAATAGACCGCGGCCCAGTAGCCCGGATATTATTTTCAACAAAACAATGTTGACGCCGGCCGTCAAAGCCTCACACACACACACACACGCGCGCGCGCGCGCGCGCGCACATCTATATATATACATACATATACACACATACTGTTAATGATTTCGAGGTTCGGTCATTAATCATGAAAACTCAGTTTTGCGACGTTTCGAGATTTATTCTTCTCATAATCATGCCTACAACATTAAAATATAGTCTTACTACAATTATATTATTTGTAAGTGTGTATAGGTGTGTGTAAAGTCATACATTACTATAACTATTTACTTACATTAACTGTGAGATGTTATTTATTACATTAACTGTAAGTAAATAGTTATAGTAATGTATGACTTTACACACACCTATACACACTTACAAATAATATAATTGTAGTAAGACTATATTTTAATGTTGTAGGCATGATTATGAGAAGAATAAATCTCGAAACGTCGCAAAACTGAGTTTTCATGATTAATGACCGAACCTCGAAATCATTAACAGTATAATAATACGGTCGATAATTAACATTCCTATACACACATATATATATATATATACATATAAATTCAATCACTTTCTGCTACAGTCCGTTTCTTGATGTATATAATACATTTAATATTTATAACTAAATTTATCTCAAGATGTTATTTTTCCTTATTTGGAAGATGTTTCGAGAGTTCCCGTGCTCTCATCTCAAAATACACAAAATACAAATACATATACCACAATCACACACAATAATACAACTTTAAAATACCAAAGACCAACAAACAACCTTAATAGCATCCAGCAGCCAACACACAAATACTTCACCAGACACAAGATCGCGAAGGCTGAAGATGAGAGCACGGGAACTCTCGAAACATGTTCCAAATAAGGAAAAATAACATCTTGAGGTAAATTTAGTTATAAATATTAAATGTAATATATATATATATATATATATATATATATATATTGGCGGGGATCCCACAGCTACTGCCGCATCTCGCATCTCAGTTTCCATATAAACTTATTCTGTGTATCTTCATTCTTCAGATTCTTTCCTTCCATACTCTTTTCGATCCCTTCTATCCATGTTAATCTAGGTCTGCCTCTTTTTCTTCTGTTGCTAGGTCTGTATTTGAACACACTCACAGGTATTCTTTCTTCACTCATTCTCATTAGGTGTCCATACCAGGAAAGCTGTTTACGTTTTATATCTTCTATTACAGTTTCTTTTCTATTTGTTCTTTCCCTTATTACGTCATTCCTTACACGTTCCAGACGAGAAACTCTGGAAGCTCGTCTAAGATAGTCCATTTCTACAGCTTCAATCTTCCTGCGGGTCTAAGAAATACGTTACTTATTCGTAATACTTATATGTACGTGTTGATATTTATCTCTTAGTTTCCGAGTCATCTTAATCATCTGCTTCGAACAGAGGATTAATATTAACCTGTGGCCGTCAGTGATTAATAATAATGTGCACAAGGGAGGATTAGCCAAACCTTTATATTACACCTGTTATATTTTCTTAGAGCGACAACGTCACAGATCACTGCAGATCCCAGCAACAATCTCTTCGTTGTTTGAAACGTGTTATGATACATGTTTAAAACACGTAGGCATAAACTTATAAAATTAAAAAATTTTTTTATATCAATAAGTGTTCCTTTTAATAAATGTTTTATTTCTCATACGTAGGCCTGTTTACGAATATGTCTATGTGTTTAATAGTTATTCATTTAGTACATTGAATACAGTAATATTGGAACGGAATCGCGTGTGTGATTGACAGTAGTTGACAGCAATGGTTGCAAGTTGCCGCATGTCGTCGACGTCGACTTTGGTATCGCTGTCGCTGTCGGTAGTGTTCGTAGCGACGGTCTTGTGTCCGTTGTGTGACTCGCGCACAATGACTGGTGGGACGCCGACGACACCCGTCTACGAACTGGTCGTGCAGGCCATGTGCAGAGCCCGCATCAACGACTCCTGTTTGGAGGTAAGTGGAACCATGTTATAATTTACTGTCTTCATATATGTGCATGGTGAATGTGTTACTCACTGACGATTTTAGAGAAGAATCGACGGTGGATATTTGACTTCGTGCGCATGCGCATCTCTGACTTTCTTTTGGGCGTCGCCAGTAACCAGCGCCGGATTTAAGATTTTTGAGGCCCTAGACCAAGTTTTCTGAGCGCCCCCCCGCCGTCTGTGACTTTGAAGTAATATATGTACTACAGAAATAATTTGATGTCAGATTAATACTATCAGATTTAACACCAGTAGGGTACTATAGACAAGTGTGCTTTCATTTAGCAAACTTTTTCAAAATATTAAGAACCATGCAAAAAAATTGAGAAAATTAATTAATTTTTTAAGTAGAGTAACTAAACTAAGATTATTCAGAAATTTAACATTAAAACTGTATTTTTATTGTCTAGGTATGACACATTAATTTTTTCTTATAATTTTTATAAAATAAAAAAAAAATAGGTCTAAATTTTTTTTGAATTCTTTGTCTAAAGATACAACAAGCTAATGGTAAACTAATCTTTCTTCAGTGACTATGTAGCTTAATGGAATTAATGTCGGGGAAAGCATACACAAAAAATGTTGCGGGAAAATTTATAAATTTTAAAAAGAAAACTATAGAAAATTGTTTTTTAAATAAAGTAGGCTACGTTTTTATATTTTAGGAAGAGATATAAACACCCTTTTTTCAGTTATAAGTGGTTTATATGTACAAACCTTTATTAACAGCTTATAAATGTAATTGAGAAGAAATATGAATATACTATTCGACTAAATATGACCTAGATATGACTAAAACTAAATATGACCAAATCTAAAATAAGTGTTCTCTTATTTAAAGTTTAATTAAAACATACATAAGCAATATAGCGGACGTTCAAAATTCGCATGCGCAGATTAGTTTTCAAGGATGTTATTTCAAGATCTTAAAAATAAGCGCGCAATATTTAAATAAGAACTGTCTTCCATTTGTATTATTAACAAAAATTGATCATTTAATTTCAAAAAATCATACTTAAATAAATCAAAGTGCATTCTACTTTTATAAAAATACTTCTGTTAAAAAAAATCTGTAGCTTGCCCTAGGCTCTAGGCCGCGGCCTAGTGGTAAATCCGGCACTGCCAGTAATGGTTAATTCTTTGATTCAAAAAAATCTCTGTTTATTCTTTGTCAATTTAGTTGATTTGTATTCTGTAACGCAGGCTTACGCTGCCGATGTCAACATCATTAAGTTGAAATAAAACCGGGCTCTTAAGGCTTGATCGATTGCTGACATAGTGCGGCATATCGGCTTACTGTTGCTTGTACCCGGCAAAGACTCCGGGTATTGTTGTCTGGAGCTTTGTAGCGACTCTGAAGAAGATTCCCGGTGGCTGAGATCGAATCGCAAGGTGACTATGTCGCAATTCGTCAGCAACCGACTACCGCCCAACGGCTCGGTTTTACTTCAACTTAATAATACTTGACTTGTGCTCTCTCGAGAAACTTGTTAGAATGTAAGTTACACGCCAAGTTTACGACTATTTTTTTTAGCATCCAAAAATTGTTGGTGGGACTACTTTTTAGTGGAAAAAAGAAAACGTTTTAGATTTTTATATTTTACAAGAATGCGGCGTTCAAGCAAACTAGAGTAAATTTTCCTTACATACGTTATTGACAACTTTAGAGAAGAATCGACTACATACATGTATGGTGGATAACGACTTCGTACGCATGCGCATCTCTCACATTCTCTCGGGCGACGGCAGTAACGATTGATTCTTTGTTAAATTATTTGATTTGTACCCTCCTCACGAGTAACTTGTTAGAATGTAAGGTGCACTACGCCAAGTTTACGACTATCTTTTTTTAACGTCCAAATTATTGGTGGGACTACTTTTTTGTGTAAAAAGGAAAACGTTTTATATTTGTATATTTTACGAGAATGCGTTCAAGCAAATTAGAGTAATTTTTTCTTACATAAATTTGTTTTTTTAGAGACTTGTTTCTTTACATAAGCTACTGACGACTTTAGAGAAGAATCGACTCCATACACGTATGGTGGATGATTTCGTGCGAATGCGCATCTTTACATTCTCTCGGGGGGTCGCCAGTAATTGTTAATTCTTTCATTCAAATCTTGTTGATTCTTTGATTATTAAATTATTTGATTTGTGCCCTGTCGAGAGACAGTTGTTATAATGTAAGATTTCCCCAAGTTTACGACTATTTTTTTTCTTTTAGCGTCCAAATTCTTGTTGGGACTATTTATTTGTGTGTAAAAAGGAAAATCTTTTAGACTGTTATATTTTACGAGAATACGTTTAAGCAAACTAGGGTAATTTTTTCCTTACATAAGCTTTTTTCTTTGTGTGCTAGTAGAGAGCAAATGGCTTAACCGACTTTCATGAATTGAACTATTAATTTTCGTCATCTGGCTGCGTTTTTTGCGAAGAGATGAAAAGAGAAGTAAAGAGATGAAGTGATGTGAAGAAATGAAGATATGCGAAGAGATGTGAAGAGATAAAGTGATGGGAAGAGATGTGAGGAGATTTGAAGAGATGAAGAGATGAATAGATGAGAAGAGATGTAAAGACATATGAATAGATGAGGAGATGAGAACAGGCGAAGAAGTGGTGTGAAGAGATGTAAGGAGATGTAAGGAGATGTAAAGTGTATGATGTGTCTTTAGATATAGATTTTTAACCCGACTGTGCAAAAGCCAAGAGGATAATGTTAGTTTGAGAATGAGCGTTTCTAACTTTACATCTTTAGAATCGTTTAATCGATCTTAATGAAACAATCCAAAAAAATATTGGGATGTTTATTTACAAAACAGTACTTTTGAGAACTAACAAAATGGCGAACGCAGGACGTGAGTTTTATAATATGACGCGCAACTAAAACTGTTTAGTTCTTGGTCCACCATTTTAATTTTTAAAATTTATTAATCGTAGGATAATTCTTAGGGAAGACGAATCACATGACATTTGTTTCACCTAAAGCCGTCTCAGCCATTTTATACTACAAGGACACAATCACATTGAATTTTTAATATAAAGTTTTGTAAACCCCTATACCTATAAAACTACTTAACCAAATATGATGAAACGAACATTATTTGTTATTTTTTGATTCACGACCTAACATTTAATGTATAGAATCTAATGTGTATTATTTAATTGTATTTAACGTAATATTAAACAAATAATCTATTGTTGGGTGCGATGAATGCCTTTACCGATATAACAATATATGAGATTAATGAGACTATTTCTGCAATTGATTTTAACATTGACAATGTTTATAAGGACGTGTCGCACATTTGCGGCCGATCGCTGGTGCGTGATCGAAAATGGGAACCGGTGAGTTTCCATAGAAACTACTTCTTTGTTGTCAATAACGCAGTACACATATAAAACTTCGCTTATGAATGCGACTACTTTTAACTTATAATCTGTACATTGGTAAATGAAGAATGAATTCATTGATTGGTGAATGAAGAATAAATTCATTGATTGATGAATGAACATAAATATATATATTTTTTAGATTTATTGAAGAATTTTTAATGCCCTTCTCTGTGCATTGCATTTGTGCAATGCCTGTAAATTTTTTACAAATAATTATGACATGTATTGTCGATGAGCCGTACTGTATTATTGGTAAGAAGAAAATCTTTTTTGTTCTTCTAGTGGCGTTACAACCCAGTATGGATTTCAGCCTCTTTAACGAGTTTCCCCATTCAGGCTTCTCACTACATAGTCTTCTCCTCTTCTTCTTATATCCATATTCCTACAATCCTCCTTAACATCCTCGATCCATCTCTTCCTTGGCCTTTACCTTGATCTCCTATCTAGTGTTCTCCATTCTAAAAGAAAATAAATTTCATAAATCAAATAAACGCTATCAAACCCATTATTAACTTCAAAAACACACCCTCTTATAAAACATTTTCCATGTCTTATAACTAAAAAAATACATCCACGCACGCACGCACACACCAACACACACACTACAAAGACACAATATACAGTATTCTAACAGTAAAAATATAAAAAAAAAATGTCATAAAACTCTACTCGTTTGGCATTACAATACGAACAGCATTCTAATAGCAGACACCGCTAGCATTATTGAAAATATTGCTACAATTACGTAACGCTCTAAAAACGTCGAGAGCGTCATTATACACGTTTCCCGACTAGCCCCAGCGCGCGGCGCCTGTGTCAAGGTCGGGCACTAACGTAGGCTTCAGACTGTTCGAGCTTTCGTAGCTACGCAAATTATGTTGGCCTGCCGCCAGGAATATGGAAAATTATTCTGCGAGACCTATACAAGCAACAGCGACCGGTTTATTTAGTTACACCTGTCTATATTGTAGAGTGCGGCTCATGTGATTGTTGCGGATTAGTGGAAAGCGACTATTGTGTTAATTGTTGCGGTATTGTAATGAGGTGACGTTATTATTGCGTGTGGACAAATTTAACTCAAATTCGTATGAGAGTACGTCAGAATACGTATCAAAATAACGTTTTTTCAGCTGTTTTTTGTTTGTCCTGAAAAAACAGCTGAAAAAACGTTATTTTGAACACCTAAACGCATACAAAAAACCAGAAATATATAAATCCAATTTAGCCACACATGCAATAAACACAGGACATGAATTCCCAGACACAACCAATGTGACACTAATAAAACATATACCACACAAAGGCACCATAATGAACATTTGGGAAAATTTACAAATATACAAACATAAAACACAAAACAAACTAATACCTGAACAAATACAAATCA
This sequence comes from Magicicada septendecula, assembly GCA_034769895.1. NCBI lineage: Eukaryota > Metazoa > Arthropoda > Insecta > Hemiptera > Cicadidae > Magicicada > Magicicada septendecula. The sequence goes on along the minus strand of CM068367.1, from coordinate 1,373,706,881 downwards.
ATACAAAACATTACACAATATTCAAAGCACTCAACATCGAAAATACACAAAAAACTAACACATACACCACAATCACACACATTAAAACCAATTTGAAGTACCAGAAGCCAACAGGAAGCCACAATAATAATAGTCAACCAACACATATGTACTTCACCAGACACAAAAACCGGAAAGCTGAGGATGGGTACAAGATGGTACCCGAAACATGTTCCTAATAAGGAAAAAATATCTTGAGGTAAATTCATTATAAATATTAAATGTATTATATACATCAAGAAACGGACTGTAGCAGAAAGTGATTGAATATATATATATGTGCGCGCGCGCGCGTGTGTGTAGATAACGAGTAAAAGTGTATAACACGAGTCTGAATTGATGGGTGAATTGTTACTTATATAAACGTTGGTATATATTTTCTTCAATTTAGGGCATCAGTTCAATGTCTTCGATTTTTGAACACCGATCTGATGCTGAATTATTCGGCATCAAAAATGTTCTACAATCATAGCTAATTTCTATGGGCTAATGGTTAATAACACACACACACAGATGTGACAATTTTTTAGAAGGAAATATTTAAATTAACACATTTCACATAACATAATTATGTTTAAAGTATTAACAGCTAATAAGATGATTAATTAAATGTTTAATAAATTAGTTTAAATTTTATAATTTCTACGTACTTTTGTTTCAAAACAATTTGTACTGGTTATCGACAACAAGTATTAAAAAGTATATCATCATTGATATCATTTTCTATATACGTAACTCAAAGTTTTTGCAGCAATTATATTGTGACATTGTTCAATATGGTTTATTCTGCAAGTAGAGTATTGCGTTTCTGTTGTTTCAATATCTTACGCATGTTTCACTGAAAAAAGCAGAATCATTATTATGAAACACTGAATTATTATGAAACATATTACCGTCAGCACACACCACTGAAACAACAAAAAACGCAATATACTACTTGCAGAAGAAACTATATTGAACAATATCACAATATTACATTATCGATATATACGTATTTTAATCATTTTTAAAACCATGTATGTGTATTGAATTCTATAGGAATAACGATTACACTGAAATCGATATAGTGTTTATAAAATGTTTATTAAAAGAATGGAAGGACGTTCAGTAGGATATCACTTATTTAAGCACACTCGTGGAAATATAAAGAGAATATACAAGGTTATTATTAGGATATAGAACTACTTCTTGTTAAGGCTTTGGAGACGAATAGTCTAAGAAAAAAAAGGGGTCGGTTGTTTGCTTTAAAACAATATATTTTTAATAAAATTTGCTAAAACAAAAAAAAAGGACAAGCAAACAAATCTTAATTTTCAGAAAAAATTTCAACAACAAGGAAAATGAGTCAAATGTTTGTTTCTCTTTGCGTTCGTGTACGGTAGTCGTAAAATTAATTAATCTTTCTTTTTTACCGGTGTTGCGAAAAAATTTAATCAGGGAAAATTTAAATAACTTTTACAAAAAGAAGGAAAATATATAATTTTCAAATTTAACTAAGTATTGCGACTTATGTTCATTATATTGTTACGACGGTCTACTTGATCGTCGTAGGTACAGTGGAAACAAAATGCAAGACACCAATTAAGTCACTAATCACCAGCTTTAATTTCACAGTTAAACAGTTCGTAATTAACAACACAGTCTCTTACGACAAATCAAATAAAAATTGTTCAGACGCAATAAATTGTCAACTAATATAAAACACAATTGTATTTCAATTATACCGTCCGATTATAAAGCACAACACTTTACTAATAACCACTTGAACGCATACAGTAATATCGCCCGATAATAACTCGAACCGCACTGTAATATATCGCGACTATAACTGAAAACTAAGGCCGCTCATGCCTTCTATTTATACAACGCTCAGAGACCAGAATATTCCAAAATGCGCGTTAGCGCCAGTGTGTACGACGTAATTAATTGCGGCCTCGACACAGTCCGCGCGGCTGGCGGCTTCCAGAAAAGTATCGCGAATGCGTCGAGAATCACGTATGCCACACACATTAGAGCGAGATTCTTCTGGAACATTCGACAAACACGTAGACTGTTCTGTAATGTTGTAACAATATTATAAACGTCACATTTAGAGTGGGCCATAGTGCGCTTAATGAAAAATATTTCTGTTAATACTCCTACTGATGAAAGGTTTGGTCAAGGAGTGTACACAATCTAGAAATATTTCTGTTAATACTCCTACTGATGAAAGGTTTGGTCAACGAGTGTACACAATCTAGAAAAATTTCTGTTAATACTCCTACTGATGAAAGGTTTTGTCAACGAGTGTACACAATCTAGAAATATTTCTGTTAATACTCCTACTGATGAAAGGTTTGGTCAAGGAGTGTACACAATCTAGAAATATTTCTGTTAATACTCCTACTGATGAAAGGTTTGTTCAACGAGTGTACACAATCTAGAAATATTTCTGTTAATACTCCTACTGATGAAAGGTTTTGTCAACGAGTGTACACAATCTAGAAATATTTCTGTTAATACTCCTACTGATGAAAGGTTTGGTCAACGAGTGTACACAATCTGGAAATATTTCTGTTAATACTCCTACTGATGAAAGGTTTGGTCAACGAGTGTACACAATCTAGAAATATTTCTGTTAATACTCCTACTGATGAAAGGTTTGGTCAACGAGTGTACACAATCTAGAAATATTACTGTTAATACTCCTACTGATGAAAGGTTTGGTCAACGAGTGTACACAATCTAGAAATATTTCTATTAATACTCCTATTGATGAAAGGTTTGGTCAACGAGTGTACAGAATCTAGAAATATTTCTGTTAATACTCCTACTGATGAAAGGTTTGGTCAACGAGTGTACACAATCTGGAAATATTTCTGTTAATACTCCTACTGATGAAAGGTTTGGTCAACGAGTGTACACAATCTGGAAATATTTCTGTTAATACTCCTACTGATGAAAGGTTTGGTCAACGAGTGTACACAATCTAGAAATATTTCTGTTAATACTCCTACTGATGAAAGGTTTGGTCAACGAGTGTACACAATCTAGAAATATTACTGTTAATACTCCTACTGATGAAAGGTTTGGTCAACGAGTGTACACAATCTAGAAATATTTCTATTAATACTCCTATTGATGAAAGGTTTGGTCAACGAGTGTACACAATCTAGAAATATTTCTGTTAATACTCCTACTGATGAAAGGTTTGGTCAACGAGTGTACACAATCTAGAAATATTTCTGTTAATACTCCTACTGACGAAAGGTTTGGTCAACGAGTGTACACAATCTAGAAATATTTCTGTTAATACTCTTACTGATGAAAGGTTTGGTCAATGAGTGTACACAATCTAGTAATATTTGTGTCGACGTTTCAACAACTTCTGTTGTCACTGTCTGGACGTGTTTATATTAATACACATATAATGAGCAGAGATATGCATGAAATATTAAAATTATGCGGCTTAATATTGTGACGACGGTCTCACGGATCGTCGTATCGTAGAGTGGAAACAAAACACAGACACCAATGAAATCACTAATCACCAGCTTTAATTAGTCATAAATAACAATTTGAAATCAACAAGGTACCGGTACCCTCGCAAACTAGTTCAAGTTACGTTTGTCCACATGAAATAATAATGTCAAGTATTAAGAGGTCGGCACTTATTGTAACACAGACATCACTTTCCACAAGCACTCGATCCGCACTCTACACTCTTGCCAGGTGTAACTAACTCACCCGCTGTTGCTTATATAGATCTTGCAGCTGTTCCAGAATAATTTTCCGTTTTTTTTTGGTGGCATGCCAGCAGAATTTGCGTAGTTACAAGCAGTGAAACACAGTCTGGAGTGCTACTTGACTTCACGGTCTTGCCAGAGACGTTGGACGTGCTCGGCTAGCCGAGAAGCCCGTAGAACGACACTATCGACGTTTCGAAAGCGTTACGTAACACTATGTACAATAAAAAGTTCATAAATCAACAAATTTTAAGTGAATACTCGAGAAACACGTTTACTGCAGACGTCGACATTGGCAATTCGTTCGATGGAAGAATTATCGTGGATTCTACAGACAGTTTCCAGAAGACGGTGCCAGACTTCGGGAAATGATGCTTCTCATTAAAGAGAAGAAAAAATGTCCAGTAAACATATGGCGAAAAAATGCTTCGTTTTCTCTATGTGTTAAAAAAATGAATTACTCCCAAACAAAGTGAGATATGGATTGGAATTTGGTATACACCGTAGGTGTGATATGTTCCTAAAAATTTTCAAAATTGCGGCTGATTAAATTTTTTAATTGTTTAATTTATTAAAAATTAATTAACTTTTGTTACTTATAACAAAAATTACTTATTATATTGCTACGACAGTTTACGTAACGCTCTCGAAAAGTCGGCAGATGCAGTTACGTTAAAGTTGTACACGTTTCTCGGCTAGCCGAGCAGGTGCAGTGTCTCTATCAGGATCGTGCACTCAAGGTAGCTTCGAGACTGTTCGAGCACTCTAAACTACGCAGATTATGCCGGCACGCCGCCAAAGAATGGAAAACAATTCTGGAACTTCTGCGGGTTATATATAAGGCCTACGGCCGGCTTAGAAGTTAGTTACACCAGACGATGTTGTAGGATGCGGATCAAGCGATTGTTGCGGACTAGTGGAAAGTGATTATTGTGCTATGATTAGTGCGGAACTCTATTAGTTGACATTATTATTGCGTGTGGACAAATTAACTTGAATTATTGTATGAGGGTATCTTGTCGACTTCAAATTGTTATTTGTGACTAATTAACGTTGGTAATTAGGACTTCATCGGTGTCTGTATTTTGTTTCCACTGAACAACCGACGATCCGTGAGACTGTCGTAACAATATCCATTATTCTTGATCGGTAACTCGTGAAGTCGACCCAATTCTTCTCGTTCCTTTGACATGTCCGCGTCAAGCTTTTTCTTCTTCTGGTTTTTAACAATATAAAAAATTAGCGCTTTTATTCGTAATCCACTTATCTCGTTTTTGGAATTCGGTTAAAAAAAATGTGTTACATTTTTTTATAACAAAACAGACCAAACAATAACTATAATTTTTTATTTTTTGTATTCTTTTTATATAGCCTAAAGGTACCATATAATGTTATTATTTATATTCTTAAAGCGATCGATTTCGGTCACAGACCATCATCAGGTTATATAGCACATTCACAATATTCTCTATATAACCTGATGATAAAATACGCCGATGTTTTGTTATAAAAGAAATGATATACTTAGTATCTGCCTTAACTGTGTAGGTGTAACCGAACCAATACTTTTTTTTTTTTACAAACGGTCAAGCCAACCAGAATTTATTGTGAATTTTTTCTATACCAACTTTAAATAGGTTCTGTTGTACAAGCAAGCTTTCGCTGGTCCCTTGTGTTGGGTTAAGCTAGTCCAGAGATACTAGAGTAAAACTCTGTCATTGCTAATCAAGACTCAGTGGTATGCTAGCAACAAACCAGAATTACTTGGATGAAACACATTATATAACAGATTACAATCAAACCATTTTCTTATCTAAAACAAAAGTTATGGCTTTTCTAGGGCAAATCATATTTGAACAAAGATTGTCATAGAGGTCCGCCAACAGAACAGGTACCCGACTTCAAGTATCTAGGGTGCAGCATTACCTATCAAGATGATAATGAGGTTGAAAACAAAATAGTCTCTTCCAGTCTCTTTGTGGATGTATCATTAAACACTTAAAGAAGAAAACAAGGGATGAGACGCAAGTCAAATATTATATTGTTCTCAGTACCTCAATTACTGTATGGTAGTGAGACTTGGAATAGAAACGTCAAAGTTATATCTAGAATACAAGGTACTGAAATGAGGTTCTTGACGATTGTAAAGGGTTGTACCAGGAGAGGTCTTATCAGAAATGATCATATTAGAATGGAGTAGGTAGGCATAGCTGAAAGCGTAAATGAAAAACTCTCTCGGTACAAATCGGAGTGGCGGTTATAGGTAGAGAGAATTGCTCCAACTAGATTTTTAAGAAGAAAGAGCCCTTGTCTATCATCCACGTTGGAAGAGAAGTGGGGGAAGACCCCGTAAACGATGGTTGGATGAATTCCATTGAGACAGGAACAGGCTACTAGTGTAAGCCGTAAAGGATAACGACGCCGACGAAAGAAGTTATAGAAATAAACACCGTTAAGTACTTGTCTAAACTAAGTGTTCATCCGAGTTGACTGGTGACGTGCTGCATAGAATAGATTGGTAAAAAATGGAAATTTAGAAGTACAGTAGTTAATATTTAACGGGGAACCCACCAACGGGTGGCAATTAGTGACTGTCAGGTATTTGTCACCATATATAGTAGATAGTACTTATGAGTTAAGTTTTTGCGTTTAATTAACAAACAAATAACTTGTAATGTAACTTTTAGATGCTTGTAAACTTCGTTTGCTTCTAGAAATTGACTAGGCTGCTCTCTTTATGAGTTGAATAAGCCATGAAAATAAGTCTTATGATATGTTTTTTTTAATGATTTATTCTGCGACATTTTCACTCACCGACCAACTCTTTGTGAGCTCCACTTTTCAATTTCTCTTGCAGATCCGCACAGCCACTGGGAAAATACCGCCGTTGCAACTTGTTCAAGGTGCAATGATTTACACTTGTTCTACGACAAATTCCTTTTGACTTCCATGCTCAATATTACGTTTCTGGTTTAAATGAAATGAAAGTTTATTGTGACGGTTTCGACAAATGGTGTCGAGTTAGTGAACAGGGGTGCATTACTTATCCACAAGTTTACAAGTAAAAAATTGTTTATGAATCATGTTTGTATGTGTCTACGTGCGTGTTTCGAAAGTACTGGTTGATGACCGTCTGCGTTTCTTGCGGGTTGGTTGAAGAACATCAGAATTTCTTGTTACGCATTTTTCCGGCGGAAGCTGTATAGTGAACTCGATTGATTGTGTCACCTATTGATTACCTTTATGTAAAATGACTTTAAATAGGCGTTCATTTCACAAATTTATGATTTAAAGATTGCACAATTTGAACTTTTGACGTAGACGATTTGACATGAATTATTTTACACACACACATACGCACACGCATACGTACTCCGACATTTTTTGATTTGAAGCGTTTACTTACTTCAGTTATTCTGCAGAGTGTCCTTGTTCTACAAGTACAGAGTGCATACTCATGCTATGGGGTTTTCTTACCCTGCACGGCTTTTTCCCTTGAGTTCCCATTTTAGAATCAGTTTTGGAGTCCCTGCGGGTTTTTAATTGTACATGTCTGAAACGAATTTGTTTTTTATTTTGTTTTTTTAATCCTTACGACATCTGCACATACGTAAAGCACATAATTTCTTTTGTTCTGGCGGCCCCTTCTCCTATTGTTCTGGCGTTTCCTTCTCCTATTGTTCTGGCGTCCCCTTCTCCTATTGTTCTGGCGTCCCCTTCTCCTATTGTTCTGGCGTCACCTTCTCCTATTGTTCTGGCGTCCCCTTCTCCTATTGTTCTGGCGTTCCCTTCTCCTATTCATTTGCACCTTCATCTTCCGACCGCCTTACCAAAAATTCCATATCCTTCCTTCCATATTACTTCCTTTAAGTATCCTACTTCTTTAGTACCGTCATGATACTTTTACGACAGTATTATAAACTTTTAACAAATTTTTCTTTATGATTTTCTTACGTCACAGAGCATTTACCATAGCAATCGATTTTCTTTCTCGGCAATTTCTTTAATACATTACTGCGTCAAGTGTTCCATTCTGCATAGTTTCAACTTCTATATATTAAGAGTTTGTTTTTAAAATGTCCCTGTATTCGATTATAAGGTCAGTTGTTACCCTCTGGAAAGTATATAATATTACTAAAATAACAAACTCCGTTGGTGTAAAAAAGGAAGGATTGTTTTTCAGTGAATCTGCTTCCTGCAGTGATGTTTTGTCAGAAACGTAGTAAAGATGACTACCGTGTACTGTACAGAAAAGTATAAAAACGGTTATGCAGGAATCACTGAAAGGAGAGACAGGAATGTGCAAATGGATCCGAAGCTAGCTGTAGACCTGACGATGCAAACTGAACACTGACTTCCAGATGCGCAGTGGACAAACACCTCGTTGCGAGGCTAACAACATTTTCCACATGCGTACAACAGCTTTGTACAGTGTTTCGTAATGTGAACATCGGCACCACAAGGCTGACGAGTACATTAGAAACATGTGTGTGACAGAGACAGACGTAGCGCACGATTGAGACAGTGAACTGTTATCGCGTTACCTCCCTTGTCACCACGCTAGACAACTTAGCTATACTTTTAAGTGGGGGTAATTCATTTGCTGGGTTGGGTAATCTCAGCAACGAAGAAAGCCTGTCACGTTTCTATGTATTCTTGGTTCCACAGTCGGATGAGACGATGGACGAGATAGGGAAATACATTGTGCTTATGGGCTGTACGTTCGCTACTATTACGCGACTTGGAAACCTCGAACGATAACAATGAAGTGCTAGATAAGTCTACAGAATGTACACAGTAGTAACAGTATTTTAGTTCTACATATTTTGGTACATTTTAAATAAATTTAGCCCACAGAATGTACACAGTAGTAACAGTATTTTAGTTGTACATATATTGGTACATTTTAAATAAATTTAGCTTAAAAACTGAGTCGGTAAAAATAAAGAAAACGTGGTAAAACCATCGCACACTTAATTTAGTACGTATTACAATATAAACTATCCTTACGCGAGATGTTCTTGCTCGTTAACAATACGTGCACTCAAGATCACGCACATAGTGCACATGCCATTTAAATTTAATAATATCCTTGTCATAACAATATAAGAAATCAAATTTCACATCAAATTTTAATTTTTATTTAGACGTGAGGCATAAAAGTAACTTGAGAGAAATTTTTTCCCTGTTCAAGATAGACTAATACATTAAGCGAGTGAATTGTACATAAGGATTCAAATTTAATTTTAATCTACCAGCCAATGTTCTAGCTTTATTTGTTTCCAAATTCTTGAGCGAATCGTACAAACATATTTCAGGGGTCGCGCGCTGCGTACTGCCGATATAGTATATATGATAACATTAAGATAAAAAGAAAACAAAATGGAGGTAAGCAGATTATTTGGGTAGATGAGGAAATGCCTAACGGCCAAGGCGACGCGACGGTTGCTTATGTGAAGGCTACGACGGCGAAAACAGACAACGTTGCAGGACGGAGAGGTTATAGCAGTGGCATGTTGAGGTTAAACATTACTGTTGTATGAATAGTTTAATGTTCGCTGATGACGAGATAAACTTCATGAAAGTGAAGAGACGCTCTGAAATGATCTATGCGTCAACCTTTTCAATCCGCATTGTGACTTCTTGTTTACCATTCATCCAGACCACTTATGAGTGGTCGACCAAATGTGAATAGGTGCGCGCCTATTGTGCAGATGCAGGTCGTATTACTTCCATGTTCCGTAAGCAAATGGAAGTATAGTGATCGCGAAAAAAATCGTGTTCGAGATAAGGGCTGATTCTGATTGTACTACCCTCAAAACATGAAAAAAGTAATTTTCCGAAAAGTGTCTGTGTGTGTAGAAGTTTTTCTATGGCGAAAGATAACTGCCGCAAATTCTAACAGAATCAAATAAGTTTTTGCATATACCCCCGAGTTGTAGAGGACTCAAGGCCTATTCATTTTGGTGAAGATCGGTTAAGGGGGAGGGTTAGTTTACCTGCAACGTTTTACATTTAACAAGAGTAAAGTACTAAATTTTGATAAATAAAGTATCCTAAAAAGAAGGTCATAATAATCCACTGTATAAAAGGTAGATGAAATATGTATAAATGAATAGGGTAGTTGCCTATCTATAAATGAAAATGGTAGTTGAAGAGGGGGGTAATTTGATGTCGAATAAACTACTTCATTTTTAAAGATACCTTAAAAATCCTACCTAAGGATCCAACAGGACTTACGGAGGGTTAAGGTCCTGTAGGACCTTAGTAATCCTACATATAATGAAACTATTTCTCAATAAAAGTGTAAATATCAAAAATGGGGTTGTTCGGTTAATGGGGAGGGGTAGGTTTATCTGCATTTTTTTATGCTTTAACAAGAGTAAAGTACTTAATTTTGATAAATAAGTGACCCGAAAATAATGGCATATTAATCCACTGTAAAATAGTAAATGAGATATCTATAAATGAAGAGGGTAGTTTAAGGGAGAGGGGTGATTTTTTGAAAATTACTTTAGTGATATCAAGTAAATGACGAGTATTTAATTTTGACGTATAAGGTACCTTTGCAATTAAATAGGCTACATATGTTAAAAACTATTACTCTATAAAAGTGTAAATATCATTAATGGTGGGGATCGGTTGAGAAGGAGGGATGATCATCTGCGTAGTTCAGTTTCTTTATAAGAATAAAGTACCTAATTTTTATAGATATAGTCACTCGAAATATGACTCGTTTAAAACATTATATTAAACGACTACCCCATAATGACAAAAATATCTATAAATAGTGAAAATAGTTTGAGGGTAACGGATACTTTTTTTGTTTAGAAACTATCGAACCGAATTCAAATAAATGATTTTAAATATAAATCTTAGAACGTGGAAGTCATGTATGGTTCTCCATACGGTTATTTTTGGTTTAAACAGTGACGACTCGTATGAGGGATTTAAAAAGTATCTGATTGTGAAGCATATGCTTTGATACGCGTAAGTTTTTGTAAACAAGAAGGCAAAAGGTGGATTGAAACGGTTAGTTTATCTGTTTATACAAGTGACTTGTATGCCATTGAAAACATGCATGCTATATCTACACACAGCTTGAACCAATTATGTAGCATGTTGGCCTGTATAATAAAACGATCTCATACGAAGACAAAGGTTATGGCATTTACAGGAAAATTCCAAAACAGTAATTGAGGATAAAATTTTAGAACAAGTATCGCATTTAAATTTTTTAGGTTATGACGTAAGTTAAAGAGTCCGATGAACATAAAAATAAAATAGGTATCACTGTGATACAGTGAAGTAGTTATGATTTGTTCTGGCGAGAAATTACCTGCATGCGAATGACTAGGAACGCGTTCATTCGCCCTACAGTGGGCAGGCAAATAGTAATAATTATAACGGTACCTGGACAGGATTAGTATGATTAGTATTATCAATAATTTTATTTATAACACAAAAGGTAAAATCGTTTGATGTTTAATAAGCTATGCACGCCTTGCTATAGAAATGATTGATGCGAACGTTTGGATTAGCGAGTGGACAGTGGGTTTCATTGTAAAAATTGGCCAATTTGGGAACATCGCATATTGTGTCTGTCATCTGGAATTATGTTAAATTAATTAATTAGCTTTCGATACAGATGTAATTTTAAGTATCATAATTATACGTAATAATATTTGTAGCTAATTTTGTAAACGAAATCAATAACAGCATTTAAATACACGAAATACAAGGTCAAATATTCCGCGCATACACCTCTCTGTGAAATAATAAATGTTCGAGACTTTCGACCTCTGGCCTTCAAAGGCTGAGACTTTCGATCAGTGATGGTCTTCAAAAGAGCAAACAAATAACTCAGGTTTGGTCATTCTTAGTGGAGGCTGAGTCAGTTAGCGGGCAGAGAGAGATCGTCAGCTGAGGTGAAAGCAACTCTCTAGGGGGAAGAGCACCCCGAAATCAAAGTTCCTGGTCCTTCAGGTTGGGGGTTGGATAGGAGAATTCACATATCCCATCTGTGAAACCCTTTTATGTGCAGAAACCTATCAGTTTCTCAGCCAGTCAGTTGTCTGCACTTGACCGGGACGACTGGCGGAGGCTGTTAAAGGAGGCCTTGACTCAGTAATGGGTTGTCGCGCCGCTGAAGAAGAAGAAGAAGGTCATTCTTAGAGTGGGTTCTGATGTAAACAAACCGGATTGATACATCACAGAGGCCTGTGTACAGCACCGACGTTCTCTACAAAACAAACATAACCTATAGAAGTATAAAATCACTTAATTTATTTTTAGCAGTATTAATCCCAGTTGATATATTTTTAACGCTTATCAGTTAAAAATTAACGCGGCTATTTTATTTCTAGCGGAGGATTTAATGATGCGACCACTCGTCTAACCAACCCGGTTCAAGTACAAGCATAATATGGTTTTGTTTAAACCAGGATCCAGCCCGGAGTGAACAAACATAAATAAATAACTGCACACTTTATTAAAACGTATACTAATTAAAATACAATATACAGGGTGTTTCATATAAAACGCAACCCACTAATCACCCTTCTGTAATATTTGAATTTACCGCCAAACTCCCTTACGTTTTACTGGAATAGACTCGTCCAACAATCGAACATTGTGCCGGCGCAGTAAACTGCCACTGATACCTATGACAAAGCGATCATAACGCTCAGTGCATTGTTAGAGAGAAAATGGTTTTTTCGCAAGACGAACGTGTTTTTATTCTTGAGTCGTACTTTAGCACGCGATCAGTGGTTGCAGTGCAAGAATCTTTCTGCCCTAAGTACCGTGATAAACCATCACCTAACAAGACATCGAGTTTAATAAAATTTACGAGTTTTTGAAAGCCCTCATCGTAAAAATCTGCCGCCTGTGATTCCAGCCATTCATTAACGCCCGCCTTCAGCTCTTCGTCGTCTTGAAAGCGCTGTGTTGCCAGCCACTTTTTCATACGCATGAACAGGTGATAATCGCTCAGTGCCAGATCAGGGCTGTATGGGGGATGATTGAAAAGCTCCCATCCAAACTTTCCCAGAAGTTCTTGCGTTCGTGATGCTGTATGCGGTCGGGCGTTGTCGTGGAAGAACAATACCCCGGAGCTCAACTTACCGCGTCGCTTGTTTTGGATTGGTCTCCGCAGCTTTTTTTAAGGTTTCACAGTACTCCTCGGAGTTGCTTGTGGTACCCCGTTCCATCAACTCTACCAGGAGAACCCCTTTTCTGTCCCAGAAAACCGTCACCATCATTTTCCTTGCTGACAAGGTCTGCACACACTTCCGCTCATCATCGTGCACATTGGTGCGGCCATTTTTAAACAGAACACACCACTGCCTTACTCCATTACATTCTTCCCATACACCTCACACAGTCGCCGATGAATGTCCACCGGTCTGCAGTTTTCTGCTTGCAGAAATCGTATTACTGAGCGCACTTCACAGCTCGCGGGATTTGCAATAGTAGCACTCATTTTAAAAATTATTATTAACAAGCACCTACAGCAACAAACCACGAACACTAGAACAACTGAAGGTCAATATCGAACAAGCTGTTTTAAATATCAACCCAAATACTCTAAAAAAATTTCCAAGACACACAGTGAAAATGGTGGAAGCGTGTATTCATGAAGATGGCGGCCACTTCCAGCATTTACTCTAGAATTTTAAGTATTGTAAAGTTTGGAAATAAAATATTTAATTAAATACTTTACATATGCCTTTTTTATTTAAATGTAATTACTGACATAGATGGGTTGCGTTTTATATGGAACACTCTTTATAACTGTATAAACCACAATATTCCTAACCTGATGGAATAGTCTGGCTGAGCTACAAGGTTTCAATTAGTAGTATTATTCAATTAGTGGTATTAACATTTTGTAAGATTATCCATGCGCGGATGGAATCCATCTACTTGGAATAGACCCCTCTTCTCCGGATTAGAATGTTTTAATTTTTATGCATACATTTTATCTTATTATATGTTGTGGAAATTTTTAAACACTAAGTAAGAATCGATATTGCTTTACGGATCGATCAATGTATTACTCTCTCTCTCACAGACACAGACACAGACACAGACACAGACACAGACACCCACACTCTCCCTCACGCGCGCGCGCGCGCGCGCACACACACACACCGATTTCTCCGATTTCTCAGAACTGCGGTGTGGTCATATTTCCAGGAACTATGAAGCGACTCTTGACTTTTCAAGTAGAATTAAATTATTTTGCAACAGAATTAACTAGATCTTTGGATCTTTTTCGTTTAGTGGCAGTGAGCAGTTATTCTGTGTAGGCCTAACAATCACCAGCGATAGCGCTCTCCGAACAATTCTGTTACATTTTTTAACCATAACTTTATATTTATTTTTACATTTTGTCTTTACGTTTTACTTACTTATATAATATACTTTCAAATTAATTTCCTACATCACTGACAACTACAAATTAATTCAAAAATTTTAAGAAAGGGCAGACATTAACTTGTGGTGCCCAACAGTAGACATTGTTAGGGCAGCGTAGATATTCGTTTCGAAAGCATCTCGTTAGGTTTCCTTGACCGTTTTTCTCATCTGTTTATAATTTAGAAACATCTACTGGCCTACAGACAGAAAATCGCGGTTAAGCCTTGTCAACAAACCTTTAATATTTAAAATAGTTCTTAAACCTGTATGGACTTAACGGCATTCAACTTTGGGGTACTCCTAGTACGAGTAACGTCGAGAATATACAGCAATTTCAGTCCAAAAACTTTAAGATTAATAGTAGACGCTTCACGGTTTGCCTCCAACAATTCTATACACCGAGACCTAAAAATTCCTGCTGTAAGAGAAGAAGTTGTGCGCCTCTGCAGGAAGCAGACATCTAAATTAGAACATCATCCTAACACCATAACAATTAATTTGTTTGATAATAGTGAAGATATTTACAGATCAGAAAGACTTAAATTGTTGGACCTGCCCTTCAGGTTCAACGAATAACGTGTTATCTGTACTGTAATGTCTGTATCATTTGTGTTCATGTTAACATTAAGCGTTTATGTCAACTGGTATCCTGTCTTTTATATATATTGCAACAGTACAAACATTAACGGCACTGTGCATTGCCAAAATAAATGAAATAAATAATAAAAATAAATAAATATGAATTAATAAACATGATTCAGATTGCATAAGCGGGATTGTAGTAAAAATAGGGAGCGCAGAATTCATGCATGGACATGCATTTTCGACACACCTGTCGCTAGCGTTGTGTACGCGCGTATTTTGTTGGTGTGTGTGAAACCTGTCCGTTCCTGAAATGTAACCAACCCTTTTCAAGTAGAATAGTTGTATGTTTATTGTTAATTATAAGAAAACTATGTACTATGGGATAAAACAAAAGACACCAAAGTGTATAGAAATTATAGGTAAATAAAGTGTTAAAAAACCGTACAGATGTGACGAAAAGTGCAATTACTATACGTAAAAAATGAATAACTCTTTTTGTGAGTGCCATAAAGAAGTGCAATTTACGTATAGTAATCACATAAAAATTAGTGATCGATTGAGCATCGAGTGATGTGAAACAAATTTCGTAATTCGCGAAAACAGGCGAAAATTGTGACTTGAACCAGAGTGGCGAAGTGACGCTCGACAGAATCTGACAGGTAAAATATTGTTCAGACAGGAATTTTTGCACGACCTGACTATAAATACCAGGTCGCGCTAATAAAGTTTCTTCTTCTCGATTCAACCGTTGCCGCAGGAGGCTATGTCAGTCGTCGACGCCAATTCACATCTATAGTGAGAGTCACAGGACAAACTAGATGTCCAACCAGAGCCGCAGAATACATACGGTGAGGTCTATGGACACACCGGCAGCATATGACGTGAGACGAGACGACTATTAATCAGAAGGACAAGGAGAACACGACCAGAGGACCAGAAGGACACGGAGGACACGACCAGAGGAACAGAAGGAGGACTACAGATGAATAACCACGTCAAATGAAGTGATAAAAAACCATTGTAATTATAGACATTTGAAAGACACTAATTAAATTTGGAATGTAAGACAGTCAACCAGTATTAAAATAAATAAATTATACATAAATGTAAAAGCAGAATAAAAATTATAATAATATTTCTTGTATCAAATTTAGTAATTAGTAACGTAAATGATAAGAGAAATATTTAAATTTTGAATTAACGTAATTAGTAAAGTCCTTGATGATAAAAGAGAATGCATATGCAGTAGAAAGTTAAAACAAAATAATATAAAAGAAATTTGAATAGAAGTAAATTCATTTTTTGAAGCTAATGAATCAGAAATTGCAAAAAGATGAGCACACAGTGAGTAGGCCGAGAGCAAAATAAATATTTTAAAGTAATTAAAATTAGATAATAAGATTTGTGTATAACTTGTGCATGTAATTTGTTAGCAATAAGTTCTGTACGAAAACTTCGTACAAACGATGTAATAATGAGTCAGTGTTTAATATGCGATATGAAAGATTTTGTTTAATAAATAAATTATGGAACAATTTTGAAACTTAAATAACGTATCATCTTCTTATTACGATTACAGCCATGAAATCAATTCAATAAATTAAATTGAATTTGTTATGTTATATAACACACACATTTAAATTACATTAAATAAATATCAATTTGTAGTGTTATAAAATTTGGACGTCCCAAGAACGTGGAACTCCTCAAACACAAATAAATTTGTATTTGCAACCTATATACACAAAGATATACCGTTGTATAAATTGTCTCCCAAAAGCGTGGGGCTACACAATTTAAATTACATTTAAATTGGTAATTTGTGTTGAGCCCTTCAGGTTCAACGAATAACGTGTAATCTGTATTGTAATGTCTGTGTTATCTGTACTGTAATATCTGTATCATTTGTGTTCATGTTAACATTAAGCGTTTTTGTCAACTGGTATTCTGTCTTTTATATATATATATATAGTTACAACAAAAAAGCCACCCCAATACCAGGGAAAAAACTATATTAAACTAAAGAAAATAAAATGACTATGACCCAACCCAAGTGATTACCCAATAAAATAAAATAAAATGAGAAGGTATATGGATAAGACCCAAACAAATAATAAAGAAAATAAAATGAGAAATATTAAACTCAAGTGATGATGAAAAAGGCACAAAGAAATAATAAATGTAAATGATAAATATTAAAATCAAATAAAGTAATATCAATTAAAGTACACTAACCAGAGAAATAGATATTAAATGTTATGAATAACTCTATAATGATAAGTGAATCAGAACATGAAATTTGTTAACATTATAACTAATAATTGTGAATAAAACAATAAAAAACCCAGAATTGAGAGATAGGTAGGAAGTGAAGGTGATTAAGTGAGTAAGGGAAATCAATATTAGGGAATCACCACTAGTAACACTAAAATACAGTAAAAAAGTGCAAAGTGCCAGTGTATCCCCAAAATAAATAGAAAACACAACATATAGATAAAGACACCCAAAACCAGTGATTAACACTATAGTTTAAGGGTGATAAATACCAAACAATAAGAATAACCAGAATATTGTTATTATAATTATAAATGATAGTAGATTAGGAATACAGTGGTATTCAGGGTAAAAATCCCATAATGATTAAAAATGTTATTGTTATCATGGTTAAGTAGTAAAACAATATATAGTAAAAGTTAAAAGAAAAATATACTAAATAATATAAGTGCAAAATTAGTAAAACATCCTTGGATCTTAAAATGTTCAAAGGGATAATTAGCAAGATAAAATAAATGGTGTTATAATGTTCTTCACCAAGATAGTTATTTGTTCAATTAAGTTTATAAGAAAGAATATGGCTGAAAAAAGTAAACAGACCATAAACCTAATTTTTGTGTTATGCTTTATAAGTAATATAAAATGATAGACAAGTTATAAAAAATGGCAATATAGATAAGTAAGGAGATAATTTCTTACAAACATAATAATAATCTTTAGAGTAAAGAAAGGAAAAGAAATTAGAGAATAACAGACAGGCCATGATTTTGTAAAGTAATAAGAACATACAAATTATAAAATGTTTGTAGAACATACAAGTAATTATAAAACAGCCCAAATTAATTAAAAGGTAAACAAGTCATAAGTGACACCAAGTAAAACATATGTAAATGTAAAATAATCTTTAATTTGTGTAAAATAAGAAGATATAGCCAATTACTACTTAGGCCTATAAAATACCTAACTGTATAAATCCAAAATAAACAAATTATAAGAAATTAACTATTGTATCAGAAAGTTTAGGGCAAGTAACTAGTTAAGTACAATTAGTGAATTATATTAAGATGTCAAATAAGAAAGAAATGTAATAACATAATATTAACATTATTGTCAAAACTTTAATACATAAACAAACCCAGCTTTGTGGGATGTCAAAATGATCTTTGAAAGAAAATATAAACAGTTGTGATAATATCTAATACATAGATAAGAAGACAGAAGAATAACAGCAATCAGAAGATATCTATTCATTTTAAATTAAAATTCAAATATTATAACAATAGAAATAAATATGATCAGCCAATGAAAGTACAGACAGTTGCCATAACAACGGAACGTTATTTAATATAATTCCGTTAGAAAGAATTAGTTCATTATTGACGCTCAAGACATACAGAAGCCAAACCATAGTCGACTCAATTTTAACTTAAAATAATAAAAATTAAGTCAAAAGTTAATAATATGAAGATGCAAGAAGTCTGATGAAGACCTAATCAAACTAGGAGAGCCAATTAACCAGATTAATAACAATTGAAAATAATTAAAACTTCCAATTGATTGGAAAAGAAGCCAGACGTACTCCAAATAATAAATGAAGGAAGATTGATGATTATATGGACCAACCTAACTAAAAAACTGAATGACTTTTCACCCGAATTCAACAGATTTGTTAAGTATATCTGAAATGCCCGAATTTATGGAAGAAATTCTGATTAACTTTTTCTCACAACACAACTAACTCTCACTCCGAACTGATAACCATATTTCTTTCAAGGATTAATTAAAAATAAAAACTAAACTTGTATGGAAACCGAAAATAACCTGTATACAAATTACGAATTCCTAACATACACTTTATAACACTACAAAAAACGAATTGTAATTAACTCTAATAGTATATAAGTACCATTGATGTAAGGTAGTGTACTTTATTATCATCTTATTAATATTTTTTCGTAACCAAAAGAACTCAGATTTAACGAACGATAGAAAATAAACTTCGGCGGCAGCTTTGTCGAGTTAGTATCGTTTTAAATCAACTTTAGCCAACCTGAGAAAAATTGTCTATTTATTGCCGGAGCAACTTTGTTTAATAACAGTATATAATTTTGTTCCGAATTGAATAACTGATAATTTCACGTTAATAAACTAGTACTGAGTTGTAATAACCGTCCTTTATTTCATTGTAAATTATATTATAAAGTTTGTGTACATTAGCGACGAGCGAGATTGACGGCCAGCGTTAGACGTCGGCAGCACGGCGAACTACTAGCGAGATTCATACGCCTGCCAATTGCTAGGGTAATTTGAATCAGTCAACACCGTCTAGAACGACCGCTCGATTACATTTTTTAATTGTTTTCATAAACAATTTGGCGCCACCCGGGAATTAAAATTACACATTAAAAGACAGGTAAGGTTTACACTCGCGAGATATTGTACTGGTAGTTCGTGAGATCGCGACGGACATCGTCA
The DNA here is from genome assembly GCA_034769895.1 of Magicicada septendecula. Lineage (NCBI taxonomy): Eukaryota > Metazoa > Arthropoda > Insecta > Hemiptera > Cicadidae > Magicicada > Magicicada septendecula. The sequence goes on along the minus strand of CM068367.1, from coordinate 1,373,687,361 downwards.
GTGTAACAAAAAGAAAAAGTAAGTAAGTAAACATAAAGTAACGACTACCACGTGTGAGGCTAACACACGATAAAAACACTCATTTTTACAGAGACGACAGAGACTCATCGTTAGAAATTGACGCAACAACGTGTGGCTTAAAAGAGGCATACGGAACACATCGTTACAATATATAGTATGTGAGTAATCTGTAGAAACAAACTGTAAACTGTAATCTGTAGTAAACAAATACAACTGTATTTACCTGTTGTATATACCAACAGGAATGACATTTTGTGGTCATTCGCACAATTTCTCGGGCTATGTAACATTCGTTTTTCCTGTAGAAATTATATGGCTGAATCTTCTTCTTCTTCTTCTTCTTCACTTCATATTGAAGCAAACCAAGGCGTATGACAAGGTTGTTGTCTGTCACCACTACTTTTTAATGTTTAAATTTTTAATCTGTAGACAATAAAAAGAAAAGCTGACAATGGACAACTCTTCAATTCATGTACCGTATGTGAATGTCACTCATTAAACAAATTTAATGTTCTCAAGTCGAACACATGACAAATTTGCAAGAAATTAAAAAAAACAAAAATCTGTTTAGAGAGCTCAGGATATGTTCCATCTTAATTGGGCTGGTAACACACACAGTCCTTCTTACTGTTAATCACCTCAGGACTTCAGTCGTTTCTGAAACAAATACAACGGTATTTACCTGTTGTATATACCAACAGGAATGACATTTTGTGGTCATTCGCACAATTTCTCGGGCTATGTAAAATACGTTTTTCCTGTAGAAATTATATGGCTGAATCTTCTTCTTCTTCTTCTTCTTCACTTCATATTGAAGCAAACCAAGGCGTATGACAAGGTTGTTGTCTGTCACCACTACTTTTTAATGTTTATCTAGATGATCTCAAAAAAATGCAAAGAACAATCCCCTCACGGTATTAAAATCCACCGATATAAAAGCTTGAAAACCATTCTCTTAGCGGATGACCAAGCTATATCCGCCACTTCAGAAGACGATCTCCAGCGAGCAATATACATCTTACATACAATAGGAAAATAACATAACTTTAACATATTTGAATCAAAGACAAAAGTAATGGCCTTTATAGGAGATGAACCGGTTCGGACCAAAATATGCATAGACAACACATGCACAGAACAAGTAACACATTTCATCTATCTTGCACGTGACGTTACTTATGATCAAGATAGAGATATAGAAAATAAAGTGACGAATTTCACAAGAATGTGTGGAACGGTTTGGAGAACGTTGGAAAATAAATGTAGAAAAGAAACCCAAAAACAATTTTAAAAAACAATGGCAATACTGTATGGTTCTGAAACTTGGGTCATAAACAAAAAAGATTAACAGAAGATACAAACAGCAGAAATGCAATTTCTGAGATCAGTTAGAAGGTGTAATAGACGAGATCATATAAGAAATGAAGAGATAAGAAGTCATTTAGATATTTTTGCAGTTAATTAAATGTATTAAAGAATACAGAAGAAAATGGATTCAACACTTAAATAGAATGGAAGAAAGTAGAATATCGAAGATTGCGAAAGATAAAACCCTAGATGCAGAAGAAAAGTTGGTAGACCTAAGAAAAGGCGGACTGTGGAATAGGAACAGACCGCTAAAGCCTAAAACCGTTAAAAAGATGGTGGTGATTCTTCACTTCAAGGATTAGTTTATACAAACCTGTTCCGGCACCAATCTCATCCTCGGACGACCCACGTCTCTTCTACCAACGACTTTATAGTTCCGAGGCTGCTTTGGGTACTATATGTATTATAAAGTTTTGCATGAAGAGGTTACTGCCCTGTTGCACAACGTCCTACCAGGAGAACCAGAGGTAATACTAACTGTCGATTACAGATAACCATTACGGAATGGAGTGTGTGGTGGGGGTTGATGGTGGGAAGGGATTGGCGCTGAGGTTCGAATTATGTGTGTGGATCAGTGTGTCAAATAGTGTATGTGATTTGTAATGTATCTGTTCATTTAATATGTTGTTTGGTTGTAGTGTGTGATATCTGTATATTTCAAATTGTTCAGCTGTGTTTAGTTTTCTACTTTTAGGTAAGTAGTGTAATATTTCCATGTTGTGTTCTATGTTTGTGTAACTGTGGTTTTCGTTATGTAAATGTGTGGCAAATGTGGAATGTATGTAGTTTGTGGTGAGGGCTTTTAAATGTTCAGAAAACCTGGAAGAAAAAGATCTTCCCGTCTGGCCGATGTAGAATTGTGGGCAATCATTACAATTTAATTTATAAACCCCTGTTTTGTTGTATGTGTCAATGTCTTTGTTAGTATTGTTTATGTGTTTTCTAATGGTGTTGTTGGTTCTGTAGGCTACTTTATAATTTTGTTTCCTAAATGTGTTTGCAATTTTATGTGTATTGGAATTGTAGTATGTAAGTGTTATGTATTTACTGGGTTGTGTGCTGTTGGTCAGATGTGTTTTACTTTTTGTGTTGAGGATTCGTTTGTGTAGTTTATTTATTAATTCGGGGGTGTATCCGTTTTTGACTGCTATGTATTTAATTGTGTTTAATTCATCTTGGTAGTCATGTGTGTTTAGGGGTATTGACGTGAGCCTATGGAGCATGTAATTGAAAGCTGCATGTTTGTGTTGAGTTGGGTGGTTGGATGTGTTGTGTATGACCATGTCTGATGTGGTGGGTTTTCTGTATATTTTGTATGTGTGTGTGTTGTTTGTTTTGGTGATTGTAAGGTCTAAAAAGTTTATGCTGTTATTTAATTCTATTTCAAGTGTGAATTTTAATTTATGGTGTATAGTGTTAATGTATTTGTGGAAATTTTCTATTTGTCTTTTGTTGCCGTTGTAAAGGAGTAAAATGTCGTCGAAATACCTGTGCCAATATATTATTTTATCGGCGTATTTGTTGTTGTTCAGTATGTGTTTCTGTTCTATGGTGTGTATGAATATTTCTGCTAGTATACCTGATATAGGGGAGCCCATGGGTAGTCCATCTGTTTGTGTGTAATACATGCTATTGTGTGCGAAATAATTTTGATCTGTGATAATTTTAGATAGATGGATGATCTCGTTTATGTGTGTTTCGGGTGTGTTTTTCTTACTATATGACATGCAATTTGATACCTATTTGATATAAGTTTGTTATTATAATAGATAACTTTTCCCCTTTACAAAAGTTCTGAATTTTGGACCTATTTTTCTGTTACAATGATTATATCATAATTGCCTAAATGTATCTAATAAATACTATTACTATTACATCAAGTGTTTTTATCCTACGGATTTAGTCCTTTTTTGATTTTGTTTACTTTGAATGGTTGATCTACTCATTTCTGACGTTATTTTCTTTACATTGCATAGGGCCTAGGCCCTAAGCCTCATTTCTTTAGGATTTTTTCTAATTTACATAGATTGTTATTTAATTTATCTATTTTGAACCCTGGATGTACCATAATAATAACTGTAACAAAATATTTCAACATTTTACCCTAAGGTATTGCCGGTATTGCCTTCATGGCCAAGTTTAACTTCAAACATTAACAAATCATTACAAAATATTTAAAATAACTTTGATAGCATTCTTCAATTCTGTGAATCACAATGAACTGATTATTTCTAGAATTGTTTGTTTTTAACTTAAGTGTTTATCTAGCCTGTAGGCCTAATACAATTTACAACATTTATCTATAAGCCTTGATATTTAAACATAAACACCAATATACTGTCTAGGCTTTACACAACACTTCCAAAAAATGATACAAATCTATTTTAGTTCATTTTTAATCCTAATGACAACAAAAAATAATATAAGTTTATCTTGTCCCCACTTTACAATAGTGACGCTTATTACATTTTTTACACAGTTTGTGTCACACTAGTTTTGGTTTATTTAATTTATTTGTTTACACTAGGGGTAATTGAAGGGATTGTTATTTTTTCAGTCTTTTCTGTCCAAATAACTAACTACCTTGCTCCCCACTCTCTTATACTAGCACAGTTTTTTTTCTTACATTTATTAATTATAAATTACAAGATATTTATTAACAATACTTTTGTATTGTACCTTTCATTTGTTTCTACATTGTCTGACATAGGAAAAGGCTTTTTATTTAATTGGTGGACTCTGTGAGGTGACATATTCTTACCTCTATTGAAAAATTACTATTTTATTTAATTAGGGCAGGGCACTGATTATGTCATGTTACAATATACAGTCTATAAACACTTTATACATACATTTTTAATACCAGTATATATTTATCGGAACATCTGTTTGTGCATGGACTACTATTTGTTTATAGTCGAAATATAATTACATTTATCTTAACAGAATGTCTGTCGAATTTCACACTTCACTGTGACCTTATATACCATACAATCTTATTTCTGAACATCAAAGAATTAGTATGACTGCTGTTTAATTAAATACGAATGCACTTTCCTGGACGGTTCGGAAAACTGACCGGAAGTTTGGTTCGAATTTCCGCGAAGCGTAGTGACCGTGCGCGTTCCAGTTTGATACTCAGTTCCTACTCTGGACTGGCGGACGTAGCCAAAGTATCGGAAACATGACATACGATTTCTGAGAATTGTTGTCGACTCTTCACCATATCATTCGCCATAATTATCAACAGGCCTGATTTAGACGGTTTCGTGTCCTGTTTTTTCTCGTGTTTTCTTCGTCTGTCTAATAGCTATCGCATGTCGTCTCAATATTAAGTTATCACGAGACAGATATTTGAATGTGCTATTGTTTGCTGACGACTTGCTTGTGCTTCAAAATACAGAATCTGATTTGGAAACACCTGTTTTTCTGCCTTATCAGATTTGCAAAAAGATACAATATGAAAACGTCCACTATAAAAATATAGGTAATGGTATTTCGAAGCAAGGAGCCAATAAGAACATAAACAATGATTAGTGATCAAATTCTATAACAGGTGAGCCACTTTAATTATTTGGAAATGATATTGGCTATGATAGAAATTATGATATTAATGTTAAGTTAGGGAGGTTCCAGACGATCTGTTGGGAATAATAAACCGTATTTACACATACAAAATAAAAGTTCTAAAAATTTATGGCAGTCTCTGTACTGTCCTATGGGTGTGAATTACGGACAACAACCAAGAAACAAGACAGTAAAATACAGGCCTCGGAAACGGCGTTCTGAAGAGGAATTAAAAGGCATTCTAAACTTAGATCGTATAAGAAATTAGCCCGTAAGAGGAAAGTTACAAGTTTTTAATTTGAATGGAACATTAAAAGATTACAAGCAACGGTGAAAAGAACACTTAGAAAGAAAATAGTTCTGTTGATGACTGTTTCTTTTTGTTATGGGATTACAGTAGAACCTCCATTAACCAAAATATCGTTTAACCGAAACGACCCACCAAAAAAAAAAGATTATATATTCCCTATTTTTAATACCATGAAAATTTGTTTTCCGGACAAAACACGAAAACTAATGTAAGAAATTTGTAATAAATGGTGCGCCATGTCAACAAAGAGAAAACGGGTCATGATAACTATTAAAGAAATATTGGAGGCAAGTAACAGAATTAAAAACGACGAGATTTTGCGAACTGTGGCAGCCGATTTTGGTGTTGGGTGTTCCTACTGTGTCTGATTGGGTCAAGATGAAAAAATAATTTTGAGGAGCATACTTAGAAGATGCCAAAAAAGAAAACAATGAAGACGTGTCACAAAACAAGAAAGTAGATGAGGCTGTGCTTTTATGGTTCACGAAACAAAGGGATGACGAAGACGACGACAGCAGAGAGCAACAGTCATGACACCGCTGACGAGATCTTCAGTGCCTTAGAAGTAAGAGTTTATATTTTGGGTTAGGGCATTAAATTAGGCTATATGAAATACGCGCTTTTCTCACGGAGTTTTATTCATAGTTTTAGATAGCGTTACGGTTCGTCGAACGATCTGAAAAATCAAAGCCCTCTAACGTTTTCCTAATGAAGCGATGGCGAGATATTGCTGCAAGAAAGCGATGTGAAAAGAAAAAGCAAAGGAAAGTATAAGATTTTTTCCAAAAAAATCATAACTTTAAAAATCATAAGTGTTAAAAATGACTTTATGTAAATAGTTAGATTTTTATTAAAATCTGTTGAAAGTATTGTATATTGCTTCCAGTTATTTTACCTCACACTTTAAAAAACGATATCTTAATTATTATAGGAAATTTTGTTTATCCGAAACCCCCCTGTTTCGGTTAACAGAGGTTCTACTCTATTACCAGAAAATGGCATAGTTTTAGTTACTGACAAAGCTATTTTCATATTATAAAGGGAGCTCAGGTGATAAAGTTTATGTGACACAACTGCATCCCTGTCTTACTCGTTGATTGATGAGAATGTCGGTTGTTAATTTTCTACCAGTGTCGTTTAATATTTTACAACCGCTAAAGGAAAGTTTGTGAAACTTTGATGGGAATCCCGGGTTTCGGGAATCCTCGTTTACCCAAATTGCCCAAAGCTTAGTTCAAAGGCTTTTTCGTAGCCGAAGACTGCTACGTGGGTCTCTAGATAAAATTCTTTTTTTTTTTTTTTTTTTTTTTTTTTTTTTTTTTTTTTTAAGCTGCTTTAAAGAGAAAACACCGCCAATACATGATAATACATGATCTTCATTTCTGGAAACTCGCTTGTTCCTCTAATAAAATAGTGTCTGAGATATTACTGCTACGACAATTACGTACGACATTCTTCTTCTTCTTCAGCACTACAGCCCAACGTAAGTCTTAGCTTTCAACACCAATCTTCTCCATTGCCAACAAGTCTTCTATCCATTGCCATCTCAGTGTAACCCCTCACATCCATTCTTCTGAGATCTTCTAGTACATCATCGGACTATGTTATCTTAGGTCCCCCATTCTTTCTGTTTTTGTAGACCTGCGCCCTCAAGATTTTCTTTGCCATACGCTGATCATCCATGCGCTCTAGGTGACCTAGCCATTGTATATTCGTTGAGCCTTTATGAATCTTACAATGTCCTCACGATTCAAAACTCTATCTACTGGTTATCTCTTATTCTCCAACCGTCATCTTCTTTAACTTGGCCATAAACACGTCTTACGATCTTTCTTTCAAACCTTCTTAGTGTTACTTGTTCTTCTTTTCTCAAGGTCCACGTCTTGCCTCCATTAATAATAACTGGTCTGATAAGTGTCTTATATATTTTTATTTTTGTGTTGCAACTTATGAGTTTGCTTCTCAATAGTCTGTTGTTGGGATAATATGCTGCCGTCTTTCCTATTGTATCCTGTCATGTATTGTCGTGTTTATAGACCCTTCAGGTATCCGAACTTATTAACTGCATCAAATAAATTATATAGATTTCTTCTCCTTTCTGATGCAGAAAGCAGCATGATTTTTGTTTTGCTGATATTTACATCGAGTCCCATTCCAGTGGAGGACATATCGTATACAACACGCATTTATATGAACTAATTTTTAAGAATAATAGGCTTGAAAAAATATGTAAATGTAAAAAGATATGCAAGTGAAATTGAAACATAATTTTCTATCATTTTCCTGCTGTTCGTTTGTTATATATAATAAAAACACATTGCTCTGGTACAAAGACAGCAGTGAAAAATGTGATGCATTTAAAACGGAATTTAGATTACAACAAAAAACGGCAAGCATGAAAAATATTGCCAATTTAAATGGCGTCGACCGCGGGCGTGTTTACACACGGCTGTTGTAATGTACGTCTGTCTGATTATTGTTTAATCAACGCTGCGTTGATTCACGAGGAGAAATCAGCTGATCGACTCGATAAATTAAATTAAATAACACAGAACCTAATAACATGTGGACTTTATGTTATTAGCTTTCACGCATCACACGTTGCTGTTTTGTTACAAAATTTAATAATCAATGTAAATTTTCTTTGACAGTAGAATATTAACATATACTGTTACGTAGATAGCGATATTCAATACAGAGAATAATTAAATACCAGAGAAGGAACAAAATAACAAGTTTTGTTAAAAATGACGGTACTGTAACTTTATGCGTACCCGGAGTCATTTTCGATATTTCGATTATGCGATTTTTTCGCTTCGATATGTAGTGAATATCGCATATAATTCTACGTAGGTGAACGAATTATACAAATTTTAATTTCGTATGTTGCAAAATAGTTGGCTGGTGATTGCAATTAGTTTTGTTTGTTATTTTTTTAATGGAAAATGTTTGTATCACAGTAATATATCACAGGTGCGTGCCTGTGACGCCAAAAGTTGATTTTGTTGGGTCAATATGAAAACTGAAACTACACATGGAAACCGATACGTCTGTAATGTAAAACTCGTTTTCTTTTTTGGCGAAAACCACGAAACACCCAAGTCGAAAGTAAGGCGGGGAGGCTGAAGGGCCACCTCTTGCCTATACAACATCTGTCACTTATTTGTGAAGAACTCGTTGTTTTCGGTAATAATCGTTTTCCAACAAGTACTCGTTTTGTAGCTAACCAAAGAAAACGTTCATTATGTAGAATATTGTTACGACGGTCTACTTGATCGTCGTATGGTACAGTGGAAAACAAAATACAACACACCAATTAAGTCAGTAATCACCAGCTTTAATTACCAAAATTAAACAGTTTGTAATTAACAAGATAGTCTCTTTACAACAAATCAAATAAAAATTGTACACACGCAATAAAAAAATGTCAACTCATATAAAACACAATTGTACTACAATTGTCCCGCGCAATTTATAAAAATTTATTGTTGTATTGGAGTGTTAGTGGTCTCAAATATTTCTACTAGTATTTTGTACAAACCGCTATGTTGTCTTTGGTATTGACGAGAGCTTTCGGCAGTCAAGCCATCTTCAGGTCATTTACAAGGTTGGTAAATTAATTTAAGATTACCAACCTTGTAAATGACCTGAAGATGGCTTGACTGCCGAAAGCTCTCGTCAATCAATACCAAAGACAACATAGTGGTTTGTACAAAATTACTAGTAGAAAGAGAAATTTATAAAAAGGCATAACACTTCGCCACAATATTACTAACCGCACTAATAACCACTTGAACGCACAGAGTATTATCGCCCGATAATAACTGAACTAAGGCCGCTGACGCCTGGTATGTACCTATATCCCGTTCACAGATCAGAACATTCCACAACTACGCGTTATCTCTACACTACGACGTAATTAATTGCGGCCTTGACACAGTCAGCGAGGCTGGCGGCGTCTAGAAAAGTCTCGCAAACGCATGTTGAAATCACGTACGCCACAACATTCAGCCGGATTCCAATAGATCGTTCGAGAAACACGTAGATTGTTCTGTGATGTCGTAACAATGTGTAAAGCGTTTGTTGTCATTCCTTAATACATTGTGCTTTTTGTTTTTTTCCCATTAACCATAAATTAAATATTTGTATTTTTCAGTTGACATTTGCTGTTGTCGTAATATATCGATACAATCGCATATTAAAAACATGGAACATGTACTGCGGGTACACATAAAGGTACAGTTCCACAATTATACTAATCGTCGCACTCATCTTCTTCAGCACTACAGCCCAACGTGAGCCCTGGCTTCCAACACCAGTCTTCTACAAAGTCTCCTGTCCATTGCCTTCTCAGTGTAACTCCTCACATCCATTCTTCTGATATCTTCTAGCACATCGTCCAACCATCTTATCCTAGGTCGTCCCTCTTTCTGCTTTTATAGACTTGCGCCCTGAGAATGTTTGTCATACAGTAAAATTAGTACAGATGCCGTTCTGAAAAATTTAATTCTAATATCTGATTCTGTATTCTTTCAAGCCAATTTATCAACGCACTTTATACTAGAGCCTCTTTCCTAGCAGGGGTTTTTTTACTAATCTTTCTCTGTAATAGCATATTTGGCTACTATGCTTAATTAAATTCCCCAGTCACCGGTAAGTCCTTCCAATGAAGCTTCTCCACAACCATTTTTTATATAAGTTGTTATAAATACTTCACTATTGCCCAGCTTGTTCCTCCATAATATGCTTCTTAGGTACCAAGTTTAATTGTCTCTTTGTCTCTTATAAAAATCGTCCACGATTTATAACATTCAAAACCCCATAAAGGCGCTACGAAATTTGTCTTTTCCCTTAAGTATTTCCATATTTAATAGCTTCAGTTGATCATAAATCCAACGACTCTACGTTTCCCAGGTGCTGGAAATGTACGTAGTACTCAGAGTCAATATTCATTTTCCCTGTGTGTCACGTCCAATTACCGTCAGTTCGAAATGTATAACGTAATTAAATTAGTCAATGTCATACTCATATTACGACAGATGTTATCACAGGTTGGCACACCTGTGTGACACATTGCAGAGGCCACGCTTCTGTGACCTACATTAATATAAGTAAAACTATGTTATGTTATAGTAATGTTGCCTTAGAGCAATTTCAGTAAACGCTAACTACATAGGTCTCCGTCGTGTCTTATTATGTGAACGTATACTGCAATAATGGGGCTGGTAATACATTAACGGAGGAGTATTCTGTAACCTGAGTTTTGCCTGCAGAAATAAAGATCGCAGAATATTTAAAATTTAAATACTTTTGCTTTAATGTACAAGATTTATTTTAGTAAAGATAATATATTATTTATTTATAAGTAACGCCACAAGTTTCTTGCAGTATTCTTGATTAATATTATATATTTACCTAATATGTAATATATTACCTAGATTGCAGATGGGTATACATTTGTTAAATGGAATCTGCAAAGACTATGGATTGCAAATATCCACAATTAAAACCAAGGTGATGGCTTTTTGTGAACTGACCCCGTACGGGCAAAAATTGTTGTAGATGGTACTGTCCTGGAACATGTTAGCAATTTTGAATACCTGGGCTACAGTATGTCTTATAATGCAAGCAACGACGTGGTGCATAAGTTCCGTAAGTTCAACCTTATGTGCGGGACCATCAGGCGAACCCTTAAGTCAGCAAGTAAATGAACACGCCTAAAATTCTACAAGGTGATGGCTCTTCCCACACTTCTTTATGGGTCTGAGAATTGGACTTTAACGAAAGGCCAGGCCAGTCGCATCCAATGAAATGAGATTTCTCAAACTCGTGGCAGGGTATACTCTCAATGGTCGTAGAAGAAACACAGATATACGGTAGGAACTGAATATTATGAGTATACTCGACAGGATCGCCCAGTATCAACTGAATTGGTGGGAACATCTTTGCCGAATGGATGACTGCCGCATCCCCAAACAAAAATCGAACTATAAACCGAGGGAACGGAGAGGTGTGGGACGTCCGAGGAAGCGCTGGAGTGACCGGCTGTAATATTTGCCTATTTAAGACCGGAACAAACCATCTTGGTTTAAACCTTGAGGATGATGATGGTGATGACATTACTAATTATACTACTTCTGCAAGTTGTTAATATTATTTTAATTATCCTGACGAACGTTTCACTGATAGATCTTCAGAGGTTATAAATTAATTAACAATAATCGAAATGATTCAATTTTAATATAAAAAACTAACGAACAAATGAATTTGTTTCAATTTTAATATAAAGTAACGAATAATCGATTTAATTCGAATTTAGCTAATTAAATTGAAAGTAAATAAACATTAAACAATCGATAGTCGGTTGCACTGAAGGCGATAAACTGCGATTGATGAATATCCTACTATTGCGGCAACACAGGGGTAACGTGGACACAAAACAATAATCTCATCTTAGTAACGGTGCACTCGAATTGGCGCACAGAGACAGCTCCGGGAAGTTCTGCGCAATCAAATTGCTTCCGACTGTTAATCTTCTGGCTGTTGTAATAATAACACAAGATACGTTACCACCTGAGGAATAGGACTACATCTTTCTCACTACATCTCCCAAGTAACTGACTCTTCAGTTAACTGGTTATGAGGAAAGTCGAACGCAGTACCTTCAACACACATAGTAGTTACTGTCCGTGACTTAACATTGAAAGCTAGAATTTCGTATTCTGTTCCTGTAGTTGGATGGAAATCAACTCACAGCACAGAAACAGTAAATGAATGTCGTATCAGTCACTGCGCTAATTTAATTTTTAAATAAACAAATAAGCGGTAGTAATAATTTATAACGGACAAGAGAGGTTGCTTTATAATCGATAACAGCTTATCGATATATCAGCGTCGTAGATAATCACAGTTTGTTAGTCGACTAAGACTTATGTACACGGCACCACTTGGATTAATTGAAATCTCACGCGCACACACTCACCGAACTGGCAGTAGATAGGATAAAGATATAAATGAGGCGTAAGCCAAATTCAGGATAAAAAATAATTAATTTATTACAGTAGAGACGTTTGGGGGGGGGGAGTGGAAGTTAATCTGCAGAAAGCTGTCAGGGTCATGTTTGGCCAAAGTTCAGCCAATTATTCCGTCAGCAGTGGAAAACATCACGTTAGCAAATTCTTACGTCAAGACAATGGTGGAGCTTTTATTTATAGCTCTAAGAACGTGTGATTGCCTTTAGTCACCTACTTTGGCTGTGTATGTGTGTTTTCGGGGAAGATGGTGTAAGTATTAATAAATAAATATATAAACACACACACACACACACACACACACACACACACACACACACACACACACACACACACACACACACACACACACACACACACACACACACACACACACACACACACACACACACACACACACACACACACACACACACACACACACACACACAGAGATTTATTTATTGGTGCTTGTTTTTATGATGTAACTTTCTCCTTCTTTAACACTCTTTATCTACACATTTTGACTTTAGCTCCGACGTCTTCCTCACGAATGCGTTGGGACCGTGTTCTACAGTGTGCGTTTATGTGCGGTGTAGGTTTCTCGGCTGGTAGCTCGCACTTTAGTTGTTTGTCCGTCCTGCAGAGGGCTGTTTCTGTTCTACATGTCGGCACAGCACCAGACACCGTCCTTTAGTTGAGTTTTTTCGAGGAGTCTTAACCGAATTACATGAACGAGACGTTGTTGGATTAAGCTTATCAGAGATAATGTTTTATGTAATATGAAAAATTTTGTTATGACTGCTGATTTTTCTGAAATTTAGAATTAACAATTTCAATCCGCTGCCAATTTGAAAATTCCTAAGATGATATTTTGATTCGTTTTGTGCTTATAAGAAATGGTAAACTTACTGTGTATACCCAAATTTCAACTCTACACCTTATTCCGTTTGGCAGCAATTAATTTTTGTTTTAAACACACACAGAGATACAAACGAAAAACAAAGCATTTTTCGACATATGATTATTAGATATTGTAACGATGGAACAGCTGAGAGCGTCCTTCCACCCTTTCGCTAGTCGAGCCCGCACTCAAGTACGTTCCAGAGTGTCCTGGAGAGCACTTGAAATAAGCATTATGCTGACACGTCGCAGCAAGGATGGAAAGTTATTGTGGAACCTCAGCGCGACCTATATAAGCAAGAGCAGCTGGCTTTGTCAGTTAGTTACGTTGAGCGATTTCCTTAGTGTGGATTGATTGGTGGTTGAAGATTAGTGGAAACTGTTTATTGTGTTATAATTATTAGTGCGGGACTCTATTAGTTGATATTATTATTGCGTGTAATTTAACTTGAATTATTGTACGAGAGTACCATCTTGATTACAAACTGTTATTTATGACTAATTAAAGCTGGTAATTAGTGACTGCATTGGTGTTTGTATTTTGTTTTCCGCTGTACCATACGACGATCAGTGAGACCGTCGTAATAATATTTTTCCTTCAGCTTAATGAGTAGCATTATTTTCCAGAGATTGGAACTATCATTTGGGAATACTTTGTATAATGTATATATTGTGTATTTTTATGATAGAAACTGGTGCTATACTAACTTATAGTCTAGCCAAAGTTAGTTTTGTTAGTTTTATATTAAATAAGTACTGGCTAACGCCCACGTTTCAAATTTAAAGAAGATTTGTTTCCGTTAGGAAGCAATGGCGTAGCGATGAATTTTGTTATGGCCACAGTAGTTTTTCTTCAAAATCATTTCCGACCATTGGCGTAATCAGGGGGAGCAGTACTCTTCAGACCTGTTAAAAATTTCAGCAATCACTTTACATAAGCCTATTTCTAAGTCAGTTCCTGTAATTATATAGGAAGAATTTGGAACATCTCATTTATTTGTCATGAGGAAAATAGGGAGTCCAACCTTCAAGCTAGTCTCACCTCCCCCCCAGAAGCTAGTCTCATCCATCTCAGAAACCAACCCCCCTCCCAAACGAGCAGCTCCTAGTTACCTCACTGTTTCGGATTACTGGTATTTTCGGACTAACGGCGAATTTGAAGTACATTCATTTAATTACACTAATACAGTGATAATGATGATGATGATGATGACGATGATGATTATATGGAAATATGTTTACAAACGTATAAACAATACACCGACCCGTAAACAAACATTATTTTAAATGGATTTATCTTTGTTTCAGCTGTCAATGAAATTCTGTTGTTGTTGATGTTATTGTTATTGCGTCATATATCTGTGTTAGTATTTTTACACAAGACAGTTCCAGTGTGAATACAAAACAGGGAATTTGTCAAACGTAAACAGACAAATCACACCACGCGTCGAAGGCACGTGACACACACACACACACACACACACACACACACACACACACACACACACACACACACACACACACACACACACACACACACACACACACACACACACACACACACACACGTGTTATATTTACGTTATACACTGGAGTAATTAAGCGCTGCTGTGTACACAGTATATTGTGTACAACAAAGAGCTACAATTAATTACTAATCTGTCCGTTTGGTCGTACAATTGTTGTCCCCAACGTACGACGGTAACGATCTTTTCGATTGTGTATAGGGGGTACCGGAATTGCGGCTTGTTGAACATGGCGATGTTTTTTTTTTAAAGAATAAATTTAAATAGTCAAACGATAGTTTACAAAAAGCCTTAAGCAACTCTCGAACAAATATAAAGGAAAAATCAATTACATTTAACTGAAAAAAGAGTTCCGTTTATGAATAACACAGTTTACGTAGGTGTGAGCTTGGGCGTAAAGCTAAACTGGAAATTGCATGTAAACAGAAAAAAAGATCTAGATTAGACGTTCTCAGACGGTGTGCAGCCAAATTTTACTGTTACAATATTAAAGTGAAAACGTTTTAAGTAAAAATATCTGAAGAAAGCTACATTCATTGCAACGTGGAAAGTGGAGACTGACTTTCTTCTTATCCAATACTTCAATTTCAGCTCAATTACAGCTTAAAATTATGGTCACACACACACACACGCGCGCGCGCGCGCACGGGTATATATACGGTACATATATACACATATTTACATGGATGTATAATATAATAATTCTATGCCATTTCGAGGTTTGGTCTTAAACACCGTTAGTCAGGGCCGGCTTTTGAAATATGCCGCCCCTAGGCGTAATTTTTAAGCCCTCCCCCAAAAATTTCTTTAGAGATTGTTCTTCCTCCGTTTTAGACAAGAACGATAGCAGCTTAACATTCTCGTTCCTTGGAATGTCACTAGCCTGTAATGAACTTAAGAATCTATTTTTAATGTAAAAGTGCGAGTTCATTTTCACGTCGCATTATTTCAGACTGGTAATAAACATAATGTTTTATTTCTGGTAAAAATATTACCATTAAAAGTACTCATGACTGCTTTCGAAAAAATTGTTATAAGAACCAAATTTGAAAGCAATTATGAAAAAATAAGTCACTGTGCATGTGAAAAGTTAATAACACCTTGGAGTTTAAACACATATTCACAGCACAAAAATTTTAATAAGGTTGATATACAAGTCGTCTAGTTTCAAAACCAGATACAGCCACACACATTCACAAATTTTTTGCATTTTACTATACTTTGTTACCTTCTACATGTCCCTGTCTACTTCACAAGTTTCTAGAACAGATACATTCTCATTAAAATTGGAGTTGAATTGCTGGTTAGCTGCAAAACTAGCTCTCCTGCACTAACGTTTTTTAACTGTTCTGAAAATTTTCATTTTTCGGATGTATCTGGTTTAGAAACTAAACGACTCATACCAAAAACAGGGAAACATGAAGTCACCGACATAGTTGTACTGACACTAAATTAAAATAGTGCGTTCGGCGTGATAGGCCGACTGGTTCTGGAGCAGTCTATTGCGTTCTACGTCGCGTTTTAACCGACTTCTGGATTTTGTTTTTCTAAAATTGTGTATCAAAATGCCTCAAGTGCGTTTCAGTGCTTCGTAAGACGATCAGTTAATTGAAGCAGTGGGTGATCACGCATACTTATGGAACTTGAAGGATCCCAAGTTCAAAAATGTCACAAAAAAAGATGAAACTTGGGTAGAAATTGGGAAAATGCTCAATAAATAGGTGTTGTAGGTGACTTCACATTATTGTAACTGGGACCTCTCAGATCGTCTTCAGTGCACTGTAAAATCGAAGCAAAACTGCTCACGGGTGAATCGAAAATATTTCTTGAATTTCTCTTCATCGTCGTGTAAATGTTTGCTAATCAATATTTTGAAAACACCTTCATCTTCGCGTTTTAAGAACATTTTGTTGATTAATTTTCTGTTCTTTGCCGTAGACAAGAGATAATCCTCATCTTCATCATCCATATGCATGTGCTTGAGAATAAGCAAAGCAAAAAGTATCTTTTTATTTTGCTCCAAACGATTCATTTAGACAGGGAACACTAACGCTCCGAATTATAACCACTACCATCTAGTACTACCTACGTCGACTGAATAGCTGAAATGCGTCCGGCTAGGAAAACACAACGCGCAGCGTGATAATTGAATACGTTCCTGCCGACGTGATAGAGCCCTACCCGGTTCGCGCGACGCAAAAACCTGCTCCTAGGAAAACGGGCCTTAGACAGCGAGCCGAGACGGAACCGTGCCTGTAAAGACTTGTCGTCAGTCACTCAGGTTCGCGGTCGCTGATTAGAACAGGCAATAACTTTATTTGACTTGATAACGCGAAAGATAAATATGCACCATAGTTTATATGTCTTACAATATATTAAATAATAATAAAGCCTTTACATTAGTACCATCAATAATTTCTATCATGTGAGCTACTTTTTTAATTTTGTTAAAATATTTTCAACAATTTTTGTTTTCTTTGTGCCGCCCCCAAAAAAGGTGCCGCCCCTAGGTGACTAGTTACAAATCCGCCCCTGCGTTTAGTGCCGGCCGGTTACAAGAATATTAACACCAGAAAACCGAACATTTTTAAGGTTTTTGAAAAGCAATAATTTATTTAAACTTTGGTGTTCCAAACGTCAAAATAATGAACAGAGTTTCCTCTTTGAAACTGTACGAAACACGTAGGCCTACGTATATCAAAATAATAAATAATTACTCACTTCCACTGAAACGAAACCATGTTTTTTATTGTTAAAACTACTTCCTTCTGGGCTGTTTGGCCGAGGTCCAAAGCTGTTCAATTCAGCAAACGTTTCAACCGGGCCTTCGCCGGCCATCTTCAGTACTACAATAAGCTAAAAATGGATGTCAGTACTGTGGTCACTAACCTGCCACCCTTGTTAGTGATTTTAGCTCATTGTAGCCACTGAGGATGGGCGTCGAAGGCCCGGTTGAAACGTTTGACGAACTGAACAGCTTTGGACCACGGCCAAACAGCCCAGGAGGAAATAGTTTTAACATTGACTCCGGCCGTGTAAGCCTCCGACAAAGTTTAATGTTTTTTATTTTTCGAAAATTCCAATTACAATGTTTTATTACAATTATGACAATATTTTGTAACTAAAAATCAATTTGTAATAAATTCATTAGTTTAATTTATATTTTGTTATTATGAAAAAAAAAGCAAAATTCATTAACGTTTATTTTCTAATAATACTTTGCGACTGTGTGATAGTGTCAACTTTCGTAACCTATAAATACGAATACCAAACAATGCAGAATGATACTGATTGTTTACACCGATTGTATCGAACAAAAAACTTCTGGTAGTCGATAGAGTGCACGATGTTACAGTTTACATTCAAGAAAGTTGTACGAAATGCTTTTTGGCCGTATATAGCCAGCAGTATATAGCCGATCTTTGTATAAGATCGCGTACACACGGGACACGGTCTTGGGGCTTGGCACCGACAGTGTTAATAAAATCAGCTTTAGACCGTTCGGAATTTATTCGCCTACTGAGGGAACACGGGATTTCGATGTTCTGAAGAACTGACAGAACAGATTACGTTTTCAAGGAGAAAATAACTAACACTATTTAATTAATTATAAGTATAATACTACTGACTCGGAACACTACTAAACTTAGTGTTTCGAGTCAGTAGTATTATACTTATAATTAGTTAATCAACGGACACGTCATGGGCAACAAATTCCAAGAACTATTTAATTGTTATACATCCGGTCTTTTACGCCGTGGTCGGTTGCTAACATAGTGAGACATTAGTCGGTTAACTTTTCGATCCCACCAGTCACCGGGAATCTACTTCAGAGCCGCTGCGAAAAGCGAGAGCAAACACGTGCGGCAGATGTAAGCCGAACAATACCCGAGTCTTTCACGAGTATAAGAAACAACGCGTGCTTATATTCGGGCACAGAACACCTTATTCGGGACCCGTTGACACCGGCCGTACAAGCCTATGTAATCGAAAGAGAACTAATTTCCAGCAGTGAAGTCAATACTAAGCTAGGAATCGGAAGTGTGAAGTTTGAACGCTGATTTTATTTTTATTACAAGGATAATAAAACCTTTCGAGATGCACTACTTGAGACACACAGTGCAGGGGTAGCGAGACTGAGGATAATCTCTAATGAGGTGGTCAGGACACGAGTGCAAGCGGAAGAGACACCAGTAGATCGTATTGAAAAAGGAAGGGTGAAGTGGTTTGGTCCTTCAATGAAAATGGGTGATAAGTGACGGAGGAAGCGGATATTGAAGTGGATACTACCCGACATGCGGACGAGGGAGAAAACCGAGGAGGTCATGGAATGATGGTATGGCAGGAAACACGGAAGCATTCCGATTGGAAGTGGACGACGTCTTGGACACGTATGGGTGGGCCTGGAGACCGTAAACGAACCGACAAGAACAAGAACGAATTATCACAGCAACTAAATTTTTTTCTCTATTATAAATAAAATCGGTATTGCCCCAATAACCATACCCGCACTCATTTTCGATGTTTCGATTATGAGATTATTGGCATCGTTCTTAGTGAATATCGAATATAATTTTAGTTGGATAATAGAAATCGTGAATATTTATTTGCCTATGTTATAAAGTAGTTTGTTGACGATTGCAGTCGTGTTAAATTGTCATATTTTTCAGGAACAATGTCTATAGCAATAACTCTGATGAGTGCCTGTGGCGCCAAAAGTTGACGTTGTTCGGTTAACATACAGACTAAAATTACTCATGGCATGGCACATTACCAATGTGCCTTTAAAATCGTACTCGCTTTTTGTAAAATCCACGTAAAAAAAAATTCGAAGAAAAACAGGGTGGCTCAAGGGTCACCCCTTGGCTATTACTACACACGTCTGCCTTTTTATGGCAGAACTCGTTTTCCACTAATACTCAGTTTTTGTGCAGATCACTGGAAAAGCAACCAACTCCAAGAAAGGTGGGGTGCTATATATGTTCACATTTTTTTTTGTATTTCGCACAAAATTTGCTTCCAGTGAAGTTTTAGAGACTTTACTGAATAACATAAAAGAATATTGACCACCTAACGAATAACAAATCTTGTTTCATTTGTTAATACGTTGTTTTTGTTTTGTTTTAGTATTCAGAAATAATTGTATTTTTTCTGTTGCTGTTTTTTTTCGTAAAAAATACGTTTTGTTCTTTGCTTTTAATGTTTGTTTAAGTATTGTGTGGACACGTTAAATGTCACATTTTTCCAACCATGGTTTTTATTTTTTTTTAAAGTAAGCTAAAGACCAAAAAACATTATTACTTAACATTACAACTAAAAACAACATGTATTTTCGCTTTACATTAAGAAATAGAATAATTTACAATTAGTACATTTCTTCTTTACATTGTATATCGCATTATATATCGATACAATCGCATATTCAAAAATTAAAAATGTAGTGGGGTGCGGATATTGGCACAGTTCCATCAAACCTTTTTAAAGAAACTTCTTAAGAGAGTTTCCAAAATACTAAAATGTGTTTCAGGAATGTCAATATTGTTACGCAATTCGGAACATTCACGAACAATGGAGTGTGTCGTTCTATGTGTTTCTCGGCTAGCCCAGCAGATGCGTGTTTCTGCCAAGACCGCACTCATAGTACCCTCTAGAGTTTTCGAGTGCTTGTTAAGGACTCATATTATGGAACATCTGCGGACTATAAATAGGCAAGAGGTGCCGCTTAGAAGTCAGTTTAAGTGGCGATTTATTCACGTGAGTTTCGAAGTATTGTGGCGAAGTGTTATTGTGTTATAATTAGTACGGAACTCTATTATTTGACATTATTATTGCGCGTGAACAAATTTCGCTGGAATTATTGTACGAGTTGATTACAAGTTGTTATTTGTGATTAATTAAAGCTGGTGATTAGTGACTTCATTGGTGTCGGTATTTTGTTTTCCACTGTACCATACGACGATCCGTGAGACCGTCGTAACAATATTATCAACAAACCTTCCACATACACTAAGAACAGGAACGAAACAAGCACAAATATTCACCGTGACTTATTAAATAACATGCAAGGAAACTGAAATAAACGGTATATTTATATGTCTGCCGATAACTCAAATGACGACTATATAGACGTGACAACATGAAAACTAATATAGGTCTACAGGTAAAAAAATACAACCCCACCGCTTATACGTCTGTACATTACGGTTCCGTAAAACGAAAATAATTCGTACAGAAATTAATCATTTAAAACTCCGATTCCTAGAAATGGAAAAGAACAAACTGTTTCAGTAAATAAGAAAACAGACAACAGACGTACAGAGCCTAAGCGGATTTTATTCAAACTTATTTCGTTCTCAGAAAGCGAATATAATCAACGACAGAAAATCTTAGCAGACAATACGTACTGACTTCGAGTTCCTGAACCCTTACTTGGAACTCAGCAACTCCAACCTCCTTTCATTAATTTGTTACAAACAACAATCCACTCCATCAGCAGTCAGGTGGATAGGTTCAAAGCACAAAACACTGTGCACTTTACAATGCTTTATGTATGTGTAATATTTGACGTTAAGCCTATTAGAGGGACGGACTTCTTATGTCATTCCCTTTTTTACTTCTACGTTCCATAAGGAAATGGAAGTATGGTGATGGCAAAAAAATATCGTGTTCGAGATAAGGGCTGATTCTGATTGTACTACCCTTAAAACATGAAGAAAAGTAATTTTTCTAAAAGTGTGTGTGTGTGTGTGTGTATGTGTGTGTCTGCGTGTCCGTGTAGAATTTTTCTATGGCGAACGATAACTGCCGCAAATTTAAACAGAATCAAACAATGTTTTGCATACATGCCTGAATTGTAGAGGACTCAAGGCCTATTAATTTTGGTGAAGATCAGTTAAGGGGGAAGGGGTAGTTTACCTGCAATGTTTTAAGTTTTAACAAAAGTAATTTTTTCTATGACGAACGATAAATCCCGTAAATCCAAACAGAATCAAATAAATTTTTGCATATGTGCCTAAGTTGTAGAGGACTGAAAGCCTATTGATTTTTGTGAAGATCGGTTAAGGGGAAGGGGTAGTTTAGCTGAAGGTCATAATAATCCACTGTAGAAAGGTAGATGAAATATCTATAAATAAAAAGGTAATTGAAGGGGGAGGGGGTAATTTTCTATAAATGAATATTATAGTTGATGGGGGAGGGGATAATTTTTTATATGTGTACTACCTTGTCGGCAACAAAGAAGTAGTTTGTTGTTAAAATTCCTTTCCGGGCTGTTTTGCCGTGTTCCAATGTTTTCTGCAAAACCAGACGTTTCGGCAGTGCCATCTACTGCCATCATCAGTGAAAAACGAGTGCGAAACCGTGAGGTGGTATACGTTAGTGACTACAGTACTGTAGTTAAGGCTGAAGCAAGAAGTAGAAAGAAGTAGTTCCTATGGAAATATTTCATTTCGAAAATGATTTTAAATATAAATCTTAGAACATGGAAGTCATGTATGGTTCTCCATACCGATATTAGAACATGGAAGTCATGTATGGTTCTCCACCGATATTTATATAAAGCGACGTTTCGGCTACGCAACAAATCAGGCCAAAACAAACACTAAACACCACAAATAAAAAATAAATATTACTCCGTCAATATTAGAACCTACAGAGAGTCAAAAAACATACTATATACATAAAAAACAAATAAATAAAAACTTACCAAACTTATCAACTATGAAATCTATAAAACACCACACACACACAAACACACACGCGCGCGCGCGCACTGAATACACTTACAAAGCTCACATGAACACGCACGCTTCAAGGACAACTGAAAACTGCGACAGGCGGCACTAAGTCACACCCCGCTCCGCAAACTGACGCCCAGAAGACAGTAACACACGCTAACCTACCTCAAAGCCTAGCTTACCCAACGCCTAAACCATTTTTCCGATGAAACGAAATTCTGAATTTTTCTGATGTTCGTAATTTTGCTGCTTACTTGACTAATACAGTTATGATTAGCCGTTATCAAAGCTGTATTACTCAAGTAGGCAGTAAAATTACGAATATCAGAAAAATTCAGAATTACGTGGCATCAGAAAAATATGTTACGCGTTGGGTAAGTTAGGCTTTGGGGTAGGTAGCGTATGTTAGTGTCTTTTGGGCGTTAGCTGGTCGGGGGGGGGAGTGTCTTCCGGTTGGGGTGTGACTTAGTGCCGCCTGTCGCAGTTTGAAGTTGACCTTGAAGCGTGCGTGTATTCAGAGAGAGAGAGAGAGAGAGAGAGAGAGAGAGAGAGAGAGAGAGAGAGAGAGAGAGAGAGAGAGAGAGAGAGAGAGTGTGTGTGTGATGTTTTATGGATTATGTATTTTTATTATAGATTTTTGTAATTTAAATTACCGTGTTTTTTAAAGAGTATCCCGAAAAATAATTATGTACCCTCGCACACGCGCACTACACACGCGGCTATGTGTCCTTACGCATCATTTCACTGTACTAAGTTGTTTTAGAAGCCAAAACTTACCTGAAACTAAAATTTGTTACAATGTTTCTTATGAACTTATTTAGAACGTTCAAACCTGCAATCTCTACTTATTCATACAAAGTCTTTATGTGCTTTATAATGCGCTACATTCCCTGTCCATTGCAATATATATAGTGGATTCCATTATAAAAAAATACAGTGGATTTCGCCTTGTCGGGACACTTTGGGAGTAGGCTATATCAAGTTGGCCCAATTAAACGGATGGCCTTATTATACGAAATTTCTAAAAGAAAGCAAATAAACCTTATAAACTGAAATTTCCTAATAACGGAAAATCAAACATCACTCTTAACTACAGTAAACACAGCAATTATAAGATTTGTTACTAACGAAGTACATCACAGCACAATGAAATAGTATGAGTAGGCCTATTTTTTAAGAATCCTGGAGAGCCTAGCGGTGCCTGTAGTTGGTTTACGGTATGTCGCCAAGGACAAACACAGAAAGTCCGAAATCGTAAACATGTCGTCGGGTTGTTGTTAACAATGTACTGTATTGTTATGGTTTGTCCTTTCACTCGTGTATATTATGACCTCAAAAAAAAAAAAAAAAAAATAATGGCTTTTATTTTTAAGAAGAGAAAACCCGAGCCATGCAAAACCTGGCGCAATGGCGTATGTGGATACAAGTAGTGGCTTCGGCCCAGGACCGAAGTACTATTTACAACCCTTGTCCCCCATGGGCGTGGAGTCTAATAACTGAAACGCTGACTAAGCGCCCGACGATGTCAGTACCCCTGGGAATATGAGACGTGCAGGTTTTTCCCTCCGTGGGGTTAGGCTTATCCATTATCTAGGGTTTAATAACCATACGGCTGCACCCCTTACGAGGCTCCCGCAGCAATGCCACAAGGTCGAAGCCACAAACTACCTCCAGTCCAACACCAAGCATGGTCAAGGAGTCCGAATCTCTCCAGGGCCCCCGCCCATTGCCGACTGGAGCAAGTGACGGGCGTACCCGCCACTTGGGGCCTCCCGATCTCCCGAGGAATCAGTTTAGATACCGCGTTACTAAGAACGGGGCGCTTCCACTGACCAAAGGTCACTTTGGTCAACATACTTGACCCACTGACCAAGGGAATAGAAACACTTCTATTCTATGTGGGCAGTGATATGCGCAAATGTAATACAGATACGTATGTAAATTTGGTGTATCAGAAAACCGTTTTCCGTATTTTAGTTTTCCTTTACCTGCCAATGGTAGGTTGATTTTGGAATAGCTCTCGTTAAATAGCAGTAGATAAAAGTCAGAAAGTAAGTCATTTATACACTTAAAAATGCCTAATTTACACCTTTGTACGTTATGTCGACTTATAGACACTTAGATTCCAACATAAATGTTGAAATGTATGTATGATTTTATTTATTTTAAGGACCCGACGTAGACGAAGCCGAATCAAGGTAATAAATATTTAAAATTATTGTAACAGAAAGTGTTTAAATTCCTTTCCTTGCAGATCAAAACACATAATTTTATATGTGGGCGTTTGTGTGTGTGTGTGTGTGTGTGTGTGTGTGTGTGTGTGTGTGTGTGCGTGCATGCTGAAGTGTATGTATGCAATTATGGATTCTATAAGTGACTTACATTCGCAAACCGTAACATATAATAAGAAAACAAAAACAAAGAAAACAGCAGGAATGTAAAGAAAAGATATGGCCTAATGAAAGACCCAAGAAGAAACTTATAAACAGGAAACAGGAAGTAAAACAGAAAAGATTTCGACTTTTAAATGAGACAAGAGAAAGCACCTTGTCTAAAACAGTCGGTTAAAGTCACAGAGCGAACTGAAGGTATTTTAAAGCAGCTACATTATGAGGAAGAAATTGTGACGGCATTGGTTAATAATGTTCATTGTTCTGTTTCGTCCTCTGCGATCATTGTTACATGCACCCTACGCTGAGTCAGACAGTGCATCGTAGACATTATTGTTGAGAGTTTATCGGTAAAGGCAAAAACGAAACCAGTTTGAGTCTTGGTGCGACCAGTACCATGAAAACTGCACTTTATAGCCCGTGTCTGGACGTTTGTTTCTGTTTACAAAACATAAATACAATTCCATATTGTCTGCAGTGCGAAACGAGACCCGCTTGTTGACGAGGTTATGTGCAGCATTATACGACCTGGGTCAGGCTGTCATGTTCCTTTCATGTACTGATATTCGTACTAAGGAAAACAAGATTTAAATATATTTAAACGTTTTTCCTAAATTGTTTTTGGCTAATGCCGTTCCTACCTCTGAAATATTTTGAATAAAAACAGTCTATGTTAATGTTTAATGGCGAAATGTATGATTGCAACGTAGACCATATCTTCAAGACTGAAAAGTACACTACATTTTCGTTTATCCGGAATTGATGGGACCGGGCCCTTTCCGGATAAACGAAATTCGGGATAAACCAAACTAATGGCGAAAATGCCGGTGTTTACCGATGTCTTCCAACCTCTATACAGAAAAGTTGAGTTTTTTATTTTGAAGACTTTATTCAAACGTACAGTAATAGCCTACTGTACTTTATTTTACGAGTAAATCTTAAGGAAAAACAAGATCTATTTCAGAATATTCTACTGTATAAACAAGAAAAAATGTTTTTAGCATTAGACATTATACATATACTATATTAAATTCAGTACAGTACAGTAGTAGCATTTCTAAAAATTAACAAGTTTAATTTTACGAGAAAAACCAAAATAAACACACATACATGAACGATCAAAGTCTTTACTTTTTAAAAAAGTCCATTATTTTTCTGCTTTAGCGATGTTTCTCTCTTCTTAGCTGTACGATCACGGAGTCATTTTAGAAGTAACCAGTTCTACTGGGATAAGATTCTCTTTGAATGCCGACGTTAACCAGATCGCCAAAGAAACTATAAACTGCACTGTATTATTTTTACCCTTGCAGTTTAGATTAATTACGTTTATGTTGATGAGTTCTGAACGGGTATAACGTTGAATTTATAACAAAACAGGTTGTTTTTAGTACAAATCGTATCTTAAAATTCACCGGTAAAGTCGTTAAAAAAAATGATTTTGAAAACTTATTCCGGATAAGTCAGAATTCCGGATAAACGAAGGCCGGATAAACGAGAGTGTAGTGTAATTGTAATATTAGAAAGAAAATAATTAGAGTTCTGTTTGTTCAATGCCACCCTTTCCGGGGGTGGGGGCCTAGGGCTTTGGCTCTGGGGGCGAAAGGTGGCGGGCTGACACAACCATTCATGGTGGCTTCCCTCCATTATCATGCTGGTCTCAGCGTGGCGCGTGAGTGAAACTGCCCCTTCGGCTGGATTTGGGCTGGTACGAAGGTCAGTTGAAAAGTTCGCGGAGGAAACTCCGCTGAGTAAAAAAGATCAGTGGTAGAAGTAAAATCTCAGTGGCAGAACTAAAATCTTTCATGTGCTGCAAGACGTATATTTCGCGTGAACACCTGTTAATTTCCAGATACATCTGTCAATTTATTCACTTTTTACCAGCTGTTTAAAATTTCGTGTCACGCGTGCTTTTAAAATGCATAAAATCAAACATCGTGTTGTGATGAATTCTCTGTTAAAAACGTTTTAGCGCCAATGGAAAATCAAAACAAAATTGTAAATGTGTTAGCAGATGCTGCCCCTTCAGAAACAACGGTAAGTGAGGCACACTTGAGTTTAAACGTGGTCGTACAAGCACTGTAGTCTATCCCAGCAGTGGACGTCCAAGAGTGCAACAAAAAATGGCATTATTGAAAAAATTTCATAGGCTGTAGGAAGATTCACACGTAGTTGTAAATGTGGAATACACGTGAAGTAGTCCCACTCGGAGTGTAAAAAGCGTTTGTTTGCCACAGCGACATATCATTGAAGCGGTCAAGCTTAACAGTAATAGTAATTGTAGCATCCGTAACGTAACACTTTACACAGAGGATGATGACGATAACAAATAATAATACAAGGTCACTTTAAATTATAACCTTGTTTGGCCTAACCGGGAGAAGACTGTTTACGCTTCGGAAGGCTAATGTATTCGATTGTTTGATCGTATGAGTCAGTCTGACCACGCCGTCTCCGTCTCCGCCGTAGAAACTTATAAAACTCTAGAGTATTACGTTTCGCGCGCTGATTCGCTTCTATTCATACGAGCAGGGCCAACAAAATTCTTAACGCGGCAAGTCAAACGTAAACGGTATTCAATACATCAGTGAATACGTCGGGCATGATTAATCACGGTCGAATAACATCGCGTCCGAACGCTTCTGTACTGTAAACGCGAATACAGTAGACTCTCTCATAACCCACTTACTTGCGTTACGATGCGATGAAGTAAATATTAAGAAATAAAATACGTCATTAAAAAATTATTGTTTAATTAATTAATTATTATTATTAATAATAAATAAAACTTTTCTTACAAGAATATTAAGTGGGCAAGTCACGTACAAACAATGACAGAGGAAAGGGCAGTGAAAAAAGTATTCACTGGAGGACCAGGAGGAAGAAAAGCAAGAGGGAGGCCAAGAAGAAGATGGGTGGACGATGTAGATGAAGATTTGAGTAGACTGGGGGGGGGGTGAGAAAGCGGCTAATAAAGCCTGTTTTTGTTTTTTTAATGATATCACTTTTGTATTGAATATCTGGAAATTCGTATTTTTTTTTTGTATACCTCGTGTTGAATCATGGTGTGTAGTTACATTGGATACAATGTATTACAAGTATTATTATAAATTGTATGTAGGTAAAAAAAAAAAAAAAAAACCGTTACTTTGAGCACATAAAGCACATCATTATGTTCACGAATGCAATTTATCAAAACATACCATTAGTGCAAAACATGCGTTATCACTAGTATGGCGCTACGCAAACAGAGGCAATATTAATATTTCAACATAATACACGCCACACAAAGGCACTGCAATAAACATGCGCGAAAAAGCTATACACGTACAAGCAGAAAAACAATTAATATTAAATGAGTAAAAAACACGATATAGTTTTAAATTCAGGGAATATTTGAAAATTCGTAATAACAGAATAACCGCCAAAAACACACGCACAAGGAGCGACAAACCGAATAATAATTCAAATCGATTGCTTTCAACTAACGCACAACTTAGCCGACCCACGCACAAGCGATTTACTAGCCGCAAAACGATCGTACATGTCATCGTATGCAATAGCACTTGAGCAGTATCTTGTCATTAACTGAGAATTTAAGTCGAAGACACGCGTAGTCGAAATTTTTAATAACAACAACTTTTTTAGTCGACATCATGATTTGTTAATGTCGTTAATCCTTTTTGTACATTCTACAATCTTGTATCGCCAGTGGTAAATCGTAGGTGACAATAACAACAGTAATGTAAAAATAATAATGTTTATGATTATGCTTACTATTTGATGTTGTTAATAATATTAAATTTGTATAATAATATGTATCAATCTTAAAGAATATGTAAAAGTTTGTTTAACAACAAAGTGGTCAACCTTAAGAGGTGAACCAGGTAACGGTAGGAACTGTAACCTAATTAAACACAGATATTAGTGATGATGATGATGATGATGATGATGATGAAGAAATGAAATAATTAAATCTTTAAATTCGTAGTGACCGTCAATCAATGGATTTTTCCGCTGAAGGGTTTGTGAGGATCGGTCAAAAAATAACACAAATTTTAAATTATTTTTAAATCACTGATTTGTGTCACAAATAATTTAAAATTTGTGTTATATTTTTTGACCGATGATCCTCACAAACCCTTCAGCGGAAAAATAAAATAATAATAAAAAAATAAATAAAATAATAATACAAGGCTAGTTTTAATTGTAACCTCGTTTAGGCTAACCGGAAAGAAACTGTTTGCGCTTCAGGTGGCTAAAAGCGAAACGAGTTCTCAGTTTTAACTCGACCGTTTGACATCTGTCTATTTGTATATCTGTTTCGGGTGTGTCTCACGATAACCTTTGAATGCATCAACCGAAGTTCATAAAACTTTCCGTGCATGTCTACACCTTTAACCTACTGATCCCTATTGTTTTTGCGATTGGTCCCCCCCAACCAAGAGTAGGGAGTAGGGCAAAAATGTAGCGAGGTCAACATTTTGAAAAAAGTGCAATATAAACATGTGGGTTATCAAATTGGAGAGAATTTTGACCACAATCTAAATATAGTATTCAGGCTTACAAAATTATAACAATGTGGTCACCGCGGCCCAAGAAAATATTAACATTTGGAAAACATTGTAAAAGTCTGAGAGAGTTCCGCAACTCGGGGAGCTTACTAGTTACGGCATAGCGAGTATTTGTACAGAAATAGGAAAATGACGTAATTTTACCGGTGATGGCAAAGAACATAATAAAGATCTACGCACTTTATGTAGAATTGCCCAAACTCGAAAAGAAATTTAGTCCTTTGAACTCAAATTTCATAACAAAAAACACAAACCTGCATATCTTTAATTCAATATCATATTGTTGTATACAGATCAGAGTTGTATGGGAATTTCAAGAGGCGGTTTGAGATGATTTTTTTTACGACAGCAATTGCTCAGCGAGGGTATGGTGAGTACCAGTGGTTGATTTCTAAAATTATGGGTGCCGGAACGCATCAATTCAAAAGTTGTACAGACACAAATATACTTAAATTTTATATTAGCGTATAAATTTACATAAGGTTATTACAAAGAAGGTCTAGATTTTTAAAGCCTTATAAAATATGTAACATACTTATAAACTTGTATCTAAAAAGATAATAAAGCTTATTGATATTTCAAAAGAGCTTCATGGTCAGATTAGCCGCACGACAATCGAAAACATGTCACTCATGATGGCATCATCCCGGATCCTCAATCAAACTGTAAGTGATGGTTTAGGCGGTTCAGACATTTAAAAAAAGTTTCCATAGTTTAATCATTGTGTCGTCATATTGTTTGTTTCTTGACCTTTCCTTACTCTTTGTGTCCAATGCTGCATGATGGCTAGAAATCAGCCATGAATCCACGTACTTTGATGGAAAATAAACGGAAAGGAGGTCCATTAATTTTCACAAATAAGAGGCTGGATACAGTCTTTGTCTTTAGAAATGCTCTTAAAGATGTAATGATTAGTCATTTGCGAAAAACCCCTCTCACATTCACTTGAAGATATTACTATTGATTCAATAGCACATTTCAAGGTAGAAAGACTCTTCGGAAATATTCTGAAATGCATAGATAAACGCTTCGGTCGGTTGGTCGTCGCTTCGTGTCGACATCGCTAACTGCGAATGTCATCTTCGAGCGAGCCTTGTTAAAAATTTTTTAAATACGTTCTACTTACAATAGAATTTCAGATAGAACGATTAAAAAAAAATTAACGATAGTAGTTAAAATAAAGATTAGTGCTGGTGTTTAATTCTGACAAATGTTTAGTTTTGTAGTGGGACTGATGAGGGGCACAATTTAAAAAGTAGTAGTAAATATTTGTAATAATTAGGTCTCCTTTTCATATGTTTTTTTGGTAATTTATTTTTGGATCCAAGAGGTTCCGGAACGCCGTTCCGGCGCGTTCCCCCTGAAATCAAGTAAAAAGATTACCTAATAAAAGGGATTTCACAATAACGAAGGTAGTCACAGGACGCAAAATATTGGAAGACATACAGGGAAAGTAACTACAGTGGTACGAACACGTTGAGCGAACGAATAAATTGGTTACACTCTCACGTTGGCTTCCGCGGCTGGTGTCCATTTTGTATGTGAAGTTTGGGCAACGTCGAATACGTCTTGTAAGACAACGTTTCAGCCATATTACAATCGGTATCCTCAGGTCTATGTGACTCGGCTCATACCGGGAGAAGACTTCGAAAACAGAACGATTAAATAGGTTTCCAGTGACGAGACTCTAGTATAAAGGCCCACTGGAAAACGGAGCCCAGAGTTCTCTGTTACAGGCAAACATAATAAGTTGGAAAAAGGGATAAATGACGCTATGACGGGACGAGGGATGACAGAGGAGATGGTACATGATAAGCACGGCTGGAGAGTGGCAAATGGTAGAGTGGCACTGTTCGTTGGTTGTAAAGATAAAACAGTTAGTCTATAATTAGGAAAAAAAAACAAAGTCTATCAAGTTAAAATGTCGTGTATGCTTAAACTGCGCTACAATAGGGAACAAAGCAGTATCTACACACGGATCGAAGCAGACACTCCTCACACACAGACAGGCACACACACGCACACACACACACACACACACACACACACGCACACACACACACACACACACACACACACACACAACACACACATACATACAAATATTCATATTTTACCCCCGGAAGCACAACAAAGGGATGCCATGAAGTCAGAGACCGATAACAACACACAAAGGCTGCTTTACCGTCGACAGTGGTTCAATGGCATATCTAAGCACGCTGAAACCGAGTTATCTGACAGAGTGAAACTTTAAAAATTATACGAATACTGTACGGCAATCCCTCGAATTTATGCATTCGTAGCGAAAGTTTGTTGATAAGCACAGTTGAAGAGGAAGGGCCAGATAGGAGTACACGGATGGGATAAAATAAGGAAAAAGGAAATGTGGTTAGCAAGAGTCTGTCTACGGAAAAGAAGAAATTGAAAGCCTACTAACCTCTGGGTTGAGGAGGAGGACTAGAATAATAATAAGAGGAAGAAGAAGAAGAAGAAGAAGGAGAAGGAGAAAAAGGAGAAGGAGAAGAAGCAGAAGAAGATAAAGAAGAAGAGATGAAAGGAGCCATTGTTATTTTTATTATTATTATTTAAATTAACTTAATTATTCTGTGATTATTCTTATTATTTTTTTATACTCTTGGATCATATGAGTTACTTTTTAAAAATTGTTTAATCAACATTCGTGTTCTAACTTTTTGCCCACTATCACTTTGTAGTGTGTAAGGGTGTTAGGCACAGCTGCTAATACGAGTACTTTAGCAAGTCTGTTACTTTTGAATCTTGTGTTTGCAAATAATCCGGTGAATTTTCTATCAGACTGCCATTTCCACCATGTAAGTCGTTTATTTTTATAAACCGACTTCATTTTATTTTGTTATTGTCACGTTGTTTTATTAAGCTATTGTGATTCTTCTTCCGCAAATGCATTGTCGTTCGTCTCGTCTCCTTTTGCCGTTAGTTCTGTTAATTTCTACCGTCTGCTTGAGTGAGTTTCAAATAGATGATGGACATCTTCAACTCCTATTTCCAATTCATTTAGTTACCCGGATCTCCAATGTTGTTTATTAGTTCATCTTCGTGTGTCACATAAGCGTTGTCATTTATATTTTCATTGAAAAAAGAAAAAAATGTAGTTATGGTCCCTCCCGCACGCCGCGCCGTTCGTACTTAAATGTAGTTACGGTCCCTCCCGCACGCCGCGCCGTTCGTACTTAAATGTAGTTACGGTCCCTCCCGCACGCCGCTCCGTTCGTACTTAAATGTAGTTACGGTCCCTCCCGCACGCCGCGCCGTTCGTACTTAAATGTAGTTACGGTGCCTCCCGCACGCCGCGGCGCGCCGTTCGTACTTAAAGTTTCGCTTTTACAACACGCAACGTCCAAGTGTTTATGTCTGTGGCTATACGGTTTACAAAGACCTTTAAGAGCTAAGCGATTTTCGCCATCCATTGCTTTGATGTTACTTGTTTGAATGTCCGTCGCAAGAGTATCCTGAGCTTGACGTCCAGAAAGAGAGCGTAGTTGTGAAATTATTAAGTCGCATACTTATAAGTATATGCGCTGTGTGTGTGTGTGTGTGCGTGTTTTCCTTTGTCTGTTGTGAAGTTCAATAATTCTCAACTTTTGTTATAGTTATATTAGCTTTAGAATTTCTGTCAAGATTTAGTAAAGCTCCGTGTAAGTTCTATTCTATCGGTTATTCAGTCGTGGTTCTCTCTACAGAACCACAAGTCCGGGATTCTTCTTCTTCTTCTTCTTCTTCTTCTTCTTCTTCTTCTTCTTCTTCTTCTTCTTCTTCTTCTTCTTCTTCTTTCTTTCTTTCTTCTTCTTCTTCTTCTTCTTCTTCTTCTTCCCCAAAACCTTGGTGACCTTGGACCTTGGTGATCTGTTCCAGCTTCATAGGATTTGTTTCCATCTTTTGTTTGGTCTCCCTACCCTTCTTCTTCCAGCTGGTTTGTATCTAGTTCCTGCTTTTGGTAATTTTCGATCATCCAAACGTTCCAGATGGTTCTTCTAATTTCTTCCGTTCCAAGATTGTAGTAACCAATCCCTTTGGCGGGATGAGTCGACGAGCGAACGAGAGACGGGGGTCCTAGCAGATCTGCGTCTACCAGGATGGTGTCTGTGGAGTACAGCGGAGTACGGTGGCACATACAAAACTGAGTTAGAACGCTTACTGCTCGGTAGACATGTCTTATTACCCACGGTGATGGCAACCTGTCTAAGGGAAGGTGACCCTGAAATGAAATCCCCGGTCCTCCAGGTTGTGAGTTATACGATAGGCTTGGTATCCCATCTATGTAAAATTTCAGTACTCATTAGTTTCGTAGGGAAAAGCCGGATGGATCTAGTGGTGACAGACAAGGCGAGATAACATCTGGGTTACGTAAACCTTATTAACAAGTGTGGTTTCAACCGTTCTAAGTGGAAGATCGTCCTCGCAGGCTTTTAGAAGGACTAGACTACGGAACTACACTTGAAACGTATCGGATTTGGTGCAAGTCAAGTCCACCGCGGTCCAGAAATAATTTGTACCGAATTAAACTGATGAACTTCAGAACCCGATAACAACCGGAAAGTGACACTGAAAAACTCTGCTGTCCACATTAATACGAGCGTACCTAGATCTTCAGGTTTTCAGGATACATCGTTCTTCAGTCTACGCACATGAGAAGTCAAAATTTTAATGTTAACATGCATATCTTAAGCTTTAATAGAACTATAATAACTGAAAACCTTATAAAGGCAATGTATCCGAAAGAATTTATTTTTAGTTAATTTGAGCACACTAACAGACTAATTTGTAAAGTAAATCATAGTAAGAACTTTTAAATTTCAACCATTGATCAAATGATAAATTTTTCAATCATCGTTCCACACATTTGTCTCTCGGCAATATTAATTTATGTAACTTATCCATAATATCGCAAAATGTTGTGTGAGCGCGCGCGCGCGTGTGTGTAGAGAGAGAGAGAGAGAGAGAGAGAGAGAGAGAGAGAGAGAGAGAGCGTGAGAGTGAGGGGGCAGATAGAGAAACGTACAGACGGAGCGGTATGAAAATATGTCAATAACGTATTGGATACGAAACGCTATCTACGTTATTAAATCAAGCAAAAGCAACATTATGTTAAATAAACCTACAGTATATTAGAATAATTCATATACAAATATATCGAATATGTCAACAAAAATATTTCACATTCCCGAGTGAAGTAATATTACAGTGCCGACTGTTTCGCCATCGAATCTACTACAGCGTTCAACAATGGTTTATAGTGCTTACATTGTCACAGACACGTTTTAAAAACGTCGAATAACGTTGCATGTACGCATCTGTGTTTCTAAAACATATTTAATTCATAACCATCAGCTTCACAACACGGCATAGGCAAGGTGCTGCCTGTTCCGCCTTCAAAGGTCCTCCAGCCATCTCTTCCTGGGTCTACCCACTCACCGGTGTTCTATAGATTTGTATTTCCAGACTCGTTTGGCCAGTCTAGAATCCGACGTTCTTTCCAAGTGTGCTTTCCACCGTTGTTTGCAATATTTTGATTTTTCATTCAAGTTAAAAAATTGCCACTCTTCTCTTATGGCCTCATTCCTTATACGGTCAAGATTAGAACACCTGTTAACTCATCTTAACAACGCCATTTCCGAGGCCTGTATTTTACTGTCTTGTTTCTTTATTGTTGTCAATAATTTACACCCATAGGACAGCACATGGACTGCCATAACTTTGTAAAACTTTAATTTTGTATCACGATGTACTTTGTTTCTTAAAATACGGTTGATTGTCCTACAGGTCGTCTGGAACTTACCTAACTTAACACCAATATTATAATTCCTATCATAGCCAATGTCATTTCCCAAATGATTAAGAAGTACATTTAATTATAATTGTTTTATTGTAATTATAGAACATTACAATTTGTATTTAATTTTTAGAATAATAATTATTTTTATTTAAGCAATAAAATTATAGTGACTCATATACGTGATATAGGTCTTTGTTTTATATCACTACAGTCTGTAATTAATACATTTTACGTGCTAACAATTCAACAATGTATGTGAATAACAGGCGCCGTGGGTCAGGGGATACGATTAAACTACATCTATTAATAATTAAGCAAACTGTAGATGCCGAGGACAATGCTTGGAAAAAGCACATAAGGTCTGATTCGGATAGGAAACAAAGATCAATGATAGTTGCTCCGGTATTGACTTAATTTTGATACGACGGTCTCACGGATCGCCGTATTGTACAGTGGAAACAAAATACACACACCAATGAAGTCGCTAATTAGTAGCTTTAATTAGTCACAAATAACAATTTAAAATCAACAAGGTACTCTCATGCAATAATTAAAGCTAAATTTGTCCACACTCAATAATAATGTCAACTGCTAGATTTGTGATTAAGTAATATATGTATCCTTAATTTCGTAGTGACCGTCAACCAATAAATTTTAACGATAAAGGGTTTGCTAAGCATAAAAGCAAACGATATTTCGGCAATTGTTGTTGAGTTGTTACGACGCCAAACGCACAACTCTGTGTGTAACAACATTCCTTCCTTCCTTTGCGTCGTAACAACTCAACAAAAATATTGTCCTGATGATGACAATAAATGTCGTCGAAACGTCGACACAAATAATTTAAAATTTGTGTTATACTTTTTTGATCGATCCTCGCTAACCCTTCATTGTTAAAATAAAGTAATATATGTAATTTGTCTTTGCAGTGTCTTGGTTGGAAAACCCCTCACGACTGAAGAAAGTCTCTAATAATAGAATCAAAGACGTTAAAAGAAAAGAACAGGGAATGAAGAATTAAAATTGGCATGTTGTCCTCAGATGACCGATACAAATAGAAATAAAAATTAAGAACGAATGTGATAAATGGCGTCTAGACATTAATTTTTTAAACGTTTACGTTTGTGGGTCAGAAGAAATAGTTGAGAAGCGACTCAATGGAAAACATGCGTAAGTTGCAAATGTCTTTTACGACCAAAGGAACGCACGAAACTGAAATTTAATGCAGAATTACCCAATCACGCAATACAATTACCCAATGCGTGAACTCAGTTTTATTGAGCAATGGAATACAAGAAAAGAACACACACACACCCACACATGAACTTACACATATTTAATACAATAAGAAAGTGTATTCTTCGATATGAAACCGAGGTGCGGCAGTTAAATCCAACTTACAGAGTCTTTGAGTGTTGAGGGTTGAGGCTACAGAACGTATTAGTTTTACGACGCCCAGCAAGGGTATCAAGACTATAATAGACTTTGCGAACTACTGAGTGTGAACAGAGAATGGTCAATATTGGAGTAAATAAAAAAAAACTACAGTGTTAGGGGCATTGTATGCGATTGACAGAGATTATCGGCGATGACTTGGGCACGTAGTTTTCTGATGGGAGGTAGGCAGGGATAAGTACGGTCCCTCCGATAATTGTGTGGGGGGGGGGCAGGGCCACTTTAGTGTTGCATACATTACATTACACAACTTTGTGTTCGTAAAGTACTGTATCTTTATCAAAATTGGAAACTACAGGCAGTTGGGCCGTGGTCAACTGTTTACAATGTGATTCATATATTACTAAACCTTTCGGGCACCCACCGCAGACCTTCCTCAATAGAATTGTTTATACCGCTGCTTGAACTGCCTTTGTCGAAAGCGTTTCTACTGAAGAAGACGTCCGGTGGGTGGTCGAAACGTTTGAATGTGTTAATCACGTTGTAAGGTGACCACAGCCTAACTGCCCGGTAGTGTCCAATATGAGTCACGTTGTAAACAATGACCATAGCCCAAATGCCCGGTAGTGTCCAATATGAGTCACGTTGTAAGCAATGACCACGGCCTAAATGCCCGGTAGTGTCCAATATGAGTCACGTTGTAAGCAACGACCACGGCCCAATTGCCCGGTAGTGTCCAATATGAGTCACGTTGTAAGCAATGACCACGGCCCAACTTCCCGGTAGTGTCCAATATGAGTCACGTTGTAAGCAATGACCACGGCCCAACAGCCCGGTAGTGTCCAATATGAGTCACGTTATAAGTAATGACCACGGCCCAGCTGCCCGGTAGTGTCCAATATGAGTCACGTTATAAGCAATGACCACGGCCCAGCTGCCCGGTAGTGTCCAATATGAGTCACGTTGTAAGCAATGACCACGGCCCAGCTGCCCGGCAGTGTCCAATATGAGTCACGTTGTAAGCAATGACCACGGCCCAACTGCCCGGTAGTGTACAATATGAGTCACGTTGTAAGCAATGACCACGGCCCAACTGCACTGTAGTGTACAATATGAGTCACGTTGTAAGCAATGACCACGGCCCAACTGCACTGTAGTGTCCAATATGAGTCACGTTGTAAGCAATGACCACGGCCCAACTGCCCGGTAGTGTCCAATATGAGTCACGTTGTAAGCAATGACCACGGCCCAGCTGCCCGGTAGTGTCCAATATGAGTCACGTTGTAAGCAATGACCACGGCCCAGCTGCCCGTTAGTGTCCAATATGAGTCACGTTGTAAGCAATGAACACAGCCTAGCTGTCCGATAGTGTCCAATATGAGTCACGTTGTAAGCAATGAACACGGCCCAACTGCCCGGTAGTGTCCAATATGAGTCACGTTGCAAGCAATGACCACGGCCCAACTGCCCGGTAGTGTCCAATATGAGTCACGTTGTAAGCAATGATCCCGGCCCAACTGCCCTGTAGTGTCCAATATGAGTCACGTTGTAAGCAATGACCAAGGCCCAGCTGCCCGGTAGTGTCCAATATGAGTCACGTTGTAAGCAATGACCACGGCCCAGCTGCCCGGTAGTGTCCAATATGAGTCACGTTGTAAGCAATGACCACGGCCCAATTGCCCGGTAGTGTCCAATATGAGTCACGTTGTAAGCAATGACCACGGCCCAACTGCCCGGTAGTGTCCAATATGAGTCACGTTGTAAGCAATGACCACGGCCCAGCTGCCCGGTAGTGTCCAATATGAGTCACGTTGTAAGCAATGACCACGGCCCAACTACCCGGTAGTGTCCAATATAAGTCACGTTGTAAGCAATGACCACGGCCCAACTGCCCTGTAGTGTCCAATATGAGTCACGTTGTAAGGTGACCACGGCCCAACTGCCCGGTTGTGTCCAATATAAGTCACGTTGTAAACAATGACCATAGCCCAACTTCCCTGTAGTGTCCAATATGAGTCACGTTGTAAGCAATGACCACGGCCCAACTACCCGGTAGTGTCCAGTATGAGTCACGTTGTAAGCAATGACCACGGCCCAACTGCCCGGTTGTGTCCAATATAAGTCACGTTCTAAGCAATGACCACGGCCCAACTGCCCGGTAGTGTCCAATATGAGTCACGTTGTAAGCAATGACCACGGCCCAACTGCCCGTTAGTGTCCAATATGAGTCACGTTGTAAGCAATGACCACGGCCCAACTGCCCGGTAGTGTCCAATATGAGTCACGTTGTAAGCAATGACCACGGCCCAACTGCCCGGTAGTGTCCAGTATGAGTCACGTTGTAAGCAATGACCACGGCCCAATAGCCCGGCAGTTTTTGATTTTAATAATGTTGACTCCGACCGTGATAGCCTTCTCAGTAGACTGTGTATTTACTTTATTTAAGGAAATATGTAAGAGAAATTTTAATAAATGTAGGGAAATTTAGTAGAGAAGTTCAAGGAGGCGTTTCTTTTGCTAACACACTTATTTCTCCTCCTCCTATGGCGCTACAGCCCAAGTCGAGGGGACCTGGCCTCCACAAATCTCCGCCTCCAATCTACTCTATCATTGCAACCCTTCTCCAATTTCTTATCCCCATGTCCCTCGCGTCCTCTGCAACGCCATCTTCCTCGGTATGCCTCTAGGTCTCGTTCCCTCCCATGTACTCAGAAAAGCCCTTTTGGGGTTCCTGCCATTCTCCATTCTCATAACATGTCCGGCCCAGCGCAATCTTTGCATTCTTATAAATTTGAGACTGGTATTTCTTTATATATTTGATACAGTTCATTGTTGTATCTCAGTTTCCATGAGCCATTTTCTTGTATTGGGCCTATAATGCGTCTGAGGATTTTCCTTTCAAAGGTGTCTACAATGTCGCCTGTTTTCTGTGTGATTGTGCATCCCTCACACCCGTAGCGTAACACCGGTCTGACGACAGTCCTATATATTTTCAGTTTTGTTTCCCTGTTCACATCCCCAGACCTAAATGATGGCAGCAATGCGAAGTATGCCTTGTTAGCCATGGTGGTCCGTCTTTGGATCTCCGGCTCCTCTGATCCACTGTTTGCTAGGTTCACTCCGAGATACGTGAAATTTCCACCACTTCGATTATGTCCTCCTCTCTCTCAATGTTATGAACCTGGTCCCTTCTTGTTTGGATAAGCATTTTTGTTTGATCTATATTTATGGCTAGCCCAACTTCCTTGGCTTTGTTTTTAAGCTCCAGAAACACACTTATTTACTGTAATGAAATTCATTCGGGTGGGCCCTGTTACGCCGAGCAATCCACCCCAAGGTTGTGGTAGCTAATCCCTTTGGCGGAGTGGATCGGTAATCAAACGAGAGATGGAGGGTTTTGTCAGGGCAGCCGGTGGGTATCCTGGGTCCTGGCTTGGCAGGATGATGCACGTCGGCAGCAGGGTGTGCATCTAGTGTGGAAGGCGGAGGAGCATACAGTAGGTCAACGGCTGTACCCATGGGGTGAGTTAATTAGTCTACTGCGATAGGGTAGTGAGAAAGCTCGTCAGCTGAGGTAAAAGCAATTCTCTAGGGGAAGAGCAGGCCGAAATCAACTTTCTTGGTCCTTCTGGTTGGAGGTGTTACAGCAGGCCAGTAAAGAGTATATGTACTTACAGAACTTATACCAGCCTCGGAAATCGGATGTCGGTAGACTGAGGAGGAGATGGGTTCGCGAACAGGTCTAGACTTAATCTTTGGAGGGGTGATGTTGATGATGATGAAATCATAGGTCAGCTTTTGTTTTATACAAGTAAAGATCTTCATATTCTTGACATTTATAACTTCACTGTAATACATTTTATACAAATTTGTTGTCCTGTATACAAATTAATCGTTTAATAAATAATTATAATAAAAATTTTTTTGAGAATAATGATGGACTGTGCTAAATCGTAAGGCTGCCTATTTTTCCAAAAATATAGTTTTGATTGGCTACATGAATATTTTTACATGAGTATTTAAAAAAATTCTAACCTAACTTTACCACCATCCAAACCTAACGATGTATATTTGTAGTGTGTACGCACCACTGTTATCTACCAGTCAAATTTGGCCTTTAGCCCTCCCCACTCCATTGTCTTTTGTCTTTCGCTATCGCTTGAGTATGATCAGAGCGCCAGGTCGCCCTAAAAGAAATTATCAAAAAGAAATAAATAACGCGGATCCAAGAGTGACAGAGGAAAATGGTATTACTAAAACAGCCAGAAGATTAACGTTCGGAAGCCTGTGATGATATAATGTGTTCTTAATTGCGCAGCACTTCCCGGAACTGTCTTTGTGTACCAATCAAACTGCACAGTTTAGTAAGATGAGATTACCGCTTTGAGCCCACGTTGCCATAATTGGCATTTATGAGACGCAGCTTCTCACCTTCACCGGAACCAACCCATAGATGTACACAAACATGTCAACAACGTAACTACACTGACGCGAGATAAAAGTCAGTTACCACCATAACAGTTGCTTTGAAGCCGACTGTCGTCCTAAGCAAGAGAGAGTAATATATGACAATCAGGAATGGAAATTGTGAACCGGAAGACAGCACCGTTCGTCATAAACAGACAACGATTACCTAAAGCTCGTCTTCTTCTTATTCCAAACCTCTTCTACCGCAAGGTGTGGAGGTTGAGCTAAGGTCTCGCCACCGTGGTCTCTGCATGGCCAGGGCCTTGGCTTCATTCCACTGCACTCCCAGCCCCTCCAGAGATCACCTCAATTTGTCATCACGAGTCACTCTTCTCCGGTCCTTGGGTCTTCTCCCAGCAATTCTTGCCCCATACAGTTGTTAAGAAGTCTGTCCCCTTCCATCCTCTGAACGTGTCCAAACCAGCGCAACTGTTCTTTCTTAATTTGATGTTGCAAAGGTCACAATTAAAGTAGTGTTTCTGACTCGATCTATTCTTGTCTTTCCTTTAACGTTCCTGAGGAATTTCATCTCCACTAAAACTAAAACTCTAGGGTAGTAT
This sequence comes from Magicicada septendecula, assembly GCA_034769895.1. Lineage (NCBI taxonomy): Eukaryota > Metazoa > Arthropoda > Insecta > Hemiptera > Cicadidae > Magicicada > Magicicada septendecula. The sequence continues at coordinate 1,373,645,725 of CM068367.1, read as the reverse complement.
TTCTCTACTCTACCCCGGAGAGTACATGAGGAAAAGTGACAATATCAGATATAATAAGTCTAGGTCAGTTGTGTAAAAACAGTAATTGTAGGGTAGAGGGGATGCATAGGTAATTGATTATAAAGAGCATATGAAATGTGTAAAGATTTTGCGTTTGAAC